>JABSTQ010009828.1:0-342154 GCA_013358835.2 Ixodes persulcatus | reverse complement strand
ACCCCGTAGCCCCGTCCCACCCCGTAGCCCCGGCCCACCCCGTAGCCCCGGCCCACCCGTAGCCCCGGCCCACCCCGCAGCCCCGGCCCACCCCGCAGCCCCGGCTCACCCCGCAGCCCCGGCCCCGGCCCACCCCGCTCCTCCGGCCGCAGCCCTTTCCGCAGCCCTGGCAGCAGCCCTGGCTGCAGCGCTGAACCCTGCAGCCCCGGCCCCGGCCCACCCCGCTCCTCCGGCCGCAGCCCTGGCCGCAGCGCTGGCCGCAGCCCTGGCCACAGCCCCCACCCCTCCCGACACCGATCTTTAAATTTATTTACCTATTTATTTACACGCCAAGCTGGCCGTTTCATGTAGCTGCTTTTATTTACTTATTTATTTACACATGCCAAGCCGGCTGTTTAATTTTGCTGCATTTTATTACTTATTTATTTCTTACACATGCCAAGCCGGCTGTTTAAGTTTGCTGCCTTTGAGATTGGTGCAATAGTCAGATTACAGCAATCGCCAAGAGCTGGGTTTGTCAATTTTCCTTGGCTAAGACCTGTGAAGAAAGTAGAAAATATTGGCTGGGCAACAGATGGATTTATGCTCAAGCAAGCCATGTCTCGTGTTTGACGAACAGCGACACGTTAACAGTGAAGTGGAAGCTTCTCCCACCTCTTTGCACTTTAGCAGAGCGAACAGTGGAGAAGAAGCTAGCTCCCCTCCAGCCTTTGCTCTGCTGAAGTGGGAACAGGTGGGACGAGCCTCCACTTCATTCTTAACCCGTCACTAACTATAGGAAGTGTTCTTTCATTCCTGTCCGGTGTCAAGAAATTTTTCATTGAGAACTTAAGAGGCCTGCAGTCTAGTCATGGGTTGCAATAGCAGCTACATTTATTTTGTCTTACCTAAGCAAGGAGCTTGGCCTTTATGCTTTTTATGTGTATCATTGTCATATGTCTGACGAAATGCAATCTAGAGACTGTGTGCTTCATAGTGTCCTTAAAACATGTGATATATTCCTTCAGAATGACCCAGTGTTTATACGGTGCCTTTCTAGTCTGAAATAACTTTTTTATCTTTCGAGAATTAGCTATTGCTGCGCTCAAATAAGAATGTTTAGAGCAACATCTGTGATACTTCTTTCAGAGTGGTCCAGTGTTGATATGGTGGTATGCTAGTCGAAGAATTTTTTTGTGTCCTTTCGAGATTTAACTATCGTGCTCAAATAAGACGAGAATGTTCAACAAAACATCTGTGATATATACTTCAGACTGCCCATTTTTACATGGCTCCAGTCTATGCTGTTTTACTTCCAAGAAATAAATAATACCGTCCATGTTATCACACTTTTATTTATGAAATTACAAGTTTTTCTTTAAGAAATAAAGCAATTTCCAAAACAAACTACCTGCGCACTGTCTTGAGATAACACAATCACCGAACTTTGATGAAGTGCCATAAAAGAGATAGTAAAATGGAGCAGAAGGCACGACGCTTTGAAGCATTCGTAAAATGAAACAATGCTTACGACAACAATATCCCTGCTTCAATCAACAACTAAGAAATCAATCTCTGCAAAAGCAAACATTTCTTTCTAGAGGTAGTCAGAATTAATTCTCAGTTCTTTGCAGGGGCAAGCCAGATGACCTGTTGGTCTGGCAACTAAACCTTTTCTGTCACTGTCCACTGCGTCTCATGCCTTCTGCTCATAAAATAAAAAAGGCTGTATCAATATCACCGCGATGCACTCGACACGTATCCGGAGGCAGCACGCTGGCTGTGCGACGAACTTCACAAGGTGTAGGAGCTGAAGAGAGTGCGTAGCTTATGGACGGCCATGACTGTGGAGCAGGAAGCGTACTGTGCACTTTACGGCTTCCACGGGGAGGGCTTCACTGAGGGCAAGGATGCCGACGGGGTCCTTGGTGGTCAGGACCTCAGTCGTGGTGGCGAGAGGTTCCCCGTCGCCGGCGGCGTCCATGCTGGGCACCACCCTGGCGAGGGCGCTGAGGGGCTTCCCGACGGTGTCCCTGGTGGTCGGGACCACCGTCGTGGCGGCGGACTCCTTGCGTGTGGCGCTCCGCACGGGCACGTCTGCGGCGGGTTCCTAACCGGGCGACAAGGCGCTGCCTCAGAGCCTTTCCCCTGTCCGAGAGGCCGACCGGAAGGCCGACCGGAGGGCCGGCAGGAGCCAGCCTCTCGGGAGCCGACGCTGACCCCTCCGAGCTCGGCTCAGAACCGTCCGAGCTCGGCTCAGACTCCAACTCTGACACTTCAGGGTCGGAGTCTGACTCCGGTTCTGGCTCGTTCGATGCAAGGCAGATGTTGTGAAGCACTGCACATGCCGAAATAATGGCAGTGGCTGTTGAAGGGTGGTAATACAGAGCCCGGTGCCTTTGCAGACACCGGAATCTGTTTTTCAACAGCCCGATGCAGCGCTCCACAACAGACCTGACCGAGGAATGCGCCTTATTAAACCGGCCGCTAGGGGTGGAGGTCGCGTGGTTCCCGGGGACAGGGGTGATGAGCCAAGGCTCCAAGGGGTAGCCGCTGTCACCTGCACATGTAGAGGACGGAACATATTACATTCTTTTCTTCTTAAAATGTAAGGCAAGAAAACAGCAAAAAAAGCTGTTTGTAACTATGTCAATTATAATGTAACTTAAGTGTGACTTAAAAGTTTGTTAATATTTCTGGACTACAGTATCAGCTTACATTATGATTAATTAGCACCAGCTTGCCTACACAATCCCTGTTATTTCATGCAACTATGTGTTTTCCTGGTGGGTCATGTGGGATGTGTGCTCGATTCTTTAGGGGTGCTGTGTTGCATGTAAGTGCATTATTAGGCCCTGGCATCCGACAGACAAAAGCTAATGCTTTGTTGCTTTTGGGAGTGTGGCTGTGACCTCAGGCACAGGCAAAGCAGAACACACTGGCCTTGTCTTTGGCGAGCAGGGGGATAAGGTGCCAGTTCGACGAGCCTCTCTCCTAATCCTCAGGGGTGTTGGAGATGGGGAAAAGAGAGCGGGTGGCCAGATTGGAAGGGGGTCAGCTCCTGCCGGGACACGGAGGGTCTAATAGGAGGAGCTAGGCAGACCGAAGAAGAAGGGTCAGGGAAAAGAACCCATAGCGTGGGACAGAGACGACCCTAGGACAGATTCGGCGAGCCCCAAGTGGCCAAGGAGGAATGGATCGCACTCCGGACAGACTGACGACCTTCAAAGCGACCAGGCGAGCCCCCAGGGATCAGCGAAAGAGCTCCAACTTCATTCAAAGTGCCTGCCTTCAGACTGACTCAACGAGCTTTAAACCAACCAGCAAGAGAGTACAGGCAGACAGTAACAGTGAGTGGGCCGAACCGGACAGCGACTTGCACTGCGGTCGCATGACTTGCGCGGTCTATCACTGTCATGAGATTGGTGTAGTGTGGTTTTCATAGCCTGCAGAGTGTGAGAGTTATGTGGACATAAACAGAGAATAATGGCCAAACTTTGGGTGTTGTCTCACTTCAAGAAGTTCCAGCACTGTGTCTGTGTGCCTCACAACAAGCACAGTTTGTGTGGTACTGTGGCTTTCAAGCAGTGGGAGCCACCGTGTGCGTAAGGAATGAATTCAGTATGCTCACCAAGCAGGAACCGGCCGTCGCGTGGCAGCTGCCCTTGCTCAAGTCGGTTTCGGAGCCACGAAACTTGCCACACGAAGGAGTCGTGCACCGACCCAGGGTACCGTGGATCGATGCACATTACCCGGCAGTCGGCGTCACACACCTGAAAGTGAGAGAGATATCGACATGTAATCACCTGAATCCACAAGTAGTAGATTGTACTTATGGTTCACAAAGCAGTCGCAATTCCAGAACCTTTCAAGTTATTTTGTCTGACACATGCATGTCAACACACCTTCCTGGATGCAAGGTACAACCACCTTCAAACGAAATTTTTTTTATTTTATTTTGCTTGCACGTTTTAACAGACAAGCATTATTTTTGGGAGAAGCGTCTCACGGCTCACATGCTACGTAGAGATGCTCGCGCAGTCGTGAGACCCCACAGCCCGCAGTCATAAAACGGCATATTTACACCGTATCGGCGTTACGTTTTTTTTTTTTCTACACATTTGGGACGCGTTTTGACTATAAAGTAACATGAGTGTACTAACCACCATCACGTTGAGGGCGTAGAAGTATTTTCGGCACCAGTATGCCGCCTTCGTGACGGTGGGGTCGTTCTTGGACGGGCCGACGATAGAGATCATGGTCCCGTCCACGCAACCGATGACGCCGGGTATCCTGCCGAGCAGCCTGAAGCCCCTCTCCGCGTCGAACCTCTCGCTCGGCGTCTCGGGGAAGTGGATCCAGCCACGCTGGACCCCGAGACGACGCACGATAGCGACGGACACGGCGCGGACCGCAACGCTGACGGTCTTTTGGTCCCGCGCTACGTGTTCGTCGCTCGCCACCATGCCTTGGAAGCTCCCTGTGGCGTAGAAGCGCAGTGCACACAACACTTGAAGCTCCACAGTCATGACCGTCCACGAGGTACGCACTCTCCTCAACTCCGGTTCCTCGCGAAGTTCGTCGCACAACCACCGCACCAAGTTCTTCGGCAGGCGGTATTGCTTGCGGAAAATCTCCTCCGGGAGTTCGAATGCATCGCGGTGTTCACGATACAGCCTTTCGGGCGAAAAAAAAAGCTCTATTAAAGAAAAAGTCGAAGTAACGAGACGGCGACGCCTCGCCGCCGAAAACATAGCTGCCAATGACACCTACTTCGGAGCAAGTACCTTTTGAAACGTACTCGGTACAAAGTGAAACGTCACTTTGTTGTCACGTCCGGTTGGCGACTCCGCCCAGTTTTGCCGACTCCGCCTACATTTTTCTAGGGAAATTACGTCACTTTTGCTTTCAACCAATCAGACGTGATGACGTCACTTCCGTGTACTTTTAAAAGGAACATGTACAATGTCCAACCTAGCCATCCCTGGACTACCAACTATGGTTTAATACCTCTTCCTCTTCATGTGCCTCAGCTATCTGTTTCTTTTTGTTCTTTATTCTGAGAGCTGTAGATACAATTTTGTTTGAAACGACCCGCATTTCAGCGGGACGTAAAACATTCCAAACACTATTGCTTTTCTTGTCGAGTTTAATGGAAGGCACACTGACGTATGCTACTTTGTTTCCTTCGATGGCCATTGTTTTAAATGTTTTCGCATTTCTCGTGCATACAGGCTTTTGTTTCTTGCAAGAATGGTGATGCTGCTGAACACAACACTGCATTTACAGGTACGGCAATGACCTGCTGTAGTTCCCTTGACAGATGCTGCATGCTCTCTTATCCTATCATTTACGCACCTACCAGTTTGACCGATGGGACATTTGCCACGTGGTAGGGGAATGTAATAAACAACCCCTATGTAACACGGGGCATATTGTGTCTTGTAAGAAATGTCGCACATTTTTTTCTGGTTGGAGTTGCAGTTTACTTTGTCTTGTTAGGGTACACTGTGTCGTGGGCGAGGAGGTCGTTCGAATTGTGAAAGAGGTCTGGGACATCTATAAAAGGCGATGGTTGTTCAATAAATTTCAAGCTGTGTTAGAGACTTCATTGTTCTGTCCGTTTTTTTTTATTGTTCCTACGTCTCAGGGTGGTTATGGATGTCATTCAGCAGCTCACCTGCGTTTTATACCTTTGTTCATACAATACGCCGAGTTTGGAGCAGAGCACACAACCTTATTGCCCTGCCTCACAGCTACTTCCTTTCAATTTATGGGTTATGCCATGAATGTAGGGTACTACAATTTTTTGCTTAGTTCTTGTCTTCTCTCTTCCATATCTGTGTCAGCTGATTTGTGCTACAGTTTGGTGCAAATGTTTTCAGGTGAGCGTACCAGGAAACCAATCGGAAAGCCAGAATCACGTAAGCAGGGAAATTGCTTTTCAAAACGTTGCCCATTATTCTGGTGACAATATTTCTTTAAGGCCGATACAAGAGCAATGTAGGAAACACTGCGTTTTATAGTTTTGGAATGTCCAAATGCAAACAAAAGAAATCCTTTGCACGACCTTGGTTCATACTTCCAACATATGTTTGTATCATTAAATTCCAGTGTGAGGTCGAGGAACATGGTGAACTTGTTCACAGGTATTTCATGTGCTGTGTTTAGAGACGGATGGTACTGCCCCCGGATATGTGTTGAGTGCATAGCGGTGATATCGATAGCCTTTCAATTTTATGAGCAGAAGGCATGAAATGCGTGGGATAATGACAGAGAAGGCTTGCGGGTTGCCAAACCGACAAAGGTCACCTGGCTTTCCCCTGCAAAGCACCGAGAAATACTTTAGACCATCTGTAGACCTGGGGGGCTATGTTGCGCTTTTTGGACTCCCAGGAGACTAGGGAGAAGGAAGTGACGTCAGCAACGCAGCAAATGCAGATTGGATGTTGATTTCGTTTTCTTCTGTCAACATCCAATCTGCGTTCGCTCTAGTCGTTGACGTCACTTCCTTCTTCCAAGTCTCCTGGGAGTCCAAAAAGCGCAACATAGCCCCCCTGTAACGACCTATTTCTTAGTGTATTTTAGGTATTGTTTCATATCCCCTGTGGTTTTAGACATCCCATTATTACCCTCTGTGTTATGACTACATCACTCAGGTGTGCCTCTTGATGTTAGTATTGGGATTTGTTTCGGTTTCTCTCTCCCCCTTACGTTTTGTCGTGGTGACTATTTCAGCTCTTTTCGGAAAATAAAAATTTCAGCTGTGTTTGAGACCTTTCGGTGTATGTGTCCTTTTTTACGTAGAGTATCAGGGTTTATGTTATGTGAAAGTGCTTTATTTTTAGAATGCAAAACCGTAACTTGAAAAAGTAAAATTATATGAAAACAGGTTTTGCAATATTTCATTCTCGAAAGTAAAAATGAACACACTAGCATAGCACAACGTAAACAATCGGACATTCTTAAATCACATGTTATGTCAAACATTGGTTTCTTAATTTGAACACCTTTTGCAGCACACTACCTCTAGGTTGTATTTCGTAACATATCTACTAATATACACGAAGGCCTGCCATATTCGAGACAAGATTAAATGCAGTTAGACAATAATATACTGTAAGCGACCTATTTTTCGAGGGCTCAATATTTCGCGATTTAGGTTAAAGCTGAAGTTTTGGAATAATTCGCGGGTTCTAATTTTCGCGACGCGGTGGGATCTCAATATATAGATTCCAATGTGTTGACATCTTGCCGGAATTGTTCGCGGGACCTATTTTTTGAGAATTGTCGTCGATTCGCGAAAATTAAGTCGTTTACAGCATACACAAAAAAGACGTGGCGAAGTTTGCTACTGAGGCATTCCAGACAAGATGAAAGTAGTTGCTGTTGCAAGTTATGACTACACTGTAGGTCTCAAAAAAGGTGATGGCGCAGGCAAGCTCGTAAAAAGTGGACATACCTTGACCTGAGACAGGAAATTTAGGCACGTCTCCGAACACGCAGCTGTTTTTGGATACGCTGTGTGTTGACCGCGTCCCTTTTACGAATCTTGTTTATTCCCTGTCTCAGGGTAAGTCATATCAACAGAATGTTTCTTGGGTTCAACAGAGCAAGCAGGCGTCTTTGTTCAGGTCGTCTGCTTGCTTCCGCGCCTTCATTACGCGCCGGGACCACGAAACGGGAGCTTTTTATGTGCAGCATCAACCCCGCGATTCTGGCTTGCTCCGACATGTTGCTTTAAAAGAAGGCGCGAAGCGCGCATCCCGCATTCCTTGTAATATTGAAACAACTTTCTTTCCTATTAACTCTAAATGTATTGCAAAATGACACAAATAAACGGTTTGTTTTAACAACACCCAACAGGTTTTTATTGTTTTTCAATACTTTTACCTGTACACGAACAGATGCGACGGCCAGCGACGCACAGGAGTGGTTGCCGTTCGGTCACTAAACGCGGGAACTGCTTCCCGCGTCATAGTAAATCCTACCCCGTATCCCGCGCGTAGGGGCGCCTCGGGGAATGTATAGCTCCTTCCGCTCGTCGGGGGTTGGCTCCGGACGTCGCTCAAACGGGTGACAGGTGTCAAGTTTGCGATGACGTAGCGGCGTCAAAGTGGGCGGAACCGCCACGTGAGTGTTGCTAGGATACGTTCCTCCTTCCCATTACGTCACTTCCATGTACCTTTTCTCAAATGTCCAACCTAGCCATCCTGTTATCTATATCCCCGCGTGTAGTTTATTTCCAGTGAAAGAACTGACTTCTTTCTTTCTAGTTGATCTTAGTACGATTGCCTGTGTGGTCTATCTTGCTGGTGACATGACTTCATCGTTTCATATGGCCCAAGGCGCCTTATTTTGGACGTTAATTTTTCAATTTAGGCTTAGCTATTCGGCTTCGTTGATCTTCAAAAATTTTGAATCATTCGGTGTTTTGTTACTTTCGCTCACCATATCCAGAAAGCCAAGCATCTGTATAAAGGTGGGGTCCTTTTCTAGTTGTCTAGTCAACTCGGTCATGAAAACATTGACTGCGCTGGTCGTTTTTCGTTCTGTATCATGCTTCATTATGTTCCCTTGAGAGAACATGGAGGGGCCAGGGGCCCTATGTTGCGCTTTCTAGACTCTCACGGTGACTAGGGAGAGGGCAGTGACGTCATCAACGCAGCAAACGCAGATTGGATGTTGATTGGTGAGAGTCACTGATGACGAATTTCCGCAGAAGAAAACAAAGCTCACTCTTCCTTTGTTTTCTTTCAATCGACATCCAATCTGCGTTTGCTGCGTTCCTGACGTCACTTCCCTCTTCCTCGTTGCCGTGGGAGTACAAAAAGCGCAATATAGGGCCCCTGGTACTGTCGGTTCGCTTTAGGGTTAGCGGAGGGGAGTGAAGACACATCCATTCTCTGTAAGAGCGTCGTCGTATTTTTCATGCGTTGACGTGCTTCCACAAAGGCCAATGATGGGGAGAAGGACAAAGTAGAATCAAAAATGGCAATGACCTGTCCTGCTGTGATCATGATGTAGCGAAGTAAACGTAATAAAAGACAACAAAAGCTGAAGGTCGGTTATGGCGGCGCACATGCACAGCCGCTGCAAGTCATCTAAATGTAGGGAGAAAGCCTGAGAGATCAGCGTCTGAACCGTCCACCCAATCTGGGAGATAGAGAAAGAACGAGGGTGTCTAGAGCCCCTTTAAGTGTTTGCGTAAGCAACGGTTTTGAGAACTTGATCGCGAGCGATTAGCACGCGAATTTTTTTTTTTCGTTTATTTGTTTGCGGATTTTTTCCGCGTAGGGGGGCAGAGATAAAGGCATGGTGCCTGACGGAGCCTCTGCCCCCTCCCCCCTTACAGTTCAGCAACACAATATATAAAGCCTGCAAAATAAGAAATAACTATTGAACAAATATAAAACAACTATGGAACAAGTATGAAATAACTCTGGAACAACTATGGAACAAATAAAGAGCAGCACCAGACATAGAGAACATCAGTTACGCCACTGTTACGAGATATACCAAAATGCACAAAATCTTTGCGATCAAGCTTTCTAGGCATCACTTTTGAAAAAAGTATATTTTACCAAAAAAAAAAAAATAAATGAACCAAATTAGCAGTTCACGAAAAGGACATTAGTTCGAATAAACTATATGGTGGACACATCCTAAACTGGAGAGCACATTATACAATTCAAAATGTAATGTCATTTAACACCAGCATCTTTCCGCAATGTTTTTGGAAAGTATATAAAGCTTGATCAAAATCTATGTCTATATCTGCTCTGTTTAAAGTTCTAGCTATCTGATAAGTTAAGGCTTGCCGACCGTAGTTCATCCTCATGACTGGCCTCTTTCGCTTTGGATCTCGTAATGTGTATGGATTCAAACTATTTGTTGGTGTGGTGTGAAGTTTGTTTACCTGTATCCATTGCAAGAGTTTGAAATAATAGATCTGGTCTGCCTTCAGCATATTATATTTGATAAATAGTGGCTGTGTGCGCAGATCCCTTCTATCCCCTTTATAATTTTCGCCTATACGTAATATCTTCTTCTGTAGTAGGATTAAATTATTGTAGTTTGTACCAGTCGTTGTACCCCTGAACATAATGCCATAGCTCATTTTGGAGTAAAAACGTGAGTAGTACAAGATCTGTTTAAGCCAGCCGGCATGGCAATTTGGTCGCATGGACGGTGGTCGTGTGTCATCGCGAAACATTTTTGTTTTGAAGTTGTCCGCCGAGCTTCTACAAGTGCTGAGCGTTTCGTCTCTTGTTCTGCTTTGAGAACAATATCCCAGGCGGGCTATTGTCCTCGGACGCTGAACTCGGCGGCTTTCCCCCTATATATATATATATATATATATATATATATATATATATATATATATATATATATATATATATAATATATATATATATATATATATATATATATATATATATATACAATTTTCGTTTACTCTCGTCCCCAGCCATCTGTAGGCGTATACGATATGGACGACGAAAAAATAATAAAACATTTCAACCTGCAGACAGTAAAAAAAGATAAAAAATAAAGGTGAGGCAAAACGAGAATGAATGACGGTTATGCTTATATCACAAATGTATTCTAATGGCGTTGCGACGCTAAAACTATGTTTCCTCTTATACAAGAAGTGACGACATTCAAGATGGCGGCGCCCTTGTAGAAATGGTCTGTAGGAGGCCACAACAGGAGACACTGCGTTCACTGCCGACATGATGACAAAAGTGTCTGCGGACACCCTCACACATGCTGAAGCATCATACAACTTCATAGCGCCTAAACGTCTCACAGAAACAGGCACTCACTCTATTACAGACGAAAAAACACACACAGCGCTGAACTCACAACTTTTTGTATTTTGTTCTCATTTTCTTGTACATAATGTCAAAACAAATTCTGTTAAACCAAAATAGAGTGAGTGCCTGTTTTTTGCGAGACGTTTCTGCGCTGTGAAGTCTTAAGACGGAAAACCAACTAGCTCAAGCTGCTTTGTTATCGAAATATCAGTGCTTCATAAGTAGATATATAGGCTTCGAGGATGGCTCAAACATTATTTTGTGACAAATGTGAAAGGGCCGTCTACGAGGAGAAAACCCGCATCAGAAAGTGTTTGCACACCATCGTTTGTACGATGTGTTTCATCAGCGCCACCGCAGAGGTAGAAAGCTCGAGCTTAAGGCGCAGCTTCTACTGGTGATCTTATGTTGCAACAGACAATATCGAAGTTTCCACAGCGCAGCTACGACGACATGTGACTTGGTCGTGGGCAGACTTGTGCCTATCTTAAATACTCTACTCGAGATACTGTATTTTAAATACTTTTGATAGCATTTTCGTCTCTTGCAAATAGATTTCGTCTAGAGTATTTGCTACTTTAGCTTAATTACATTTCTCACTATCTTGTTTTCAGTATCTCAGATACAATTTTTTTGAACTTGGGAAAAATATTTCGCCTGAACAACCTACGGAACTAGGGATCGTCAGACTCGAGGGCAAAACTGAATTTTGTGCAAACCTGGAGCCAAGCGACCGAACGCAGAACAAGAGACAAGGCACGAGCAAAACGCAGTCTCCATATGCAAACGAAAGATCAAATGGAGAGCCCCAAAAACGCCAGCCTCCATGTGTCTTCTTGTCCTCTTGTCCACTTTTTTTTTCTACACTTGGAGCTAGCAAAATGTTGGTGACGTCATCCGGATTTTACACTCAGACCCAACCTTTTGTCCGGAACTCGGGTGGTTCCCTAAGCGTCGATGCTCAAGACGATAAAAAAAAAAAAAAAAGAAACCTTTTAGATGCGGAGCATCTCTTGCTCGGGTCTATGTCCCGCGGCGTCGGCGTCGTAGTCCGCACTCACACTACGCATGCGCAACTCTCCTCCTCTAGTCTCCTCTCCTTCAAGTGTGAGCGGTAGCGCGCTGCGCGCGTTCCCCATCACGTGACCGGGGCGGGGTCTGAGGCGAAACCGTGTTTCCCCGGAGGAGGGAAAGGAGGAAAGTTTTCGGCGCGCGGGTCGCAGCGCCAGGCCAGGCCTTTCTAGTGGGGTGAGCTTTCCCCGCAACTCCGCTGCTGTCGTCTGCTAGCATTTCCCGACCGCTCGCGTCCGTTGCAGCCTAGATCTCGCCGGCCAGCCCGGTCTCGACGAGGAAACCTGCAAGCGCTGTTAGGGCATTTTGCGCCGCCTTACCGTGCGGTCTGATTAGACTTTCAAAGTTACTCGTGCTACATCAGTTCACCGCTGTTGACTCCACTTCACTCCGTTCTTCCGATGAAGTGTGATGGAAGCAACAGTCCCGTCAGTTAGTGGGTTGGCGCAAGCAAGCGTCAGCACCACCCCATGGTTCCCCACGGGAAGATGGTGTAATTTTTTTTTTTTTTTGCAAATTGTTGGTTTAGGAGGTTCGAGTATGAAAATGCGCGAACACATTTTCATGCGAGCGCAGGCACTCTCTCGGCCACAGAAGCTAGATCCTGCTGGAGTTATTGAGCTGGTGAACTAGATTGGGCCTTTTCAAATCTCGTTGTGGGCCTTTTGAGGCTTAACGTTTGCTCCGAAGCTGGTTCCAAAGCGTTCTTTCATCTCCTTTCGAATGCGCGCATTGTTTCACCGTCAAAATAATCGAAACCAGTTTTCCGCCAGGTGGATTCATACAAGTCACCTAGTGGATCCTAATTTTGGAATATTGACCATCTTAACCTCAATGCGTCAAGAATGGTTTGAAGTGGTGCAGAAGGGGACAGGGAATAGGGGTTTAGAAGCGGTTTTGTGGACACTCTCTCCTGTTTTCTGTGTTTTCCTCTTGACCTTCCTATTTCTTTTTTGACAGTTTGTCGGTACAGGTGCTCCTTCTCACTTTCGATTGGGGGGACAAAGCACTTGCTCTTGGTTGTTAATCAACGACAGAAACTGCTGTCCTCGAGTCGATGTTTCTCCTGAGTGTGAGCGTGTGTCCTTCACGAGCGTACTCATCAACAGGTCTTGCTGCCTGATTAACTTGTAGTTCTGCTGATATTGATACGCAATACCGGACTACATCTCAAGACCCCCGAATCGCGGCGGGGCATGTTAAAAACTTAAGGCGGAATGCGTCAAGAGCCGAGCCTGCCGTCAAACTAAAGCACGTCAGGTGCCATGTCTGCAATTCAAGAGTCCCGTTTGTTCCTGAAATAGTTCGGAACGTTTTATGCTGCATATCCCGAGTTATTTCAACGTAAACTTCAATTGCAACAGCTAAGGTGCTTCTTGAGGGTCATAACGATCCCAACAAAATGCGATTTTTTGAGAAGTCATCACAAATAGAGCACCCCTTTCTGACTTTTTCTTTATTGTTTTATCACCAGCTTGCGAAAGTTGCCAAGTATCTTCAAATCTAATTCAGATACCTTTTCAAAGTATTTGAACTCTATTCAAAATAGTTCGTACCAACAGTAGGTCGAATACAACTCTAAATGCATTTTTAAATGGGTATTTATATTTTATCTTTAAATCTTTTGTGGAATATTTGGCACAACACTGGTCCTGCGTCTCACGCGCACGCACTCTCATGCGAAGTAGTCGCTGGATCCCACGGGAAAGTAGTTGCAATTGCTCCTTGTTTGGTTGCCATTTTGGTCCGCGTAATAAGCAGTTTTATTTTAGCCTTTCCATTCTTGGTGAGCCAATCAAAATTCGCGGTGACAAATTGCTTTTATAAATACATTTCTTGTGCATACCGAGATTTTGCTATTCACATACCGGCGAAACAAGCGCACATCGCACCATGCGGCATTCGTGCTTGCCGGAATCGAAAACTAATTTCACGTCTTGTAATCCGCAAGAAGAACAATACCATTGCAAGAGATCTGTGAAGATAAGAATGCTTGATAAGTATATAAGAAATCTGTGCCGAGGACGCTTATATTGGCGTGAAAGATTTCAGTATAATGACGCTCTATAGCGATCTTGGCGCGGCTGGTTCAGGACGACCTTTTCGAAGCTTCAAAGTTTCTTTGAAAAAGACGAGAATGCGATTGCCATAGCAACACAAACCGATCAACCAATCTCCTTACGAAGCTTTGATCGTCTGTATATTTGTATTTGTATGTGTCCAGCTATTAGGCAGGGAAGACAGTGATGCTACTTTCCCAGGATCTTGTGACTTTAGTACGAAGAAGAGGCTAAAGGGAGCGCCGCACTCGCGCAAGTAGCTTCAACAGCATAGGAGCACTGTGGAATTCACTCAAGTCTTCATTCTGGGCGGTGCTATTTTTCAGGGTTCGTGGGTACGGAGAGTGCTTTGCTCGCTTTGTGAAGCAACGAGCACATCTGTGGAAATTGTCCACTGGGTTGTACATTTGTAGACATTGGAAAGGTGCATTAGCGACTCCAGCGAATCGACGCACCTAACGAGTGAATTGGAAAGCTGTGGTGGCAGATTCGCTCGCCAGCCATCTCGAGAAAATCAGAGATTTACAGCACCTGGCGGTCTAAAGACAAAACTGTGAAAGCACAGGGTGTCAAAAAACAAACAAAAATATTTACAGTGTTTTTTTTTTTTACCTCAAAAATACACTACGTATCGCCGAAGGCTCATTCTTGGCCGAAACGTAGCGCTAGAGGTCCAAACCATACGCCAAAGTTTCAGTACACACATTTATCTTATTCAAACGTTTTAAACTGAGTTTTTGAAATGTTGAATGGGAAAATGGTGGCCGACCGAGCTTTTGAATACATAAAGCTTTATGGCAACCATTTACCGAAAACGGGCGAAAATGGGCCCCATTTTTCCATTGAAAATATCAGAAAATCACGTAACTTTTGAATAAGACAACGGTTAGTGCTGAACCTTTGGCATCTGGTAAGGACCGCTAGTGCTACATTTGGGCGGAAATTACCGTTCGGCGATGCTCAGTTAATTTTTGCGGTAAAAAAAACAACACTGTAATTTTGTGTGTGTGTGTGTGGAGGGGGGGGGGGGCAAGGTTTATATACACGCTGGGAAAATCGCCAATACACGGCTTGCACTGGAAGTTACATCGGCTGCGATTGGGATTGCCTAGACGCTTAGAACGTATACCTCGTGCAACCTGCGCATTTCGCATTGTGCGACCAGGTCACCCAAGGCAGCGCGAGCGCGCCGCATTTGCTTTTGATTATTTAGTACTTTCTCTATACTTCGTTTCACCTTATGTGCGAGCGAAGGAAAAGCTGGAAGCGCGAGCACGAAAGCTTCGTGCGTTCAGGCTTTGCTCGAGCGCGCGAGCTGGGGAGAAACGCAAAAAGCGCTGGTCTCGCGCTTCTAGCTTTGGCTTCGCTCGCAGATAAAGTGAAACGAAGTATAGTTCGCTGAACCGCCACCGCGTTTACTGGCGCCGTAGCTTAACACGCTAGCAGACGCTTTCGCGCGTGTATCTGTGTGTGTCCGCTCCCCGACCGGCGACGTTTTGACGATAATCGGCTGTATTTTAAAGACTTTTCTCGTCGTTATTGCGATTGTACGTTCGGTAAAGAGCTACAAGCTGATCTAGATCGCATTCTTCTTTGGTCAAAAGATAACAAATTTCCCTACACTTAAACCAAATGCGCTTCCATGGAGATCACTGCCTCGCGCCAACCTTCGACCCCTCCAACACTTTTCCTGAACCGAGTGGAGATCCCAAGTACAGCTCATATCCACCTCCTAGGTGTCATCATCGACCAGCATTTAGATTTCCATCGCTACGTCCAAAACGTCGTGTCCGGGGAAAAGTGACTCCTCTTCGTCATTCGGTTCACAAGAAGAGCCAGTCGCGATGTGCCCAGATTGCTGTTCACAGCACCGCTGTTGCCCATCCTGGAGTTTTGCTGCTCGGTGTGGGATTCGGCAACCAGACAACTTGTTGTCCCTCGAGTCGGTGCAACGTCGCGCTTCCTACCTTATTATGGCTCCAACTTGGCCCCCGAACACCATCCTATCGAGCACTGCCCCTCCTCCGTCCAGTGGGGAGGGACCCGCTTTAACATCGTCCTTAAGTAGCGACCACGCGGCTCCTAGCCACTTTTCTGCTACCGGACTCCTCGCTTCTTTTTGCCTCCTCCCTGCGGCGTACTCGCACTGGTGAACAGCAGCCCCTTTTAACCCGTACGCTTCGTCACTAGAACTCCTTCGCACCCCGTGCAGCGCAACTTCGGAGGTCTCCCCGCCAGTCACCAGTTCACCCAGTTCACCACCAATCGACAGTGCCTCACTTCGAACATTCACCAAGAGCGTCATGACCCACCCTGGCCCACCTGCGGAGCATCTAACTCGATATTTTATTCCGATCATGGGAGTGGGCTCCAGCAGGCGGACTGGATGCACCATCCTGTACACCCGTACATGCACACTATAGATGCTTAGCTCACAATACTAACTATTCTGCTCGAGAAAACTACGATATAGTGACTCATTTTACCCTATTCTAAACACACTATATGCTAGCATTGGCGCCTGCCTATTAAATGCGACAGAAATTATCCGAAACCAACCTTGTTTCAACACGGTCCCATTGCCTTCCATAGCGGTCTCCGCGCTTTTGGTGTTGAGCTAGGGCGGCGCCAAGCGGAACACTCGGTCCCTCCAAGCCGTTCACGTGATATTTCTTGGCCCGCGCGCTCCCATAGGGACACGCGGAGTGAGCAGGTCGCCCCTATAAAGCCGGTCGTGGTCCGCACCTTCGAAGAACAAGCAGAAATGGCCACGAGCACGTTGCGGTGACGTCATGTGCGAGCCACTTCGGCGACTTCTGCGAAATCGACGGCACCTGCAGCGGCTAGAAAATAAAAGCTGCTGCGGCAGGTTCGCTCGCCACCTTTCTCGAGTGAGATTCACTGCGCCAATAGCCCCCGACAACTTAAGAACCGCAGAGTGTGGCTCATCAAGTTCACGCCCCTTGTGATTGGTTCTCCGGCCTTCTACCAACGAATTCCAGCAATCTGATTGGCTGCGCAGTGAAAACGTGATGCTCAAGACTCGCGGTATCCTGTGTTTCTGCCGTAACTACGGCAGCCTAAGAACGAAATTGAAAGAAATTAGGTTCGAAAAATCCTAATAAAAATCGCCACTACAGTGAACGCCGTTTTCGTTTCGCGTTCGAACATTGACTCTTGATGTGTTTTTGTTTTTAATATTATAAATAAATTGGAAGATAGCGGTGTGCGAAAGGTTACTTTTAATTGCTATTCGTATCCCATATCGCAAGTTGGCATGCAATGCTGCCAAAGCTGGAGGCGCGAGTACCTAGCACCTGCGCTGCTGAGTCATTCCACGCGGAACAATTCAGGCTTTATGCCGGTTATTACGAATTGTGTCTTAAGATATTTATGCGTTACTGCGTCGTAAAAGTATCTTTCTCGTTGCATTTTCGCTCTAAACGTGCTTTGATTTTTTTTTTTTTTTTTGCGACGTTTTGATTTTTGCGGAATACAGGCCCCGAGGAGTGGAACGTACGATTTGAACAATAAAATGTTGCATCCACGTTTTCAATTATCAATTACCAACTATCAATTAAACACCGCTTTCAATAAGTCGAAGGAATATGCCTAATTGCCTCAGGTAGTCTTAGTCGTTACTTTTAAAGTTTTTCGTGAGGTCTAGGACATACAACAATTTCTTAACCCGGTTACATTCGTCATGTATTTCTTAAACAACGGTAAAGTCACGAGGAATACAATTTATTGGCCTTATACTCCACTTCCCATAAAGAGAGCAATAAAGGGGTTTTAGAGTATAGTCGTGTTATGGTGCAAACTTACATCATCAAGGATGAAGGAGACGCAACGATGAATGATAAACTGAAAGAAACGTTTAATGGGGCGAATTTGTGCCCAAATAAACGAACAACCAAAAGGGTAGATGAAGATAATTACAGAGCGTCGCGGGCGTCAGAGTTCGGGGAAACGCAAAGTCGAGTCGGGACAATCGTCGTCGGGACAATCTGAATGAGTCAGCACAAGAGCGCTCTGCTCCTTATCTACTACAATCGACATCTGGAATATTCAACCTAGCGACCTAGAATATTCGGAAGTGAGCTAGGGCGAGACTGACTAAGCAAGGTCATTCTGGCCTCTTTATCTTTTACACTCGGGGTAAGAGCAAACGAGAATCTTCTAGATGAACGAAACGGAAAGCGTTCCTTGTCGGTCATGCACGCGGCAATATTATGGGGCAAAACATAGTCCCCCCCCCTCCCCCTCCTCACTAAAAAAAGAAAAATATATTTTTTGGTTTTATTTGAGACCAGCATTTGGCGCATGCTTCATTTTTCTAAGATACGCACGTGATACTCTTGACCGTCACGTTTTTGCCGAAAAACGTCAATAAACACATGTCGGTATCGAAAACAAATCGTTGAAACCGAAAAACACGCGTAGAAGTCCGTTTCTCTCAAAATACACGATCGACTCAACCCGAAAAACACCGATTTCTTAAAAGGTTCGCTTCAGCTAGAACAGCTAGGACTCTTCCTTTTTATACAAGAGTGCTCAGTTCTCTATGACGTAGCTTCACCGACAATCACCGTTTTTAGCGTCCATCCGAAGCAGATGATCGAAGTACGCCGATATCATAAAATTAAATAAACACCGAAAGGCATCTGCCCATTTTCCTTCTAAATGAACACCGGAGAACCTACGACCTACAATATATCTCAGGAAAGCGGCGTGTCGCGAAGAGTCATGTAACACCGTGACGTTCCGTCGCACACACATAGGATGCGCCCAGCACATTCACAACACATTATGTGCTTTCCGGTCTCTGTCATCATGATCACGGTATACTCGTACTCAACCTAAGAACCATAGTAAAAAAAAAAGAAATCTGACTTTTTACGGGACGTTATTAACCTCTCCCTCCTTGTGTTGAATTAAGATGAAGGTCCATCTTATGCCGGGGTCACACTGCTTATACGTCATACAAAATACAGTCTGCAAACATATTCAAACGGATCCCCCCCCCCCCCCCCCCCCCCCCGAGATCCGTGCTTTGAATGCCACATGGCAACGAATTCAAGGAGAAACTTGGCACACGGTGTTCGAACCACGGATATCGCGGTGACTGATGACCTATGCTATATTTTCAAGACGCGTGCACGTTTCAAATACCAGACGCGTTGTTTCTTCCGTCGACAACCGCATCTTGTAAGATTGTAAGAACATTCTTCGCAAAGCGCATCATGCATAGTGCTCAAAACTTTTTCGTTTCTTGATGTGACAGCGAGTGAAGTCGAATATTTGTTTCATTTCGTTGCGCTAAGTGTCATGAAAACGCCTTCTTTCCTGTGCGGTCAGTGCAAGGCGGGAATCTGGGTGTGGATGGGGCGTGTTATGGAGAGACATCTTGGCATCCCAGCGCTTTCCGCAAGCGTTAAGGGGGTAGGCCCGTTTGTCATGTGCGCATTCGTCATAGGTCCACTGGTAATAGGCCCGTTCGTCACTGCGGAACATTCGTCATAGGGGAATTTGTCACTAGGAAAGATTGTCACTGTGCGAATCGAATATTCGAATTTTCACAAAGTATATTCAATATGCTTTTCATGCAATAAAGGTTAGTACGTTATATTTCATTTTTACCGAAGAGAGGGAACATACAAACAAGTCATCGTTGTACTTAGAAAACAACAGGTTTATTGAGCGAAATAAAAACAAATTAAAAAGCGATATTTCAAGCTGCTGCCCTCAAGGTTTCAACTTTCAAGACAATTGCGACCATCTTAGCGGCTCACAATGATCTGAAGACGCAGGTTGCAGTCGGCGTGCTAGCTTATTGGACGGGCGGCGGAGAAAAGCTCACCGGAGATAAGCTCACCGGAGAAAGGTTCACCGGCCTTTGAGCAGATGTGGAGAAAAGCTCACCGATTTTTTTTAACTTAGCGGATTCTGCGTCAAACGTGGTAATTTAACACAATTCACTGTAGAAGGGTGGTAAGTTGGGCTAATTGGTACTGGTTACACATGATTAAATCAGCGAACAACGTTGGGAAACTGTTGAAGAAAACAGAAGACAGGAAAGACGCTGAACTCACAACTCAATGTATCTTCGAAAGAGAAGAAGAAAGAAAATGACACAGAAAACACAGGCACGTGCAAATGGCTAGCGAACTCCGGAGCGCGCTCCAGGGCGCGAGGCTATAGCTGTAGACATTCAGCGCTTTAAAAAGGATATTTCTTTTTGTGATAAAGCCAAGGATGGCTGACTCACACAGCGCTCCCCCAAACCTTGTATAATAAACGCCTCATAAATTTCTCTGGTAAGTTTTTCCCGAAATCTACCAATAATATTAGTATTAGCCAATGTTGGACTACATGAACAATTTCGACAGTGTAAAGGCAAGTGACCTCCTACGTTGGATCTAAGTGATAGGGAATGTTCACGAAGCCTGTCGTTAATACACCGTCCAGTTTTTCCGGCATAAGTTCTACCACTTGACAACGGGATGCTGTACACCACGCACGAGGTACAGGGCACAAACGGTGAGACATGTTTTTTGTTACACTTGTGTCTGGATACCTTTTCTATGCCGATATGAACCTTTGAACAAATTTGGGCCATTTTTGGGGGGGGGGGCAGAAAAAACAACCGGTACGCCGTATCGTTGAGCTACATGTTTTAGGTTATGAGATACCTTGTGTAGGTACGGGACCACAACCACCCGTTTTCTCTTTTGGTTAAAAAAGTAAATGGAGCAGAAAATCCTAGGCACGATGTTGAGAGAAAACGGGTGGTTGTGGTCCCTAGAGTCACTAAATAAAGCTACGCTTTCAGAGTACCGAAACTCCCGAACTACGCGTCTGAAGCGCGTCAGGCGCCGCCATCTTGGGTCCGCGCGGAAATGGAGAGGTGTATGTAGCTGAGCCAAGCCGAGCTGTAGCCGTCGCCTACGCGAGCTGCCGCGGCCGCAGCTGTGGCAGCGAATCGAAGTCGTGTTGTTCGTATCTCGACGTAACACGAAAAAAGCGCGTGCTGAGCGACGGACTTCAGCGTGTTCGCGCAGTAAACAGCAAACAGCAGCACGCAGATGATCGCTGGACCCAAGATGGTGGCGCTGAAAAAACGCGATGATGATGATAGCGACGCACGTGACTGCCGCTGCCCAATGATGCCGCAGCGAACCAGAATATTGTTGGATAGAGCGACTGTATTGTCGGCAAAATGCCAAAGAAAAGGAATGCGGTACTCTGAAAGCGTAGCTTTATTTAGTGACTCTAGTGGTCCCGTACCTACACAAGGTATCTCATAACCTAAAACATGTAGCTCAACGATACGGCGTACCGGTTGTTTTTTCTGCCCCCCAAAAAATGGCCCAAATTTGTTCAAAGGTTCATATCGGCATAGAAAAGGTATCCAGACACAAGTGTAACAAAAAACATGTCTCACCGTTTGTGCCCTGTACCTCGTGCGTGGTGTACAGCATCCCGTTGTCATGTGGTAGAACTTATGTCGGACAAACTGGACGGTGTATTAACGACAGGCTTCGTGAGCATTCCCTATCACTTAGATACAACGTAGGAGGTCACTTGCCTTTACACTGTCGAAATTGTTCATGTAGTCCAACATTAGCTAATACTAATATTATTGGTAGATTTCGGGAAAAACTTACCAGAGAAATTTATGAGGCGTTTATTATACAAGGTTTGGGGGAGCGCTGTGTGAGTCAGCCATCCTTGGCTTTATCACAAAAAGAAATATCCTTTTTAAAGCGCTGAATGTCTACAGCTATAGCCTCGCGCCCTGGAGCGCGCTCCGGAGTTCGCAAGCCATTTGCACGTCCCTGTGTTTTCTGTGTCATTTTCTTTCTTCTTCTCTTTCGAAGATACATTGAGTTGTGAGTTCAGCGTCTTTCCTGTCTTCTGTTTTCTTCAACAGTTTCCCAACGTTGTTCGCTGATTTAATCATGTGTAACACAATTCGCATTCGCCACTTCATTAAACATATGTCCTCTTTTTTTTGTAATATTCTTGAAGTTCATTGGGCATATTCACTAATTCGTCAAAAATTTGTAATCACCCATTTTGTATTTAAATGAAGCCACAAGTATAAAATCAGAACATCGTACACCGGTAAAAAAGACAGCAATTTATTGACAGCTGACAGTGCGCCGTCGGTAGCTCTGTCAGATAAAGAGGTTTGTTCTTTGCGAGCTAATATGAATAGCGGTGTGTGAACCGTTTCAGCTCCGAATATTGTGTACTGCCTAATAGATAAGTAGATGTTGATGTAATCAGTGTCGGCTACGCTGTTTTCTTTCTGTTAATTTCACTAACCTTTAGTTGCAAGAACAGCTTCGTCCTGTCGTGTTTGTTGTCTTCACTCCGTCGTCGTTGTTTGAGCGGTTTTCATCAGGTATAACGTTTCCAACTCTTATTGGATTTTCTTATTGGACACCCTCGAAGATGACGTGCCGCACTCTGCTTGAGCCAACATCCTCTCTGTCGAGGACTGCTCTCTCTTGATGCAGCCCAGGAACGCCCAGATATTGGGAGAACTGCAGCCCACGTTGCTCTGGCATAAAACGAAAAAAGAGAATCCCGGACAAAAGCTCACCGGACAGAAGCTCACTGGACAAAAGCTCACCCATTTTTTCACCTCTGTCGACACCTTTCCATGGGATGGGATGCGAGTTATCCTAAAAATGGCGCAATGTCCATCGCGTCCGCACTTTACCCCAGCCCGTGTTTAACCCGGGTAGCAAAAAATGAGGTGAGCTTTTGTCCAGGCTAAAAGCTGCATGTTGCCTTATCTTGGGGTCATTGGGACATGCTTTTGTTCCCGTTCGTACAGTAGTCCACCTCACTTATCTTGTACGGATTTGGTTGGGTGACCCCTTTTCGTAACTTTCCTAAGGAAACAAAATCGAAAAAAAAAAGAAACGTTTAACGATCTTGGGGTCATTGTGTGACGAATTGCCAGCGTAACGAATCATCCTGTAACGAATGTTCCGCTGTGACGAACGGGCCTGTATCCAGTTGCCCTAAGACGAATCGACATGGAACGAATGGGCCGTATCCCTTTCCCACGCGGTGAACAACCCGTTTTCGGTTCGTTTTTCCGGTTTCAATGGGGACTCGTCTGTTTGCGAAAACTACGTTTCATTGCAGTGGGCTAGAGAGGGTTAATGTGTTCACCGTTCTATCTCTGCTCTGCTCTGTGCTTTGTTTTGAAGCTGCCGATGTCGATTGCGCTACTGTCCTATGGAGGCGCTACAGTAGATTCAACCTGAAACTTCTCCCGTCTTGCGCGGCTCTGTCCGGCAAAACTTGCCCTGTTCGTCGTTTGCTTGTGAGACTCTCGGTGTGGGTTCGCCGTTTACCCTTCGGAATATGTGTTTGATGTAAACGCGGACGACTAGCCGCCATCTGATCTACCGTTTTGAGTCCACAGTTCGGGCGGTTCGCGCAAAGACAAGAAAAAAAAATTAAAGCCGTTTACAACTCCCTGTAACGCCGGATTGGAGCGCAGCTCTTGAGGAGGAGGAGGGACGGGTACTGGGGGGGTGTCACGTGACCTGGGGGTCACGTGACGATGCCGATGACGTCATCAGTGACGTCACTGATGACGTCATCAGTGACGATGACGATGCGGATGCCGATGACGTCATCAGAGACGATGACGATGCGGATGGCGATGACGTCATCAGTGACGTCATTGATGACGTCATCAGTGACGATGACGATGACGATGCCGATGACATCATCAGTGACGTCACTGATGACGTCATCAGTGACGATGACGATGCCGATACCTCGGGGGGGGGGGGGGGGGTCACGTAGCCCCGGAGGGGAGGGTCACGTGACTTCGGGGGTCACGTGACCCCCCTCCCCGAGGTCACCGAATGTACCCGAGGTCCTTCGGGAGGACCTCGGGTTCCTTCGGGAGGACCTCGGGTTCCTTCGGAAGGAACCTCGGGAGGACCTCGGGTTCTTTCGGGAGGACCGCAGGTTCCTTCGGAGGACCTCGGGTTCCTTCGGGTCGGGTTCCTCGGGAGGACCTCGGGAGGACCTCGGGTTCCTTCGGGAGGACCTCGGGAGGACCTCGGGCTCCTTCGGAAAAATTTACCCATAATGCACCGCGCGGTTACGCCGACGCCGACGCTGACGCCGACGCCGACGGCGACGGCAACGGCGACGCCGCTCAAGCCGGAAACGGGCGCCTAAGAGCTGCGCTCTAAATATATATATATATATATATATATATATATATATATATATATATATATATATATATATATATATATATATATATATATATATATATATATATATATATATATATATATTTATCATCAAACTTATTTTATTTAAATCAAAGTTATTTGATTTCTTTCAGGATTACTTGATATAAGTCAGACTAATTCGATTTAAAGCAGGGGTATTTAATTTATAAAAGCTCTATTTGACTTAAGTCAGATTAGTCAGATGTGCGAGCAAAACCGAATCTACAAGCACGAGCAAGCATGATTGCCTGAACGGCGTTTTTCGCAGGAACGCTGTAGGTTCGGAAAACCGAGGCCCGGAGCTTGCTCCCAAAGTCCCTTTAGTAACCCCTGGACAGTACCGTTCGTACCATGTCGCTCGCGCTAGTGGCAGGGCAAACCAGAGATGCCCAAGTTTGTCCGTGACAGCGTATATATGGCAGTAAACCTATGCTATCTACTGAGCCAACTGCGCCGCGTACGTGACAAAAAAGCTTTCCAAACCCTCAGCAGCAGTTAAACAAACTTCAAGCTATTGTTTTTTTTTACAACAAACTAGTAAAGAATATTTTTTTTTGCTAATATCTATACTTTGCACCCATTTCGGGCTTAAAAATAGTCCACGAGTAAGAGCCGCCTGGGCCCGGCGCGCTTGAAAGTTCCAGGAGGAAATGCTTGCAGCGCCCCCTGTCGGCGCCGATATCAGGTGCATCAGGCAGAGCATATTCTCCGAGATCCCGACGCGCGCATTAAACCAATCAGGCACAGTCAACGCGCCATGGTTCTGCGCTTTTTTCGTTGCTCTATATTGCTTTGGCAGCAAGGAGGTTATAAGTACTAGGAGGGGGCACGTTGCAATATCGGTGAAGCCTAGTCATAAAAAGTTTAAACGATGTTGTGGCCAACGTGAGCGTAGATCTCTCTGGCAATTGGTCCGCGTGACATGTCACGTGTCAGGTGGATGGTTGAGTGTAGAAGGATTCCTTGCAGGCTTGCGCGCGCTCCGTTCAGTAGGTTTTGTCAGATTGAAGGCTAGACGAAGGCTAGCTACGGTTATGTGATGTGGTCATGTTGGGCTGATAAGTGAGGAAAGTAAGGAGGAAAATGAGAAAGAGGCGAGGCGTCAAGGGAGCATGGCTTGTGGAGGCTACGCGGCTGACGTCATGCCCTCTCCTACCCTTCTATCCTCCTTGTTTGGCAGGTTGTAGACAAACATATAGACGAACTCAACTCACTGATGTCACGCCACCGCGGTGGCGCTGCTGTCGGTACTGCGCATGCGCAAACGCTTCACTCCTCCCGAATTTGGTTTCTGCGCACGTGCAAAGCGGGCTCCTTTGTAAACACTGTGTTGGTGTATAGACCTTTCCAATGTTTACAAAATCACAGTCCAGCGTGCGATCTTCACAGCCCAGCACGTGCGTGTTCGTCGCTTCGGAAAGCGAGCAAACCACGCGCCATAAGCACGAACGCTCAAAATGGCACCGGCCACAAGCTCGTTTTTGGAAAGGTCTATAAAGGCGATGAGCTCCGTGGCGATGCACTTTTAACACTGCTTGATTGTTTGGGTAGTGGAAACTTGAGCGTCTCAAACTGCCACATATGTATAAGGTGGTCAAAGTCACCAGGCTCGATCTAAAATTGATCGCAAAAATCGACACCTGCACGTAGCAATCTAAACTTTTCGTCAGAGGTGTATTTCACAGGTCGTTTTTTTCTTGTAAAATTACAAACCGTAGTTCTCTTTCTGTTAAAAGTAAAGCCAAGAAACTTGCCAGGGTCAACGGCGGGCAGCGACGCAGACGACAGGGATTCAGTAGCGGGGTGTGTTTGGCGTTCGTACTGATAGATGGCGTCGGGAGCAGCGTCCGAAGGTGCAGCTGACCAGCGAAAAAAAGCAGACGACACGCAGACGAAATCCGTTGGCAGCAAAAGCGCCGTCGTTATGCAGATGCGCTTTTTAGGGGCGAAGCTCCTTAGGGGCTAGCCATGTCCGTATGTCCGTCCGCCGTAGGCCGGCGTCGGGTGCTCGTGCTTCTGCTCGTGAGATCACGTGCTCACGAGCACGTGAGCACATGCTCACGTGCTCGTGTAGGGCAAAAAAAAAATTGGAGGAAAAAAGATGAAAAAAAATTATGTAGAAAGAAAAAGAAGAGAAAAAAGAGTAGGGGGTTCTGAGATGCCACCCCATTTGTCTGCTTAAAAAAAAGAAAAAGAAGAAAACCACACATTCTCCTACTGCCATGAATGAAAAGGACCGAAAAGCTCGGCATGCAGCGCCTCAGCGTCTACGTAGACAGCAAGCTGCTCCGGAGACCAGGGCGCGAGAAGCTGCTGCACAGCGTCAAAAACGCCAAGCGGACCCGGAGTTGAGAGCTCGGGAAGCGGCGGCAAAACGTCAACGCCGACAGAAGCAGCAATACCTATGACCAAAATCAGTATCATCAGCACCACCCGAGCTTCGCCCCAATCAACATCATTCGCCATGTGGAGATGCGGCCATTTTTTACTTTAGGTTTTGCTTTTTTTGTCCGCATTTATTTTTTAACGGAAGGTACATTTCAAAAGGATTATGTTCATTTAATAAACCACAGTGGTCGCGAGCCGTCGCGTTAAGGAGGTAGCGCCATCTATCAATACGAACGCCAAACACACCCCGCTACTGAACCCCTGTCGTCTGCGTCGCTGCCCGCCGTAGACCCAGGCAAGTTTCTTGGCCTTATATATTAAAGGAAGAGAACTACGCTTTGTAATTTTACAAGAAAAACCGACCTGTGAAATACACCTTTGACGAAAAGTTTAGATTGCCAAGTGCAGGCGTCGATTTTTACGGTCCATTTTAGATTGAGCCTGGTGACTTGGACCACCCTATATGCTTGCCTGCTCTGGCGCGGAACGGGATATCACGTGGTGAATACAAAGAAACAACAGAAATTCGAACGCCGTCGAAGCACATGTCAAAGCTAAGACGGTTAAGGCCGAACTCCACGGGGCAAATATGCTGCGAAAATTCGACGAATTTCGCCCATCGGCTTTTGCTCTGCGCGTGACGTCAGCACAGTGGCTGCTGCGTCGCACGCAAAAGCGAGCGTGCCACCAGGCGAAGCTCCCCCCCCCCCGTCAGTTATTCTTCGCATATTCGCTCCATGGAGTTTTCAGCCTTACGGTGCAACCCAACCATGCAGGCGGTTTTGCTACGTTTTTGACTGTTTATAACGTTCTTTGCATGTATTCTGTAATTACACGGTGTTTCACAAAAGGTGGACAAATTCGATATTGCAAAAACTACGTGTCGCAACAAAAAAAGGCTTGTGTCATTTTGGCCCTGGGCCAGGGGCCTATTTAGAAAAATTATTAAAGTCCGGGATATTTAGAGGGGCAGCAGAGGTTGGTTGCACTATCTCTTCACGGGGCGCGGTGCCGCCGGGGCCAAGATGCGCTCTGATAGCAAACCAAAACTTTAAAACCCGTCGAATTTGTGCGGTTCAGAAAGCCGTAAAATGCTTCGCGTGCCTTCTATCGTTCTGCAATTTGTTGATTTAGTGTTTTTTAGGGGCGAAGCTCCTTAGGGTCTAGCCTTGTCCATCCGTCCGGCGTCCGTGCTCACATCGATTGCCATCCCATCTGTCTTCTTAAAAAAAGAAAAAAAAAATGTTTGCCCAGTCGACAGGATTCGAACCTGTGCGGTGAGACCCCAATGGATTTCTAGTCCATCGCCTTAACCACTCGGCCACGACTGCGGGACGAGTAGGGGGCTCTGAGATGTGGTGTAACTCAAGAGCTGGGGATGTCATGGATGAAACGTTGCATGTAGCCGCTCAACGTCTATATACAGGAGAGGGCGCTGCGGTCAAATGCGTATATAATCGCGTTAAACTTTGCATGCATTGGCTCAACGTTTATAGACGAGAGGGCGCTGCGGTCAAATGCTCAAATGCGTATATAGCCAGGACTTCCTCTCCGGCAGCCGAACGGAGCGGACGTGTTTATCGAGTGCTACCGCCAGCGCAACTTTTTCAGCAAGGTACCTCGGCGTTAGGCCTAAACCTAGGCCTAGTGCTCCGCGCCTCTCGTCAACCATGGAATCGAGCGTGCAGCAACAAGCAGAAGAATGGCGCCATGAAAGCAGGATACACAAGTATCTCAACGACCTACAGGAGATGGCACGCAAAGAAGATTTTGTGGAAGACATACGCTCCTCCCACAAAGAAGGACAATGGCATGTGGTGGGCCTGAAGAAGCGGCAGAAGAAACTCATGAGGGAGTACAAGGCTACCACTACAAAAGGAGGAAGGGGGACGTACTTGATCGTCATTCGAGTACGAGACACCGACCTGAAAAGAATGACGTACCCCGTACGAAAATGTCAGATATGTCCCTGATATATTTTAAATACGCCCAGATATGATAATATAAGTAGTCAAATCGGGAAATATACCGCTATATATGGGAGCAGATACGCCCAGATATCGCCATATAAGTGGGCAAATACTGCTAGATGCGGCCATATAAGTGCGTATATCTCGCCGGATACGCGTGCAAATATTGCCCCTGATAATGATATATGGGCCCGTTTCGGTCGTGCAAGCAATAAGTAATATGTACTCGCCAAGACACTAGTTTATTGATCTATATTGCATGAATCTCATATAGTTGGTAAATTATTGTTGAAATGGTTAAAGTGAAGTTATTCCAGGTATTTGGACCAATTAACCAATTGCGCATTTTGAAGATTGAAAGACAAATGAAATTTGGTTGTATGTTTGACGTGTGACATTATGACGAAGTGCTTATAAGATCGGAAAGCGAGTTAATCAAATAATGGATTTCAGATCGCAGCTCTTAGGCGCCCGTATCCGAGTCAAGCTGTTTCGGCGTCGCCATCGAGTAACCGCCCCGCTAAATTTAGCGAGAAATTGAATTGGTACTATGCCACTTGACGAACATTTTCCCCCAAAATCTAGCAGTGAAACTAATTTTGTTCGTGTTTCCCCGCTAAATTGAGTGGGGAAACATGAACCGTTAGCTTACTGAAGATGCAAGACGCTACTTCGTTGCCCCGAATCCTTTTTCCTTCGAACGCCTGCGAAGCCGTTGCGCGCGCCCTACGCAGCATCTTTCAAAAACCGTTTGCGCAGCAACGTAACCATCCGCTTGCGAGCGTCTGCGATTCATCGTGTGTTGAAAGTCGGAAGACGAGCTGTCCATGGTGTATGTTATGTGCAACTCTTTCGTAAAAAAATTTGAAATTTAAAAACGCGAATCTAACAGTGTACACATAATTTTAAATTTATTGGTAAAAATATTATATACATATTTATTTATTTATTTATTTGTCGACATCGTGCGCAAAAAAATGGTCGCGCTTATTTCTTCATTTTATATTATGATGTGGGTTATACGGCGTAAAACATTGTATCTTCAAACTCGCATCGTTTTGGGTCACTTTCGAGATAGACAGCTTCTTTGGAAGTTCAAAAGTTGGTCTTCATAGAGCTGTATGTTCACTCGGTATTGACAGCAGGGTAGACGCTATGCATGTTTCAGGCCAATCGTGTCTCCGGTTAGGGGCACGTGACTACAGTCTAGAAGCTGGTGATGAAGCAGAACACGGCACCTGCCTCGAGCCCAAGGCCACACATAGCATTCACTGCACTATCAACCTTGGGTACAAGTGACAACCCGCGCGTTGATGCCCCATAAGATAAGGCTTTGTTTGTGGACTTCCGTTTTCGCCTTTCTTTCTCTCCTTTTCTCTCTCTCTCCCTAAGCTGAAAGCGTGGTGACGAGTATGACACATTAGCCGTTGGCAATCTCGGAAAAAAAAAGAAAAAAAAAGAATGAGTTGGCCGGGATCTAAAATTCTAGTTTGGTGTTTTTCCCCTCGTGGCTGCTGCGGATTTCTGCTTCTGCAAGCGATTTCTTCAAAGAAGCCCAAGAAGTTTTGTGATGCGTTTTATGTCGGTTCTAGAAATGACAGCTTGTGCTACATCGTGTAGAATCGTCACGGACACCTTCCTTCTCGTTTTTGTGTTTGAGTGGTGATTCCGCCGTGGTCATGTCGACATCTATCTCGGATTACCTTTCAAGTCTCGATCGTCTCGTCAACGTAAGTGCGCTGCAACCTTCTTCGCGACAATAGATCGTTTTCCTAAAGGTACTCTTCCAGATTACCTCTAGAATTAGACCGTGTCTATCTCCTGGCAGCCGGGAGAATAATTGTGCAGAATGTTTCGGCATTGGTGCGATTGCGCTACGAGCAGAAAGTTACGATATCCCGCCGACAAAGTTTTGACGTGTCGCCAAAAAGAACAACAACAAAAAATCTTAATTGCGCGTTCTAAAATTTGAGGAGCGGCTTTACGAGTCGCTTGTAGAAAGATTGTTACGATTTTGCGAAATACTGGTAAACAACTCTAGGTTACCGTCATGCTCTAAACCCTGAGATAAGGATAAATCAAATAACGTACAACTCTCATTGACTCAGGGTTTATATTATGATGTTTCCTAACCGGCTTGCCTACATACTTTCGCTCCTTGCAAAGGTTACCGTCTTGCAGACGGCACAAACCGATCTCCTGACTGCGGCGTCTCGGCTAGCTTGCACACGGGGCCGCCGCCGCTCGATCGCAGTCTCGCCGGGCTCGCGGCGCGACAATCGCTCGAAGCGGGGAAACGGCGTTATGTAACGAAAGGCAAAGGGCATCTACACCACTAATGGGCAAAAGCCGATGCAAAGGCGTGCGGGAACGTAAACAACGGTAGAAAAGTGCAGTTGCTCGCCGCTATGAGATGCGTGCCGCAAACTCGGTAATCCGCGGACGTATCCCTCTCCTGCCGCTCGTACTTTCTCTAACTTGACGGACATTCTGTCTCGCGGTTCATGCCGACGAAACGTTCGGACGATCGTCGGGATACCGGGTCATTGCTACAGCCGAGCGCGGCACAATTTACCATTGCTCTCGCTGTGCAGGGTCGAAGAGTCAACCACCAGCATGGTGGATACCGGTGTTCGACGTCATGATGTGACGTACGTGCAATGCCTGAATACCGGGTGTTTTTTTATTTTTTTATTGCAGATTTGTTTTAAAAGAAGCCGTGAGAACTACACTTATGCGGTTTGTGCGAGTGAGTTATACGCCCAGGGGGACATTGTATAGTTTGCTAATCTTTGCGATAAGTTGACATATTAATTAAAATTCACTAATTTACTTTTAATTAGTGGAAATAGACATATGGTTTCAATTAGAAACTTGCTGAGCGTCGTCCAAAACCCATAAATCAGTAATTTTTAGAAAGACTTTGAGCGCGTGCGAAGCGCAGTTCTGCGCTGAAGTTACCACTCGTGGACCGCTGTGGCTAGATAAGAGACGGAAAAATTGCGCGGGCGCCTGACCGAAACCGCTAGCCTTACCTGCTCCACGAGTGGTAACTTTCTCACGCGCTGAAAGTCTTTTGGAAAATGACTGATTTAGGGATTTTGGACGACGTTCAGCAAGTTTCTAATTGGAACCATATGTCTATTTTCACTAATTTCAAAATTAAGTAGTGAATTTGAAGTCATTAGCCGACTTATTGCAAAGATTAGCCACCCACATAATGTCCCGCTGGGCACTCACTCGCACAAACCGCATGAGTGTAGCTTTCATGGCTTTTTTTTAAAACAAATCTACAAGAATAAAAAAAAAAAAACACCCTGAATATCAGGGTTGCCTTACCTGATTGGGACATATCTGCCCTAATATGGATATATAAAAAATTGGGCAGATCTGACTTGATAAGGCTTATATAAACTGATTTACTTGATTTGGCCAGATCTGCCCAATTTTTTATATAACCATATCTATTTTTTTTATATAAGTCCAGATATGCCATTTTCGTAAGGGACGACTCACTCGCAAACGCGATCTACCGCGCCGCGAAGGTTCAGACAGCGATCGCCTGCAACGAAGACGAAATCAACATCAATGCCAAGAGCAATACCGTCTCCATAGCCACTGACAGTATGGAGGGCAGAGCTATACAACAAGATTCAGCAACTCAGCTTTCAAGACAAGACAGTGGAGGCCAAGGGACACAGCACAACGCCGGACAATCTCAAGCGAGTTGTTGTATCGAAACTCATCGCTCCCGAAAGGGAAACTAAAGACAAGGAAATTTTAGAACATTTTATTCAGCATAATCCGCACGTTAAAATTGTGGATGCGAGGAGAATGGGAAGATCAACATCAGTTCTCGTGGCACTGGGGTCTTTCGATCCACCCGGATACCTCAAGTTTATGGGGGGCAGACACCGGTTCCACGACTACATGGAGAAGAAGCAAGCGTGCACAAAATGCTGGACGCTAGGACACAGACCGGACACGTGCATCTCATCGATCGAGGGTAGGTGCCCTAACTGCGGGGAGTTTCATGAACACCCACCCAAGAGTCTAGGAGTTCGCACGGAATACACGTGCACTCCAAAGTGCCTAATATGCGGCAAGCAGCACTATACCGGCAGCAGGAACTGCATGGAGAGATTCAAGCCGCTCAGAATTTGGCAGGAATCCAGAACGGAGAAGAGGACCCCTCTCCCCAAGAAAGAGGACTTTGTCAGTCTCACCCCTGGCAAAGTAGACGAACCCAAGTCAGTGCAAGGGAAGAGCTACATGCAAGCCCTGCAAAAGACACAAGTTCCGCCACAAGGACAGGACACGAGAACTGGAAACGAGACCCTCGAGAAAGCATTGAAACAACTCCGGGAGGAATTAAAACAGCTCCGGGAAGAGCGACAGGATGAGCGCGTAGCTTTTGAGAAACAGCTCCGAGCGGAACGAGCCAAGTACGAGAGAGAAATCAACGAGCTCCGAAGGAAACCCGGTAGTGGAGAGGATGGAGACAAGCGAGATCCCCGCCGGGCCGCTCCCTCGGCGCCAGTGACGTCTATACCGGCCGAGCAGATGGCGTGTGACGTAACACCGGAGAGCTCGCAAGCAACTACCTCGTTTCGAAAAAGAAGACAAAGGTCGGAATCGGAGGCATCAGAAGTCTCCCTGGCCGACACAGAATCTGGTAAAGTACGGCGCCTATGCAGCCAAGGGGACTGTGACTCCAAATTTGCCATGACAATGCAACAGCAGAAGGAGATGCAAGAAATATTTCGCGCCTTCATGCATTCAGTTGAAACAAAAGTCCTAAGTATGGAATCTCGAAGTGGAAACATTGAAGCTCGACTCGAAAACACAATCATGCATCAAAATGGACAAGGACAATAATTCCTTTCAAGTATGGCAATGGAATAGCTGTGGCCTCGGCACCAAGATCAATGCACTAAAGATGCTCATTCTCAATGCAGAGAGACAACCAGATATAATTGGAATACAAGAATCGAGCGAAAACTGACACATACCCGGTTACGACAGGTACGACGAGAGTAATGCAAGCAGTGGTAAAATTGTGCACACCTTCGTCAGGAGATCACTCCCCGTGAAACTACACGATATCTCCTTGGACCAAGGAAGCAAAGCAATTATAACAAAAATCATCCCGAAAAAGAAGAATCAGCGGAGTCTATTGGTGTGCCATGTATACTCACCTCCAAAAGGCATATCGGATTCCATTGCCACTATTTTTCAGAAAGCAGAGACAATAGCCGGACACAACCATATTCTCGTTATTGGAGACTTTAATGCCGAAAACTCGTCATGGGGGTACCAACGGGATTCGCGCAAGGGCAAGAAGATCGAAGAACAGGCAGACACGTACAACGCCATCTTAATGAACGACATAACGGCAAAGACAAGAATCGGAAACAGCGTACAACGAGATACCAATCCGGACCTTGCTTTCGGCATCAACATCGAAGATTACTGCTGGACAAACAGCAGAGAAAATCTCGGAAGTGATCATTATATAATACAAATTGCACTTAAACTGGATGGACACCGCGACCGAAACGTTCCAAAACAGACATACACCAACTGGGACGCCTTCCGCAACCTCAGAAATGAAGGCAACAGACCAATCCAAGAAATAGAAGAATGGGCAGCCAAATTGGTAGAAGATCACCAATTTGTCACCCGCAAAATAGAAAACCCCACACAAGCAAGATCTATGGATGAAAAGCTGAAGAACATGCTCGATGCCTACAAGTCCATCTACGAAAGATGGCTCCATACTGGCAAAAGATACCCCAAACTACGAAGGCGAGCGGCTAGACTAAGTAAAGAAATTGAAGTATACGCACAGCAACTCAATCAACAGCTGTGGCAGCCAAACTGCGATGAACTCCAGGGACAGCTACACACGAAAAATCCATGGCCGCTGTTCAGAAGACTCTTAGCCCCGGAGGAAACAAAGACCGAAAAGAGGAAACTCCTTGCCAAGATTGTAAGAGACCATGAAGGTAGCATGGACAAACTTTTCGAGGAACTCAAGGAAATTTACCTCAAGTCCCCATCAAGGAATCCCATCCACTCCAAGCACTACGCTGGGGACGGGAATGTGGAATTGGACTCCCATTACCGAGCAAGAAACGAGAAAAGCCATAATGGGGCTCAAGACGTCTTCAGCACCTGGCGCAGACAGAGTAACAAACAAGATCCTTAGGAACTTCGATAACGACTCTATTCGACTTTTAACAGAATACTTTAATCAAATATAGAGCGCGAGTCAGCTTCCCAGGAGTTTCAAACATGCAATAGTATGCTTTATACCGAAGCCCGGAAAGCCCCTCGAACTTAAAAGTCTCAGGCCGATTTCGCTTACTTCCTGTATTGGAAAACTACTCGAACGAATCACAAACCAGGGTACAAGACTATATGGAAGAGCACAGGCTATTCACGGACCAGATGTTTGGATTCAGGAGAAACCTATCCACGCAAGACGTCTTTATTCAGCTCAAGGAAGACAGTTGCACCGAAAAGTGGAAGGACTTGGCAGCACTAGACTTAAGAAAAGCTTTTGATCGCGTCTCACATGAAGCCATACTGGATCAGGTGGAAAGGCTTGGACTCGGGGAGAAGACCGTCCTTTATTTCAAAGACTTCCTCACTGGAAGAACGGCCACGATGCAAGTCGAAGGCGAATCATCTGCCGTATTTGGAATTAACGAAGGAAGCGGTACTCCTCAAGGGTCGGTCCTCTCCCCGCTTCTATTCAATATCGCCATGATCCCTCTATCCAAAAGGCTACAGGAAATAGGAGGCTTATGTCACGCAATATATGCGGACGACATTACACTATGGACATCGCTCCCATCTCCACAGATGGGCAACGTCATCAGCGCTGGCGTTAGTATCGTCAAGGAGGAAGCCAGCAAGATAGGACTGGAATGTGCCGCGGACAAATCGGCTCTTCTTCTAAGAATGTCAAAGAGTCCCACGCAGGCAAAATATATGGAATTTTACCTCAAGCTCCAGAAAATCGACATTCCAAGAGTTAAGCATACGAGGGTACTTGGATTGGAAGTCTCCGTAGGTAACAGACAAAACGAGATTATCAAGAGCATCAAATCCAAAGCAGGCAGCACTGCGCGGCTCATCAGAAGAGTGTCAAACCGCAACTATGGACTCAAAGAAGATGACTCATGCAAGCTCATACATGCCTTTACACTCAGTAGGATCATGTATGCTGCTCCCTACATTAATCTCAGCAAATCCTCCAAGGGATCCATCGATGCAACCATACGCAAGTCGTTCAAGACACCACTAAGTATCCCACAAACCACATCAAATGAAGTTCTAGAGAATTTTGGAATTCACAATAATTTTGATGAAATGGTACTCGCGCAACGCGAGACGCAAATTACAAGACTATCCAAGACTGCAACAGGCAGGACAGTGCTTATACTCATTGGAGAAGCGGAAAGAAAAATTGAAGACGGGAAGACAGACGTACCGAGGGTATGGCTCAACACCACGTACAGCACACCCTTACCCAAGAATATGAATACGGAAAGAAACCAGGGCAGGAGGAGAGCCCGCGCAAAGGCTCTGAATAAATTTCAAGCGAACCTGGAGCACATCTTTCACGCGGATGCAGGACCGTCCCAGGGCGACCTGGAACCTTTGTCATTGCGGTTCACAATGCTAAGCAAGATGCAACGGCCACGATCAAGGCCAGCAATATCGACGAAGCTGAAGAAGCGGCCGTTGCGCTCGCCAGATTACAAGCCCACCGGTTGCAACAAAAAATAGCAACCATCACCACGGACTCGAAGACCGCCATATTAAACATGTGCAGAGTAAGAGTCGGAGCGGCCGCAGCCAAACTACTCGGCAAGACGTCTCCAGACCAGGAGGCAAGACACACACTGACCTAGGTCCCGGGACACTCGGGGCACCTGGGTAATGAGGCGGCCCACTCCCTCATAGCCCGAGCTCTTAATTACCGGGCAACGAGGGGAGAGGGCCTCCCGACAACCCAGGGCGATCACAGCTACGGCTCTTCTCCGTACCTACAAGGTCCTTTAACATACGGGGAAGCTCTCAGGAAATCAAGATATCAACGCAAGTTGTTTGGTATGCCACACAAGAAGCTCTCTAGAGCTCAAGAGTACACCTGGAGAAGGCTTCAATCCAGAAACACGCTTACCCCAAGAATTCTAAGAAGATCCTGGCCGGATCTTTTCTCCGGACAATGCGAAGAATGCAACCTGGAAGAGGGTACCTGGTCTCACGTCTACTGGACGTGTCCCAGGAACCCACTAAAATCGGCTCTAACCACCCCCGAGGAGGACGTGGACTTGCCTGCCTGGGAATCATTCCTAGCCTTTGAAGACTACGAGTCTCAACTAAAGAACATTGAGCACACCCAAGCCATAGAGAAACGGCTACGGATGCAGCTGAAGACGAGAAGACCACTCCCACCTCCCCTGCCCCCTTAATCACCCGAACCATTACGCGTGAATAATTTGGTTCAATAAAGTTGACTGACTGACTGACTGACTGACGTATATAACCACGTTCCATACCACACATTCTTTTTCTGACATGCACCGTTGACTTAAGCGGTGGAGATGCGTTCCCACGGCTTCTAGCGGATCCAAGCTGATCCGCTAGAAGAACCACTGGCTCTGCATTTCACCGACCATAAAGCAGTAATAATGAAGTCGAAACGCAACCCGGAACTCGGCACTACCTATGAGCAATAAAAAAAAAAAATCAGCACCATCAGCACTACCTATGAACAATAAAATCAGTATCATCATCAGCACCACCAGAGCTTCACCCCAGTCAACATCATTCACCACGTGGAGATGTGATTTTTTATGATGCTGAGCAATTTTCTAATTGAAAACTTGCCCTTAATCACAATATTAAAAAGTTAATTACGCAAAAATAATTAAGAATCTAATTATCCCGGACTTTAATAATTTTCCTAAATAGGCCCCTGGCCCAGGACCAAAATGACACAAGCCTTTTTTGTTGCGACGCGTTGTTTTTACAATATCGAATGTGTCCACCTTCCTTGAAGCACCCTATATAATGTTAATGTCAAATTAAAGAACTGCATTGTGACTATACTTTAATGATTCGATATAACGTTTATTCTTACATGTTAGTTAATTATTTAGCTTTTTAATTGAGTGCAATCTTTGATATTGAAATTATTTTTTCTCGAGTTATAGGGTCCCAACGCCGACGATAATTTACGTGAGCTGCCTGTTGGATACGTTAAATAAAAAAAAAGTAAGCAATTAACTGTACAAAGGAAGGAAGTTTCAAGATAAAAAAATGAAGTTTAAAATTATATTGTTTCCTCATGCCATAAAACGGAATCACGTCAACTAGCCAAAATAACGAGACATTAAATTACAAAGTTATTTTTCGACATGACATTTTCTAGAAGCTGCATATCGATAGGTTACAGAAGGAGTTTAGTATTCAATAGCAAACGTTTCCCGTTCAGTTACGATAAGTTGCAGCTTTCTAATATTAAATACAGATGGCGACACGTGTTCAAGAATAGCTTGATTTGTATTGGCGTCATGTGCCGCTTGGAACACGACGTGAGAGACAGAAATGGCTTCAGATGTGTGGATGTCAGATGCCTGCATGCCCGCAGTGAGCGAGCCAGAGAAATAAGAACAAGCGCGAGGCTGCGATTGGACTACAGCTGCTTTTGTGCGCTTTCCTCTGTCCATCGGTATGCTCAAATGAAATTGGTGCCATGAAAGGGATTCCGGTGGTTGGAATTCCACCATGTTTGCAAATTCAACTGTATTTTTTTTTTTAATTCCAGGAAATATTTTCGCAATCACACTATGGCTTTTCGTTATGATGCGACTATACATTGTTTTATAGCCGTCTCGGTGGCTTTTAACAGGAAATTATATATAAAAATATATCGGTGGCTCTGAGGCAAAGCGCTGACCTCCGGGTCCTTGTTTGGCGGGTTTGAATCCCTTCCGAGGTAAAGTATAAGTGCAAGCTCACAAAAACAATTTTGTGATGCTGGGCAGTTTCTAACGCACGCTAAGTCGTCGATTTCGTTCATTCCGATGAACCAACAGCGCGGAATCAATACGAAACTCGCGCATCGTGCGTTTCATGCACTGCGTGGCAACAAATCCAATTAATTGCAGTGAGGAGCAAACACGAGTCAACAAAAGTCATGTTCATAGTCTTCTGCACATGTGCCATGGTTAATCGCAAGTAACAACCGGCCCTTAAACTCCTAGATTTGGTGATTTGGTTGTCATGGTTGCCGCGACGACATCATCGTTTCTGTCGTGCAGCAGGATTCCCCTGCTAGGACCAGTCACTCGCTCTACTTTACTGCAGCTCCCCTCGAGAAGGTGAGGAACATATATTCGAATTCATGCACAAACTACAGAACCTTCACGGTGATGGTGATATTTCGACGTATATCACAGGTGTATTGTCGGCATTTGAGCGCAGCAAAAGTTACAAGAGCTCGAGTTGCGTGCTTGGAACGGGTCTGCCAAACGGTGGCCGTCAGGTCGTCGGATGACGTCTAATCAACAAATTGTTTCGTTGATACTGCGACATTTCATCGACAGTTCGTTTCATTGAAAGGTTTCCGCGATCGTTTCACAGGCACACCATGCGTCGTTTTGTCGAAAACTTCTGTCCGCGCAAATCGCCTCTGTAGCCGGCATCCGGATGGTGCCGATCTCTTGGCGGTTCCGATGAGGACTGATGCAAGCTCGGGCCTCAGATTATAAAATAAAGTTTCCCCGAGCGGAGTGAGGAGTATCCGCGCGTAGCGTAGTTAGTTTGGAGACCTGGGATTGGGGCTCGCGAATTTGTTTTTGCCCTATCCGAGTCGCCTGAGTGAGTTTGCTTTAGTTCCGCTGTGATTGCATGGCGAACCTTAATGATGCCATAAATTGAATTCAATCTACTTAGTAAAGTATAATACATTGTTGACGAAACGTCGCAGTTGCACGTGTTCACAAAACAAGTTTCCATGAAACATCCCAGAGCCGACGAAGTGTATGCCCATGAAAAATTGTCCACGAAACGTGTTTCAACGAAACGATGGGCCCAAGCCGAGCACATGGATTTGTGCAGTGAAATAGTATTTTAGGGCAGCATGCTCGCTCGTTTGGATTCGGCTTCGTTTGCACTTATCGTGAAAGAGAGCTTGCCTTCTGCATGTGCCGCGCAGTGTCCCCACTTTTTATGTGACCACACGCGTATTCATCAATATTGATTTGGTTTATAGTTTACACTGCGATTCAGCTCGGTCTAGAAACAAACCTACGCCACTGGCCACGTATGCTACAATCAACACAGAATGTACCCATGTGGCCGCTCGCGTTTGCATACGTTGTCGTCTGCTAAGAACGATTGTGACGGTGTAAAATTGCGCGGTGAAAGTTCGCTGTCAACGCGCGCTTTGTGGCAAGCCCTTGGCAGAGAAGATTGACAGCTGTTCAGCAAGTGGATTTTTTCCAGCAATCCAGAGTTAGAATAATCCCGCTTGCTATATTGCAAGCAATCAGAAAACACAGCTTACATCACGCCTGAATGTAATAAAGTGCTATGAAAATGCAAACATTGCGGCTTGAGGAGTACATGTACAAGCTTTAGCTTTCGGTGCTCTCAAGAGTGGAAAATGTAGTGCTTTTCTAGTCTTTATCAGTGTGCTCAATATGCGTATGTACACCATATTTGATATAACGTCACGCTCCAGCTCATGCATATTTCTCATATATTTTGCAGACCACTAGTTGGTTCGCACAAATCACCTAATTTATATTGGTACATTGCTTAACCCCTGTCACAGCTATCCAAAAAATAAGAATAATTGACTGGCCCGTTATTTCAACTGTCCCTGCACTCAGTTCTAAAACAAATTATGATCATTTAATGGTGCAATTCTTTAACATTGGCATTACTTTTTGCTATGTATTAAGCATAATACATTTGTGCCAGCCCCACTTGTGTTTACCAGACTCCATATCTACAAAAGCTGAGGTTCATTTTTTTTGTGTGTGTTTTCAAGTCTTACGGTCAAAATATTGGATTTGACGGAATGTCTAAGCCAAGCGATTTTTTAGGATTCGTCCAACGCATTGCGTGGTATTCTCCCTGCGATTCAAGCATCATTAATTGATTTAAGCAGGTACATTATTTACATCAATATTGCTTTATCATTGAACGATCAGCAAAATCGATAACTAACACGAAGTGGAACCGTTTCCTTCTCGTGCTAATCTATTTTCTTCATCTCCGCTGGTGCTGCGTATTTCTGAGTGGGACGCTCTACCGGAATCTATGGCAACGGAACAGAATGAACTGTCATTCAAAAGAAATCTGATGACATATTTTTAAATTCACAGTTTTATTTATAATTCTGATAATGCTTTGGTGTATTAACGAATCTGTACGTGCCCTGTTTGAAATAATGAACGTTTTTTGGTAAGGGGGAGTTTAGCAGAATCTAGAATTCGAACCGATTTCGTGCGGCAAGGAAGTGCTATGTTGTAACCGGTCAAGGCGAATTTTTATATTGTACCGGTTCGTTGTAATATGCTGTTCCATTTGTTTTGAAAATCCTCGCTTATGTAATGCATCTGGAAGTATGTCCTTGAGTCTAAATAAATAAAATAAAAGGAAATCAATAAACAAAAACGCTTATTTATTCTCACTGCTTAAATTTAATGTACGTTTGTGATCTGTAATTCAAGAATGATCCCCCTTTTATGTGGCTGCTTGCAGTTGGTAAAACGAATTGATGTATCTCTGGATGATTACTTTATTAAAGTTGTGTAGCTCATTTGTACGGACTATATTACTTTTAGGCATTTTATGTAACCATTTTATATTAAACTCGATAATGTGCAATAAACCTTGACATTCTACCCTTACAAAAACAGGTCTCAACATTCTTTTTAATATTGTAGACTTCTCATTGGCTTTCCGGGATCCTGCTGAATTCTTTTATAAACGCACTTTGTTTTGATTATTGTAAAAAAACTTTCAAAAGAAAAAATACTAGAATTTTGTAGACTTATAAAAAAATTAAAATGAAGTTTTAATGATGTTTTTTTTCTGTAGGTTATTTTCTAAAAAAATTAAAAAGGAAAAACAATAGACTTTGTTTTGTAAACTTATTTATAAAAAAAATTTAAAAAAGTTGTAACGACATTTTCTTGTAGGTTATTTTCTAAAAAAATAAAAAGAAAACTTATTGACATTATTTCTTTTAATTGGTCTGCAATCGTGCGCGGGGTCCGGCATGACGGCAATGGATACATGGTTCTACAAACCCCTATAAAAATGTTTTTTTTTTACTTTTTATTGAAAATGTGTTGACTTCTTGTTCACTTTGATTACTTTCTTTGACTTTGACTTCCTGTTGACATGGTCAACAGAAAGTTTGTTGCTTTTGTGTTTAAACTTTTCTGGTAATTTTCTTCTGACTGAGTCAAATGGAAAACTGTTGACTTTCTATTAACTCTACGTTGATCTTTTTCTGCTGACTTCCTGTTGAAAGTGTCATCAGAAATACTGCAGACGTTCTGTTTACTTCGTGTTGAAAATATTCAGTTGACTTTCTGTAGCCAGTGTCAATAGAAACGCTATACTTCGTCTCACCCTACGATGGACTAAAGGCAAAAGCTACGGACCGCCAGATCCAATAACGAGCCACTTAGAAATCGCGTATTGCGCTTTGATGCGCGTATCAGTGCCCGCGTCTCGGATCACTGATGGGGATGGCGGGACAGTGGTTCGAATCGAAATAGCTCTGAGTGACTCAACAATTTTACATCGAAAAAAAGAGGCTGTTTGCAGTGTCGAAGCTATAGAAATGATGCAGCGTTTTTGTCTTCGGAGCATTATTCGTCCACCCCTAATCAATGCTAGGCATGTCATAGTGTAGCGTGGAACGTGATTGGACCTGGCGGCTCATGGGTTTGGCCCTTAGTCCATCGTAGGATGAGACAAAGTATAGAGACTTTCTGTTGACTTTTTATTGAACATTGTACATCTTGACTAAATGTCGGAAGTCACTAAGTTTCTCAATAGTCTCGACAAGTTGAGAACCGTAGGGAGGAGCTTCAGTTTTCTTGCCTCCAGCGCGAACTCCAGCGCGAGCCTTCTATCCTTGACAACGCTTCGACGTCTCGTGCCCCTCGTGTTCGAGCGCGGTCAAAGCACGACGGAAGGCATGGGGCGCGTGCTGGAGGCCAGGGGTTCGAAAAACACGCCCTGCCGTTCTCACTTTGTAAGTGACTATTGTGACTTTATTGACCCTATTCAACTAGTCAACTAGTAACGAAAAGCAAAATAACTCTTTTAAAGTGGAGCAAGTGCCTTGGCTGGCTTCATCCTGAGTGGTGCTATGCAGAGAAGCGATAACATTTGTTCTAGGAGCCGTTTTTGTGGATGTTGTTTTAGCGACTACGCGGAATTATTATTAGTTGTAGCAATGCTTTTTAGTAAGAGATAGAGTCCACGAACTTCGAAACACTGTCTTCCCTTTGACAGACTTTCGAGAAGGATATTGGACACTTGGAACCTTAGTAAGTGCTGAGGTGATCACCGGCCAAATGATTACCTTCAATGTTAATGGGACTGTGATTCTGGTGTTGAGTGCTTCATGGTGTTTGTGTTTGTTTCCAATGCTTATTTGTGGGATGGGATGTGTATGCACCAAAGGGAATTATTTCCTAACATAATTAAAAATATATTTAAAAAAAGTTAGTGCCTTTTTTTAAACGTTAATCTGCGGCTCCGTTAAAAGGAATTCAATAAAATTTATGTAAAAAGGAATTTAAAAAAATGCATGTAAGAAGGAATTCTAATAAAAGTAAGTGGCCAATTTTAACTAGGAGTTAAATAAGTTGTCAAAAATAAAGTCTAAAAACATCAAAAAAGTTTAAAAAGAAATTAAATGCGATTCCAGAAAATGTTCAGCAGAAATTCAAAATAATTCAACTACAGAATTTTGTAAGGGTTATTTGTCCTGAAAGTGTGTATAAAGACACGCCTGGCTAAGTTTAATCGCCAAATAGGTTAATTTGGTCCATTTAGTATGTATCCAAAACAAGCTAAAATAATGTGCGGTTTTAGGTTTTTATTACAACCCGTATGGTAATGTTAAGCTTTGAACAGGAGCACGGCCTCGTATCATTTTCTTGTATTCTTACCTACTCCGTTTAATTCGGGGCTCAATCGCCAGGAAAGTACCTATATCTTTGCCGTTCTGGTGCTGCTGTTAGCTTACGAATACAAATGGCACCATAGTGACAGTTACAGGTAAATCATGAAGCGTAGGACCGTGGTCTCGGCCCCGCCCTTCTAGCAAAACACAGAGAACTGCTCAGAAAACGTATACGTGCTGTGACAGAACAATCATACAGGCGAAGTTAACGTGTTTTTGGTCAATACAAAAAAAAACCCCAAAAATTATCCTCCAGGACAGATTTAAAAAAAAAAAAAAAAAAAAACAAATAGCGGAGAAAATTGAAAAAACTTTAAACACAGCTGTTCCTGAATTTAAAAAAAAAAAGATATCAAAGTCTTATTGGGAGAAATTTGTATATAGCTTTATTTTGTATCATACTTTAACACATCCTCCAATGTATAATATCCGCGAGCCTTGTTTTGGTTTCAGAAACGAAAATATTTTCTTCTTTCTTGTTTTTTTGTTTGTTTTGTTTTGTTTCTGTAGGGCAATGTTTTTTTAAGTAGCCGGGTAACACGTACTTTCACTGGAAGTTCTGCAAGCCCATTCCCGTGTCCTGATTTCTTCATAATAAACCTCAATAAACCCAAAATGTTTGTCACCACACTAAAAAACTGTATGGCGAATTAAACACCGAACCTGTAGCAAACAATTACCCCCCCCCCCCCCCGCCCCCCAAAAAAAAAAACAAAATCTCTTTATGCCGTTATATTCAAGTGCAATACTTGGCAACTCACAAAAGAGGTCAGCTGTCTTCTAGATCACACTGCAAAAATATTATCCTGGAATACAGATGAGCCTGACACATGTTCACTGTTTCCCAGCTGTTTGCTCCGTCGTGTAGGCAATAACGTCTGGTTAACAGAGTGCAGTACAGGTATACCCACCCACGCTGGGGGTGTTTTCAGCACAATGTTGGTTCTGTAAAACCAAGTATCCCACATAAATCCGGGCGGAGTTCACGCCACCAGTGGATTCGGTGAGTATTGAGTTTCCCACTTACATTCAGATCTGAGGTTTATGGTACTCAATTATTCGAGGTTTATGCTGATATAATTTAAAATTATCCGATAATTATCCGCGGAGTCACCGGAGGAATATACGTGGATTATGTTAACGCTAAAGAATATCTGAATATTGTAGGATTATTCTCGACATCGAATGGTTTACTAGGGTAGATAGCACAGGATTATTCGCGTGTACTAGCGAACTGGGCCATCTTGTCAAAAGCCCATTCGTTAACGAACAACTAATAGGAGGACGGTTCATCGAATCGAGCTATTCGTCCTAGGCAAAATCGCAGAACAGAGGACAGGGAGAAGGTGACATTTGGCCAAACGAGGTCGAACATTTTTTTTTTTTTTTGAAAAGTTATTGTCAGAGCTATCCCAAGGGGGAAGGGGAAAGAGGGGGGGGTAACCAAAAAACATTTACTTTGTGTCAACCATAGTACATTGCTAACCTCCCCGACCAAAGAACAAATTAGTTTCAAACATGACAAATGACAAATACAGTACTTAAATGCATCCGCTAGTAGTGCATCTTGAAAATCAGATTTTTTCTTGGGCAGAACAGCCGGATTCTGCGTGAAGAAGTTGAGTCGGCGGCACCATGGAACCCGGAAAGACTCAGAGAAGGGTTGATCTTTTAATTCTGAACAGTCACATGCATACGAGTAGAAGTTTTTGGTCCTTATGTGCTTTCTATGTTACTGGACTGAGTACCAGAGTAAAACTTAGTTGACATTATTGCCTGGCAGATGCTTCGAGTCAAGATGTCTCGAAGCCGCTATCTTAAAAGAGTAATTTATGTTGGTTAATCGATCACATATCACATTTTTCACTCCTTCTTTCACATATATAAAACTTTGATCTGAACATCGTGCTCGGTTTTCTGCCTAAATATAAGAACAGGTCATACTATTGCATCATATAAATGTGGTCTTTCGACTAATATTTGTGTATGCGAACAGGGCGACGTCGACAAATCATTCATACTGATCGGTCTCGTGCGAATTGCCTTATTCGACGAGTTGTCCTTCTGCCATCCGTCAACGAATGGGCTTTCGACGAATTATCTTAGACCCGGATAAAGTCCCAGATAAAAAAAAAATGAAAGCCGTTTACAACTCCTGTAACGCCGAATTAGAGCGCAGCTCTTGAGGAGGAAGAGGGAAGGGTACTGAGGGGAGGGTATACCCCTCCTCCTCACCGCCTCATCCTGCCTGCTACTCTTCCCTCCGAGCGGCGCCGCCGTCGCCTCACGAGGGTCACGTGACCTCACGGGGGTCACGTGAGCCCCTGTGGCGCCACGTGACCCCTAGCTGTGAGGTCACGTGACGATGATGTCATCGTCATTGTGATGACGTCATAATTGACGTCACGTGACGTCATTTATTGTCACCGATGACGTCACCATTGACGTCAATGATGACGTCATCATCACTGATGACGTCATTGTTATCGTCACTGATAACGTCATCAGTGACGTCACGCATCCCATAATGCACCGCGCGGTTACTCCGACGACGACGTCGCTCAAGCCGGAAAGGGGCGCCTAAGAGCTCCACTCTAAAAATTAGGCGTTTACAAATTTCTGTAATGCGAAATTAGAGTCCAGCTTTTGAGGTATTTTGATTTTGCGATATGCTGTGCTAAGAATTTGAGAAATATATATATATATTCTTTCTGCACCTTCCTCCTCTTCCTTGTCCTCCTCCTCCTCCTGCGTACCCTCCTCCTCCTTCTCCATACCTTTCTTTCCTCTTCCTCCGCACCCTACCCTCCTCCTGCTGCGTACCCTCCCGTCAACTTCCGGTTACGCCGACACCGACGGCGACGGCGACGCAGACGCCGCAAAACACGGGAACGAGCGCCCAAGAGCTGCGCTCTAAAAGGCAGGAACAAAAGAGAAAAACTCCTCTGTCCCTGTATTTGTGTGCGAAACTTTAACCACGTTTAATCAGTACCAACTCGCCCAACTGACTGCCCTACCACAGTTAATTATCCCAGACCCGTGTACGAGATGATTATCAGCTACAACACTAACCAAAATAACACATTGGTATCATCAGATACCCAAAGATCATCTCTGGATACCTGATTATTATTCGGGATAACCCGAGGATTTCTTCGCGGATGTTCATAATAAAACCGGCGGATGCGGGCTAAACTTTGCGGACAGTGGATTAAATCCGGTAAATCCGGTGGGGCAGAATGTTTTTTTTTTTTTTTATTCTCTACCCATTTTAAATCGGGCGTTATCACCTGGTGGCGATAATGCCCGAATCTGCAACCTATAACAGCGTTTCACTTGCGTCATATTTAGAAAATGTTTACGTTCACTTCAATGACCCCCAGCCGTCGGACATTTCTCTTTTTTTTTTCTTAGATTCGACGTTGGACAAGAACTGGATGAGACAAGAGGCGTCTGAATGCCGTGCTATACAGCGTGCTAAGTAATGTTAGGTATCAAGTAGAAACCGCGTCAAATTAAAAAAAAAAAAGTACGTGACGTTTCGAGCGCCACTGTATAACTTAAACATGCACGCTGCAACATCCTCCTGTCGACGCCCATTACCCGCCCTCTTCGTTATCGGGAGTCTCGGTTCTACTCGCAAGTCTCTGGTATCTCTGGGCGTCTGATGCGGAGTGCCAGTGCGCTGACGAGGAACGCCCGACCGAACCACCTCGGGTCATTGGCTCTACACGGGGCAGGTTGGTACAGCTACCATAAAAGGGAGACTTCGAAGCGATCAGGAAAGACGCTCTGTTTGTCAAAATGCATTTATTTTATTATACACTATAATTCAACTTGTATAAATATTAAAATTATTTAAGCATGACCCAACCTCAAGTCATTGGATCCTGGGAAAGCAAACGCCATCACCTTCCCTGACTGCTAGCCGGACGCAGACGGTTACTGACATGCAGACGACCGAAACCTCGCAATGTGATTGGCTGATCGGTTTCTGTTGCAATAACTATTTTGGTCCTTCCAGATTTTCGAAGCTTCGAAAGTGTCCTTCTGAACGGTCGCGCCAAGGTCGCTATGGAGCTCCATTGTACAGAAGTCAGCGTTGCCAATTTAAGACCGCTGTCACCAGTCAGTTTGCTACGACACCGCTGCAGCAATGCATCGAGGGAACTTTAGTGTTTCTGCGCGTGCGACAACATCGCTGGAGTTCAGCGCGTGCAGAGCACGAGACAGCACGAACCGTCGTGTGCACTGCAGATTGCCTTCTGTGAGCGAAATGAATGGCGGCGTCACGCGTTCGCCGAAAGCTTGTTGAGCTAGGTCTATCTGCTTATTTACCCGGATGTCTTATAATGGTATTGTTCTGCGTATTTTAAGAGAGCGCCGAAAGCTTGTTGAGGTCGGTTCTGCGTAATTTAAGAGATGAACTTTATTTTTTAATGCCGCCAAGCACCGACGCCGCATAATGGCGGAGCGAACCTGTGCGCTTGTTTCGCCTTTGTGTGGATAGCAAAATCTCGGCCCTTTTTGCTATTTGCAAATATGAACCGCGGCTTGCGTCCCAAGCGACCCCCGGTCGCTCGGGGGTCGCTCTGTCGTTGCAAGCCTGTCGAGCTTGCTTATGTGACCAGTGCTAGAAAGCATAAATGCTACACGGACTACAAAGTTGGAGATCTTGCGATTGCCTTCGGCTCTACGATTTAACGTCTTGGAGAAGACAAGTTAGTTTACAAGAATATTTATATATTTGAACAGATCCCGCGCTTCTGGGTTCTTTTGGCGTTCGCCTGGAGAAGGGTCTATACAAGATTTGTCTTTACAAAGCAACCCATCAACGGGAATTCGGATCGGCTCACCAATAATGGAGAGGCGGAGCCCCATTGAAAAATCTCATTTGTATTAGAAAATTATGTGTCCAATAAACACATATGAATTATACAAGATATATAAGAACATATAAGAAGCACATAAGAGCCATATAAGAACTATATAAAAACTCTATAAGACATATAAGTACATATAGGGAACTTGAGAAGTTTCTTATATGGTTCTTATATGTTCTTATATATGTTGTATGCTTCGTGTGTTCATTGGACACAAGAAATGTCTCATACAAATGGCTTTTTCACTAGCGAGTTGCAGCTATGCGCTTCTTTCCGAGGATCCAGTGATTTTAACCTAACTTACTGAGCTCCAACCCGTCGTTAGAAACAAATAGTCAGACATATTTTAATTTACCATATTTGCGGTACTCACGTTTAGACAGCTGGAAGTCCGTCTACCTCGAGATTGTTTCCATTGGCGACGAGTTGTTCCGGTGTGTCCCACTTATTGTTTGTCTTTATGACGTCATGTCCAGGATTATTAATTGCTACCAACAATTTTAACTACGTGTGTAAAAGGCACGTTAAAAGCTGGGGAGTCATCGCGTCATTGAACCAACACCGTCAAAAGAGACAGTCTGACATTTCCCTTATCTCTAATAATTAACGTGGACTCTCATCCCGCTCAAGAAGTCATATTGAGCGCGTAGGCATTGTTTGTGGTTTGACGCCTCTAAGAATTCTGAATTGTGTATATTAGCTTCTTGTTTTTGGTTTTACGTCTCTGAATTTCAGAATGTGTCTTTCGACATTGCTTTCGGTTTTAAAGGACACATGAAACGACTTTTCAACTTTCGCTAACTATTATTTAGAATCATTCCCTTACGTAAATAACTGAAGAAACTTGCCTTAGTTTTTCTTTCTAGGCAATGGGCAGTCGCCAAAGAAATTAGAGAAATATGAGCATCGTTCATCCCCTCAAATCGGAGCGAGAACAAGTGGTCACGTGGCCAAGTGCCTTTGCCACGCGCTGGGTTTTAAAAGTAGAAAACCCGTGCTGAGCTCCAAGCGTTGTTAGAGTTTGGCTATTCTCATCACCGCAGTGGCTAGATACGAGCCACTACCCGAGTGTCCGTCGAGATATTGATTGTTATGGGCCGAAGTCGACTGCTCACGCAGTTCTCGTGTCTAAAGGTACATTTATACTCCAACGTAACGTCATCGGGCGCCGCGTAGCGCAGCGCGCGCAGGTACTTATTGGTTGCAGATATCGAGTTCCTGGTTGCCGGCCAATAAAAGGCGCGCGTTCTGCGCTACGCTGCGTTCAGTGCGCTCAACGTCGGAGTATAAACAGCCCTTAATCCATGAGCCGCGCTCGACTGTCGTCAGGTCGGTGGTTTTGATCCCACAATTGCGTCATCAAACTTTGAGGAGGCAAGCCTGGAAAAAAAAGTCCCCCTTTATCCTCACAATTTCACCGCGACAACGAAGCTTCTGTATCAGTGACGGTCAATGTGAGCATACTTTTGTCAGACTAGGATCAGTACTTCTGTGCGAAATCATCAGCATTTTAACCTGATATCTTTTCATGACCCCTTTAAGTCTCTATCAATGTTAAATCGTGTCTTTTGGCAATGTTTGTGCTTTCGAGTTTCCATGAGTTCTAAAAGTGTCTTTTAGCTTTGCTGTGGGTTTTAGCTTTCCGTGAATTTTAGATTGTGTCTTTTAGCATTGATTTTGGTGTTAAGCCTCTACGAACGTTAAATATTGTCCTTTCGCAGTTTTATTTGCGTTGTTCACAGTAGTAATTTTAATGTATTGAATTTAATGGTTAACGTTTTATATTCCCCTAGAGAAACTTATAAGGTATAGTTGCACAAAAAAGTATTTGGTCTTGTGTTTTAGTGATCTCCATCTTTTTCTGGCTGGTTTTTTTTTTTTTTGCTAATTTTTGTTACTTTTGTGGGGATTCGTTTGATAAAAAAGATAATGTTGTATGAGCACGCTGTAGTTTTCCGCACTAATACAAAAACGTTTTTAGGATTGTGTAATAATAGTATAAGTCCGTTGGGTGTATTTTGCTTGTATCCTTTTTTTTTATGTGCTCTTATTTTGAGGGCTGCCTGTTCTCACACACAATCCCTTCTTAAGACAGCACTGTATGATCATGAAAAAAATCTGCAATATACTTAGCATTATTATTATTATTATTATTATTATTATTATTATTATTATGGCCGATCGTAAAAGGTCAACCCCAGCTGTGCTTTTGGTCGCGCACGTGGTCGATAGTGTCTCCGCAGCAAATGGTAATTTGGCCGGCGCAGTACGGCTGCGGCTGCAAAACCTAAAGCCGGCTTCACACATTTGCATTAAACTGTGATTAGGTACTTCGCAACCGTGTCTTTCGAGTGGCCCTGTAACGATTCCCAGCTTAATATTGCCGCGCGCGCAGCTGGCCAGGTAGGCAGCGCGCGCGTGGCCTAAGGGTTATCGCGCCTGACTCCCACGCGAAAGGCCAGGGTTCGATTCCTGGCCGTGCCTACACATTTTGTTGACGCCGTAATGTGATGTTCTGGTAAATTCGAGAACCGTCTTGCTGATTCGAGGTTAGAATGTTCTAGGCACCGGACCTTCTACGCCGAATGCTCCAGAAGCCCACGCGTGTACAAAAGCGGCTCCGCGTGGCAAGCTGGAGTCAGTTTTCGCCCCAGCGTTCGACTCTGCTGTCACGCCGATCTCGACGCCCGCGACGCTTTGTTCTCTTCTGTTGTTATAGTTTTTCCTCTTTATTTTTCGGCACAAGTTCGCCCCATTAAACGTTTAGTTTCTTCAGTTATTCGCCGCCTCATCATTTGTCCTTCGTGACATTTTGGTGGAGGTGCGGGGTACATTTGCGTTCTATGCCCGTGGACCGTACCCCTCCGAAAACACGCCGGCCAAGTGACGTTCTCAGCCCCGGGAGACTACCCTTCGCAGAAGACCAGACGAAGGCCCGGTCAAGTCGGCGTAACCAAGGCCTACCGCCGGAACTCGGACCTCTGCCGCTGAAATCCAAGAAGAAGACCGCGACGATGACCGCTCCGCCCGTCGTTGTCCTGCCCGTCGCCCCCCGATCGCCGACGCCTTTCCATGGAGAAATCTATGAAGACGTCGAGGACTGGCTCCTTCACTATGAGCGAGTGGCCCGCCATAACAGATGGACGCCGGAGCAGTGCCTTCAGAACGTCTACTTTGCTCTGGAAGGCACGGCACGCACCTGGTTCGAGAACCACGAAGCGTCGATTTCGTCGTGGGAAGAATTCCAGGCCGAGCTACGACGCACCTTTGCCAACCAGCAGCGACGACAGCGTGCCGAAGAACTCCTGCGAGCGAGAACCCAAGGGCCGACCGAGAGCGTTACAAGCTTCGTCGAAGACGTTCTCCACCTGACGAATCGCGCCGACCCTCAAGCCACCGACGAAAAGAAGCTACGGATCCTGATGCGAGGCGTTAAGGATGACATCTTCGGTGGTCTTGTTCGCAACCCTCCAGCCACCGTCGAAGATTTCGTCAAGGAAGCCACGAGCATGGAACGTGCCCTCCTCGCAAGAGCCAGCCACTACCATCGGCACTCGAGCATCGCTGCCTCTTCTGCATTGGGCCACGACATCAGCCCTAGCATCCCCGGCATTCGCGACATCATCCGTGAAGTCGTCCGGGAAGAGCTTCGCAAGATGCTCCCCACTGCGGATAGCCCGTCCTCACTATCACTCGCCGAGGTTGTCCGAGAGGAGGTTCACCGAGCCGTCCAGCCCGAAATTTCCACCAACACGACGACGCCAGAGGAACCAACGTTGAGCTACGCTGCCATGGCCCGACGACCGCCGCAAGCTAACCACCAGGCCACGGCACCACCCCGACGAGACCCTCCAATGCCGCAGTATCTGCGGCGTCAGGAAGGACAGACCCAGTACGTCCGTCCGGAGCAACCCTCGCCGAGGAAGACCGACGTGTGGCGGACGGCCGACAGGCGACCGCTGTGCTACCACTGCGGTGAGGCCGACCACGTCTACCGGAGGTGCCCCTATCGTCAAATGGGCCTACGAGGGTTTGCGCCGAATGACCCTCGCCCAAGGTACGGCGAACGCCCTCGTGACATTGAGGAATACCTCCGACGACCCCTGTCCCCGGTTCCGACTCGACCCCGAGGTTCCCGTTCGCCCTCGCCACGACGTGCGCTCTCGCCCTTCCGCCGCTCTCGTCGTGACAGCCTGTCCCCCCTATCTCGTCGGGAAAACTAAGTTCGGCAACGCCTGGAGGTGGCGTTGCCGAAGACGACCGTAGTAAAGAGCCTCCAAGAACGCCGGAGCGCTCCCACTCTCCCGACGCTACGCATCACAACGACGTCCCTGCATCGGTGTCCAACAACCTAAACGTTATTATCGACGGCCACGACGCATCGGCACTCGTGGACACCGGAGCAGACTACTCAGTCTTGAGTGGGAGGCTCTCTCGCCGCCTTCGAAAAGTGACAACGCCGTGGGAAGGCCCTCAAATACGAACCGCCGGTGGGCACCTCATCACACCAGTCGGGCGATGCACTGCTCGCGTCGAGATCCACGGTGAGACGTGCCCTGTGAAGTTTGTCATTCTGCAAGACTGTTCGAGGGACGTTATCCTCGGAATGGACTTCCTCTGCGAGTATGGCGCTGTCATCGACCTCGGAGCAAACCGGTTGAGACTACGAAAACCTGTTTCACCACCGGAGGGTCCCAAAACGACGTCATCTGCGGTCCGAGTCCTCGCAAGCCACGTGAACTTACCACCGCGGTCGAGTGTTTTCGTGCCCGTCGGGAGCACCGAAGCTTTCTGCGGCGAATTTCTGCTCGAGGGGAGCCTCCAGTTGCTTCTAGGAAGAGGAATAGGCGTCGCAAGAGGTGTAGCTGAACTTGAGGATGGCCGCACTGTGGTCCTCGTGACGAACTTTCGAAACGAAGCGCAACACCTCACGAAAGGTGCAGCCGTTGGCCACGTCGAGGAACTCCGAAACTCCGCCGAAATCGCCGCCATTACTGACAAATCCTCGCCACCTCAGCAAGACAGCACGTCGCCAGCGCAGCTCGACATTGACCCTAAGCTTCCAGGACCGAAACGACGTCAGCTGATGAACCTCCTCACCGAATACCGCGACTGCTTTGCGACGTCGTCGAAGGTGCGCCAAACCGCCGTTGCGAAGCACCGCATCGTTACCGAGGACGACGCGCGCCCTGTGCATCGATCACCATACAGAGTCTCCGTTAAAGAAAGGCAGGTGATTCAGGAGCAAGTCCAAGAGATGCTGAACGACGACATAATCCAACCTTCAAGCAGTCCATGGGCCTCTCCAGTTGTACTGGTTAAGAAGAAGGACGGGACGCTTAGGTTCTGCGTGGACTACCGGCAGCTGAACGCAGTGACCAAGAAGGACGTATATCCACTACCCCGCATCGACGACACGTTAGACCGGCTGCGCCACTCTCGATACTTTTCATCGATGGACCTGAAGAGCGGCTACTGGCAGATCGAAGTCGACGAACGGGACCGAGAGAAGACAGCCTTCGTCACACCGGATGGACTGTACGAGTTCAAGGTGATGCCCTTCGGACTATGCACGGCGCCAGCAACTTTCCAGCGTGTCATGGACACCGTACTGGCAGGACTGAAGTGGCAAAGCTGTCTCGTCTACCTCGACGACGTCGTAGTGTTTTCCGGCGACTTCGACGAGCACTTGCGACGACTCCGAGCTGTTCTCCAAGCCATACGGACCGCCGGACTTACCCTCAAGCCGTCAAAGTGTCGGTTCGCCTATGACGAACTGAAGTTCCTAGGTCACGTGGTTAGTAACGCAGGCATCCGCCCAGACCCAGAGAAGACTCGCGCCGTCGCAGCATTTCCAGCACCAAGAGACAAGAAGGCCGTGCGAAGGTTTCTTGGACTATGTGCCTACTATCGGCGCTTCGTTCGGGATTTTGCAAAGATTTCCGCACCGCTCACAAACCTCACGAAGGACGCCGAGAAGTTCGAATGGGCCGAGGAGCAGCAGCAGGCATTCGACGAGCTGAAGCGACGACTGCAGACTCCTCCTGTCCTTGGACATTTCGACCAGGATGCGGAAACCGAGATTCACACGGACGCAAGTAACGCAGGACTTGGCGCGGTACTGGTTCAAGTGCAAGATGGAACCGAGCGAGTCATCGCCTACGCAAGTCGGACATTGTCCAAGGCGGAGAGAAATTACTCCACGACTGAGAAAGAATGCCTTGCGGTCGTCTGGGCAATCACGAAGTTTCGTCCGTACTTATACGGGAGCCCGTTCCGCGTAGTCACGGACCACCACTCGCTCTGCTGGCTTGCGAACCTCAAGGACCCGTCAGGACGCCTCGCTCGATGGAGTCTCCGACTACAAGAGTTCAACATGACCGTGGTCTACAAATCAGGCCGCAAGCACAGCGACGCCGACTGCCTGTCCAGAGCTCCCGTCGAAACACCTTCCGGCAGCAGTGACGACGATGACGACGAGTGTTTCCTGGGCGCAGTGAACACCGATGACATTGCCCGACGTCAACGAGGCGATCCTGAGCTGCGCGCACTGATAGAGCACCTGGAAGGGCGCGGAAGTGCCATACCACGTGTTTTTTCACGTGCGCTGTCGACATTTGCCATTCGACAAGGTGTACTCTACAAAGAGAACTTCGGAAACAACAACTCACCGTGGCTGCTGGTAATCCCGACCGACCTTCGGGAGGAGATCTTTCAGGCCTGCCACGACGACCCGACGTCTGGACACCTAGGTTACAGCCGGACACTGGCCCGTATTCGTGAAAAGTATTACTGGCCCAAGCTCCCAAAAACCGTCCACCTATACACACGGTCATGCCATGAATGCCAGCGACGCAAGAAACCCCCCACAAGACCGGCCGGACTCCTGCAGTCAATTTCTCCACCAACAGCACCCTTCCAGCAGATCGGAATGGATCTACTTGGACCTTTTCCGCCGTCGACGTCGGGAAATCGCTGGATCATCGTCGCCACAGATTATCTCACGCGGTACGCCGAAACGAAAGCCCTTCCTTCCGGAACTGCTGTGGAGGTTGCCAAGTTTTTCATTGAATCCATCGTCCTCCGGCACGGCGCTCCCGAAGTCCTGATCTCAGACCGTGGATCCTCGTTCATGGCCCAGCTGACACAAGAAGTCCTTCGTCTCAGCCAGACCAGCCATCGTCGCACCACGGCGTACCACCCGCAGACCAACGGGCTGACGGAAAGACTCAACAAGACCATCGCCGACATGATCTCCATGTACGTCGACGTGGAGCACAAAACATGGGACGAGGTGTTGCCGTACGTCACTTTTGCCTACAACACGGCCGTGCAAGAGACCACCGGGGTTACCCCCTTTGAACTAGTTCATGGTCGCAAAGTGACGACAATGCTGGACGCGATGTTACCCCACGAAACGACTGTCGATGGAAGCGACGACGCCCAGGTGGTTGCCCAACGGGCAGAAGAAGTCCGTCAGCTCGCCAGACTCCGTATCCAAGCCCAACAACGTATCGACACTGGCCGCTACAACCTTCGTCGCCGGGACGTCCACTTTCAACCCGGAGACCGGGTGTGGGTGTGGACACCGATCCGCCGCCGTGGTCTCAGCGAAAAACTCCTGAAGCGCTACTTTGGACCTTACAAAGTGCTTCGTCGACTCGGGGATCTGACCTACGAGGTGATGCCCGACGGAACACGGACTTCATCACGCCGCCCTCCACGACCAGAAGTCGTCCACGTCGTGCGCATGAAGCCATACTACGCTCGATAGGACTGTGGACCATAAGTGTTCCAAATGACTCTTTAGTTTACCCTTCTTTTTTTGTTTGCTTTGTTTTGATTTGTGCTGCATCGGGGCGATGCTCTTTTTAAAGGGGGGAGTAATGCCGCGCGCGCAGCTGGCCAGGTAGGCAGCGCGCGCGTGGCCTAAGGGTTATCGCGCCTGACTCCCACGCGAAAGGCCAGGGTTCGATTCCTGGCCGTGCCTACACATTTTGTTGACGCCGTAATGTGATGTTCTGGTAAATTCGAGAACCGTCTTGCTGATTCGAGGTTAGAATGTTCTAGGCACCGGACCTTCTACGCCGAATGCTCCAGAAGCCCACGCGTGTACAAAAGCGGCTCCGCGTGGCAAGCTGGAGTCAGTTTTCGCCCCAGCGTTCGACTCTGCTGTCACGCCGATCTCGACGCCCGCGACGCTTTGTTCTCTTCTGTTGTTATAGTTTTTCCTCTTTATTTTTCGGCACAAGTTCGCCCCATTAAACGTTTAGTTTCTTCAGTTATTCGCCGCCTCATCATTTGTCCTTCGTGACAATATTTTTGCCGATTTTAACGCGACATTTGTTTTTCACCCTGGGCTTGAGATGATTTTGACAAAGCAATGAGCAACCATACCTCATAGATAGTGCGTGCATTTCATTTGCGAGAACCTCCAGTTGATAACAGCAACCTTACGCAGATCTGAAGTGTTTCGGGGCGACCCGATAGATGGCGCTGCTGTGCTCTCCCGTCTAGAGTTCCTGTATATAGCTACCTACGGTAGCAGAGTTGCGCATTCAGCCTCGGCGGGTGGCCGTAGCGCCGGCTTTCCTGCACGCCTTGGATGCTTTGCTCCCCACGTGACTAACTTTGGCGAATAGCGGCGCCGCGCGCGCCGCCGCGCATGGAAAACAGGAGAGGAGGAGAAGGGGGGCGAAAGCAGGAGAAGATACGCCGGGGCGCGAGCAACGTCGGCGGAGCGACCATAAAGGTGGCTTTCTTGCACAGCGCCGGATGCTTTGCTCCTCACGTGATGCATCTCGGCGAATAGCGGCGTGGCGGCGCGGGGAAAACAAATGCGCAACTCTGGCTCCCGTAGGGAGCCTATACAGGAACTCTACTCCCGTCGTAAGCAGTCACAAGCGGTTGCAACGCAGTCGGTAAAGGCCCGTTCACACTCTTGCGATCGGGTAAGACAGAGAGAGACCAGACCGGTTTTTAAGCATCTTTCTATCTCTTAGGACCAGCTCCGCTGCAGCGCATCCGGTCCTAAGAAGTCGCAAGAGGCTTAAAAACCGGTCTGGTCTCACTCGGTCTTACTCGGTCGCAAGAGTGTGAACGGCGCTTAACACTCAAACGCAAAAAGGCGTCTACCGTGGTTTAAGGCAAGACGAGGGTTCCTAGATATGTATTTATTTATTAACACAATCTCGCTCATATAGACTATGCAAATATATTTCTTAGTGCAGACTTTGAATCTGCGATTAAATTTAAAATATTTTTTTTTTCAAACGAAAGATATTGCAGAATATATAAACCCAATTAGGCCATTCCTTACGACCAGTTCATAAAGTACTTTACACTAAAACTTTCCTTCTAACTCTATATATTGATTTCCAAAGATCCACTATACATCCTAAAGCAAATAGACTGTTTGCAAAATTTTGTTATTTACTATAAATAAATAACAGTTGCAAAAATAAATGGCACGGCAACTACCTTTAGTTCTAGATAATTACTTTTTTATTCACTAAAAGCATAACTTTAGTTACGTTTTTGCAGAAAACAGCGATACTAAGTTCTCTGAAATCCTATAGGGATGACATCATCAGTACCTCCGTAAGGCAAAGGAAATTGACAAAAAAGCCAATGCCTAAAAATCAAACTAAAAAATTCTCCTACAGTACAAATTCAACGGTTAAGACTTAAAACGGACTGTTTTCATAATAGCTAAATATTCGATTGAGCACCGATATTCTGTGAGGAGATATGCTTGGGAAGATGTCAAAGTTTTGATGTTTTAAAAGTCTACAATTTTTTATCTTTTTTTATGTTTAAAGACTCTAATCCGCGCTTAAGGCAATAACGTTTATTAGGAAGCAGTGATGACACTGCCGCGTACCAGTACAAGGTTTATCCAAATCGAACCGGGAAGACGCACGAATTAAACACATTAATGGACCGCGCACCCAAAGTTGGCGGAGCAATTCTGTAAGCAAAAGGACCCCACTTTGGAATTGTCGCAGGAAACCTATGACGTTGGTAGTGGTCACGTGCGCGGGCAGCTTGGAGCTGACCATGGCCAATCTCAAGTCAGCGTCGCCTTCTCAAGAGCTCCCTTGAGGCTGATTCTGTACGCCGATGAGGAAAATATCAAGCTTCTTCAAGACAGGGTAATTCACAGCGCCTAAGCGTGGCCCTAGTCACCCTAAGAAAAACCGCACGTCTTTGTTGCTGCAAGTCACCCTGAGAGTCGTTCAAGATTAGCTAGGAGGTTAACCAGTGACCGTACATAAAACCTCAAACTTGTCTTTATCAGTATGAAAAAAAAAAGAACTCGGGGAGTTTAGAATTTGTCGTGTATACATTATACGTGCGTAATGATTTGTCTTCATGTTACGCAATCCTTTAGTTGTTTTAGAATGTGGTTGCACACACGACACACACACCTAAGTACTCTCCTCGTTTATCCGAATGATCGGGACAAGTACAAATGTATTCAGCAGTAGAGTGTGTCACGAGCACGCTTTAATGAGTTTTCTATGGGTTCTGTTTTTTTTCCGTGGGTGCTTGTAAGGCCTTAAATGTTTAGTGGCCTTGTATTGCGAGCAACTTATTTTGGTAACTAAAGTAAGCGTGAAGAGAGAAGGTTTATCGTTCCCTGCTCGCTATTTATTGACTGCTGTTTGAAGTTGTGACGTTTTACGCCCGCTGGGCTATGTTTTGGTACCTTATTGATCCACCCCGGTATGGCGTGAGCCGATGCTTCGTCGTTGGGGAGCCTGCTGTGCGGGCCGACGCTCGTCTTCTGACTAACTATGCTGAACTGACTATGAATCGCCGCCGACGGTATCCTCTACAAGCCCTCGTCGTATAGTTCATACATCACACATCCTATCATTTCTTGATTTTGAAGTATCCGGTCTCAGAATATGAAAACAAATCCTTCACTTTAGTAAATAAATGTTGGATTCAACATAACTACATTTCGCTAAATTTAGAAAGAAATCACAAAAAAAAAACACTTTTAGCCTTTCCACTTTGTGAAGAAGGAAGACCAGCGAAGCTGTGCTATGGTGGGAATGAAGTATGGCCGGCCGCAATTAAGTCGGCAAGCCAGAGTGGAAAGACTCGAGAGGTTGCGCCGTCTATGAGCGACGGCGGCAAGCGGACAACCGGCAAACACAACACTCTGGACAGCTACTGCCATTTATGAGCGACGGCCGCAACGAGAGTTTTGTGTCGACATTTCTTTGCGGGGAACAAGATCCTCAAAAACTAGACCTTAACAGCTCCGCTGTAAAAACTAGATTATTTTCTTCTTACTTGCCTGCGTGGACAGTCTGCATATACTGTGATCTTTCGTTATTCTGGTCGCCCAGATCATGCAGTGGCCAGCTAGTGTCATGGCCAGGATCACCTATGACCTGCGCTTGGTCATGTTCCCCAGAAAAGATTTCGACAAGTGGAACAAACTCTTCAAGCCCTGCGCAACACAGCGACTATTTCTCCCGGTGGGTACTTGGTTTGCGTCACAGCACAGTCTCAGCGTGATGTTTTGGTGTAATGTACCGCCGCAAATAGGCTAGCTACGAATAACTACTCCCTCGAGGACACATTTTCTTTTTCCGCAGTAGCATAGCTTAAAGTGACCGTGCAACGGTCTTGGGCTGGAATGTTTCTAACTTTAAACAAGCTTATTGACACTACGTAACCCAAGTATAACCGCATTTAACGCTGACCAAGAAGCGCTTTTTTATGTTGAATATCAAGGGGATAAGTGGAACTTTTCTTTGCAGCCATTTCTTTGCTAAAGTTAATAACGTATCAATGGGGATCGGATTGTTGCCTTAATCACGAAGACAAGTTGTCTTCTGACGAGGCTCCAACCCCTTCTTACAGCAATCGTATGAGAAACGGGAATATAAAACAAAATAATTATGCAAAAAATACATAAATTTCAAAATCTAACATACACGATAACACATAACTGTAAACTTCGTACTAATTGCAGATCATGCGAGTCTTAGTGAATACTATTTAATTAGGTTTTGCAACAAAAAAACGAAATGTGTGTTTCGGCCGTTTCTGCTATAGTTGGGAGTGTGCTTAGTAGATCTGGTACGAGGTATGTAAGGTGCTGTGTACCGTAATTAGTTCGAAACATAGATTCCGTATATTGTGCGCTTCTGAAACTGTAACTTTCTGAGGTTTTATGATGGATATGAAAAAAGGTGTTTTGTTTTGTCTAATTTAATTAAAAATAAAAATTGATAATTTAAGTAGCAGAAGTTTGTTCTATATTCAATATTTTATATTCAATATACTTTTGAAAGAATGGGAGTTATTGGTCGTACCTTTTAAGGTTCTCAATAAATCGAACAGTTTTCTTTCGAGAAATAAATAATTTGTTTATATGTGTTTGCGTTGTAGCTCCCATACTAACATACAGCACTGTAGGCGCGAGTAGATGAGCGAATAATATAATTGCGGTTTCAACCTTTTTGGGAGTAATTGCCTGGTTTCTTTAATGTTCTTATTGCCCTTTAAATATCAACCCTAATTTTTTCTATGTGTACAGTCCAACTGAGCGTTTTTTTTGTTTTTTTCATACCCCACGCCAAGAAACTTGTGGTATTTTACGCCCTCAATTTGTTTCCCGTCGAAAAAAAAAATAGAAAAACAAATCCCAAAATAGGTTTATTTTTTTAACTGAACAATACATATCTTGTTTGACAACTGGAAGGATTAAACTGGTTGCATTTTAGCCAAAATGATAGTTTTCTGAGCCGATTTGGAAATTCCTCGAGCGGATTCAGATTTCCACTTGAAAAGAAGACATTGGTATCATCAGCATATAAAATACTTTTACGCAATTCGGGTATATTAACAATATCGTTTACATAAATTAGGAATAATAGCGGTCCCAGCATGGAACATTGCTGTACGCCGTATAATATTGGTGCGAGTCGAGATTTAAGCCAATTAAATACCGTATATTGAAAACGCGAATATAAATAGCTGCAAATTAATTCTAGTGCATTACCTCTAATTCCGTACGTCGATAGTTTCCACAGTGAAATTTCATGATTTATTGAAGCAAACGCCTTTCTGAAAACTAGGAATTCTCCAATGGTGTATGCATGTTTTTTTGTTGTTTTTTACATTAGTGAATAAGTTATCTTTGATATATATTAGGGCTGATTCAGTTAATTTCCCCTTCTGAAAACCGAACTGTTTCTTAGTTATCATATTAGCAACAGTAAAAAACGTGTAAAATCTTGAATTAATTATTTTTCTACAACCTTGGAAAAAAGTGGCAGTACAGATTTGGGCCTGTAATTATTAAGTTTCTCATATGTGCCTCCCTTGTGGATGACACTAACCTTGTCAATTTTAATTTTTTTCTGGAAATGTACCAGGAACCAATATTTTATTACAAAGGTCAACAAGAGGAAGCAATACTAACTTCGTTAGTAGTTTAATATGGGTAAATTTAATATCATCAACGCATCATGCGCAGTTATTTTTTAGGGACATTAGTGTATTGCGAACTTCTCTTTCATCTGCTGGTTCTAAAAATATTGAGATTAATATCGGAACAGATGTATAATGGTTATTATATACGGTCGAGGATTCACAGGCAGCAGATAACAAAAAATGTGTATTAAATTTGTTTGCCAATGAGGCTTGCTATATGCAGTGCCATCTATTTTAAGTTTTCTGAAATTAAAACTGGATTTATTGACATTAATGTTTTCATAGTATCCCACAGCCTAGCAGGGTTTATAAATTTTAGAAAATGTTGATTTATAATAGTTTATTTTCGCCTTTTGAATATCGATGGCAAGCTTTTTTTTTATATTCAAGAAGTAAATTCTGATTTTTAGTTCTGATAAATGTTGCAAACATCTAATCACGTGCTTTAATTCTATTGTAAAGTTCTAGCGCTACCCATGGCGTCCTTAACTTTTCATGTTTCTTAACTTCCACTTTCGGAAAAGCTTTATTGTAATATTCCTTCGCTTTGATATAGAAATTTTCGGTCAAAACGAGATTATGTAAATTTTCCAAAGTAGTTGCGTTTCTGCGTCTGTAAAATATTGAATATTTATACGCGAGCTTGTGTTGTGAATTGTGTGGGGGAAGAAGCAGAAAATTGGTAAGTGATCCTTCAGATCTGCAATCAGAACTCCAGAGAACACAAAAAGTTTTTTGGTAATTTGTTAAACGAATATCAATTAGTAATTACGTACGTTCAGTTATGCGTAAGGGAACACTGATTATATTTTCACATCCGCCTGCTCGAACAACTCCCAAGAATTCTGCACTCGAGGGTTCATCACTCAAAATATCAACGTCCATGTCTCCAACCAAAACTATTTTAAGATTTATTGACATAACATATTCAAGTGTGTCTTAGAGAAAACAAAATTGACCGCATCTCCACGTGGTGAATGATGTTGCTTGGGGCGAAGCTCTGGTGGTGCTTGTCTGCGTAGACGCCGAGTCGCAGCATGCCGAGCCTTTTCGTTCATGTCAGTAGGAGAATGTGTGGTTTTCTTCTTTTTCTTTTTTTTAAGCAGACAGATGGGATGGCACCTCAGAGCCCCCTACTCTTTTTTTTCTTCTTTTTCTTTGAGCCTTTTCATTCATGTCAGTAGGAGAATATGTGGTTTTCTTTTTTTTATTTTTTTAAGCAGACAGATGGGATGGCATCTCAGAACCCCCTACTCTTTTTTTTCTTCTTCTTCTTTGAGCCTTTTCATTCATGTCAGTAGGAGAATGTGTGGTTTTCTTCTTTTTCTTTTTTTAAGCGGACAGATGGGATGGCATCTCGGAACCCCCTACTCTTTTTTTTTTCTTATTTTTCTTTTTTCATAATTTTTTTCATCTTTTTTTTCCAATTTTTTTTTTTTTGCCCTACACGAGCACGTGATCTCACGAGCAGAAGCACGAGCACCCGGCGCCTAGAGTCACTAAATAAAGCTACGCTTTCAGAGTACCGAAACTCCCGAACTACGCGTCTGAAGCGCGTCAGGCGCCGCCATCTTGGGTCCGCGCGGAAATGGAGAGGTGTATGTAGCTGAGCCAAGCCGAGCTGTAGCCGTCGCCTACGCGAGCTGCCGCGGCCGCAGCTGTGGCAGCGAATCGAAGTCGTGTTGTTCGTATCTCGACGTAACACGAAAAAAGCGCGTGCTGAGCGACGGACTTCAGCGTGTGCGCGCAGTAAACAGCAAACAGCAGCACGCAGATGATCGCTGGACCCCCAAGATGGTGGCGCTGAAAAAAACGCGATGATGATGATAGCGACGCACGTGACTGCCGCTGCCCAATGATGCCGCAGCGAACCAGAATATTGTTGGATAGAGCGACTGTATTGTCGGCAAAATGCCAAAGAAAAGGAATGCGGTACTCTGAAAGCGTAGCTTTCTTTAGTGACTCTACCGGCGCCGGGCCTACGGCGGACGGCGGACGGCGGACGGACATGGCTAGCCCCTAAGGAGCTTCGCTCCTAAAAATAAAAGCACCTGAGGGCGGTCGGTAAACACAGCTATCATACAACCTCTGCAATGTACAGCTAAAGATTAAAAATCATTATTTATGCAAGTGAAATCATGTGGTACATGGCAGTTTAGTTTGTCTTAAAAGTACAAGGCAAAGTACAAGTACAGTTCTTACATGCTGGCCAACCATGCTGCCGGTGTGCTACCCGTCTTCCCCTTCCTCTGCTCACTTCTTCCTCATTGTTTCTAGCACTGAACTTCGTTGTCCTCTTTCGCACTGGGGAGGAAATTTCAACGAGGCTTGTGCTGACTTCAGACAGCCGAACATGAAATAATTTGCCAAACACGGATTGATTTGGTTTTACCTTAAACATTATTTGTACAACAAGCAACAAAACGTGTTTATTACGCTCAAATGTATGCCGCTTTGCGTCGCAAAAAGCCAGCAGCGCGCCCACTCGGATCACCCTTTCAGAGCGCAGCTCTCAGGCGCCCGTTTCCGGCTTCAGCGGCGTGGCCGTCGGCGTAACCGCGCGGTACATTATGGGAAACGTCCCATAATGACGTCACACGTGACGTCACGAGGGTCCCTTGCGTTGCATTATGGGACGTTTCCCATAATGACGTCACACGTGACGTCACAAGGGTCCCGCGCGTTGCATTATGGGAAACGTCCCATGATGCAACGCGCGGGTCTCGCTTGTGACCCCCGCATTGCATTATGGAACGTTTCCCATAATGACGTCACACGTGACGTCACGAGTGACGTCACGATGGTCCCGCGCGTTGCATTATGGGACACGTGCAATAATGCAACACGCAGGTCTCACTTGTGACCCGCGCGTTGCATTATGGGACGTTTTCCATAATGGCGTCACGCGTGTCGTCACGGTCACTCGTGAAGGTCATGGCGAAAGTATGCCTCCTCCTCCTCCGTACCCTCCCCTCCTCCTCCTCAAGAGTTGCGCTCTAATTTGGCATTACAGGGAATTGTAAACGTGTTTAGTTTTTTTCAACATTTTTCCACGAAATCCACTTATATCCGCTACAACTAGTAGGTGGCACGAGCTACCACCCCATATAAAACACGAAGCCATCGCGCATCCAGGCTTGGTCAAGTTTGGCTAGGTGCTTGTACGTACTTAGCAGGGTAAAGTCGGTTAACTATCTGCCATGGCTAAAGTCAACCAGCTTCGTGCAAACGGGCCCTGGATAGCAGCCCAGGATACCACTTCTGTTTGCGAGCTAAGAGTGTGAACGCTGGTCGATTTTCTCCAATTTGTTTTCCGCTACGGCCTTTGCGCGAAGAGAGAACGCGTGTTTCGCAGATTATGAACGTCAAGATTTTATTCAACGCAATATTTAGGGAAACTACAAATGTTTTTGTACCCTCCTTTTAAATTGCTTCAATTATTAGACATCATCATCATCAAAGCTTTTGTTTCCTGTCACGATCGGTGATGGTGACCTATCCAACTCGTATCTACTATCTTGATTTTTTTTTACCCGAGAACGTACATTGTGCAAATCGCCTTGTAAAGTTTTAGTTTTTATGATCCCCTCCATGCTTGCAATCATAACATCTGGAGCATCACCACTGCATGTTAAAAGTTGATACTATTTTTTTATTCTCACCACAATTACCCGACAAACAGTTACAAGTGATTAAACAAAACTCCAATTTATATACTCATCAATATTTCGAATTCCGTCTGATCCACTATAGCTTGAAACTATTCATAAGCAGAAAGACGTACTCACGCAACTCAGTGGTGTATTACACGATGTCAGGTTCTGCGCGGCCGTCCTTGCAGGACATGCTTCCGACGGAGGATGCGGTCTTGTACGTGGACGCTGACGCCCTCTTCCTGAACCCTGTCGAGAGTATCTGGGACGTCTTCGAGAAGATGAATGACAGTCACCTAATGGCCCTAGTTCACGAGATTGAAGACGAAGCCAACAACTGGTACAAGCTGGAAGCAAAGCACCCTTTTGTTCCTCCTTTTGGTACGTACCTATACAGGCGCTCTCTTTCTTTACACAAGTTTGTCAGCTGTTTTAAACTTTTGTTTATTCAAAAGAGGAAAATATTGATATTGCTTTCAAAGCAGACAAAGCAAAAGTTGCCGGTGCAACCCAGGTAGCACATGACGAAGGGCCCAAGTCGTCCTCGCTTCGGCAATGGGGGATGGGTCGGCCCCTACCAGGCCCAGGTTGGCCCCACCTGGGCACAGCGTGGGCATGCCCAATTTCGGTGACCAGTGCAATGCTCCGGTATGCTACACTTCGGCTATCCTAAAGAAATCTTGAAGTAGGTGTGAGCAAAGCGTGGGCATGCAAAACTTGAGGGACTCGCGCAATGATCCAGTATGTTCGAGCGGGTTGTTATCGTTTGGGCCTGCTCTCTTTTCGACCTTCTCATTTGGTCCTTCTCAAAAGAGCCATTCTCAAAACGTGCTTATCGGTTGGATCCGTCGCGTTTTCTGTTCTTGTTTCGTCCTTCGCATTTCTTCCTATAAAAAGCAAAAATGAAATAAATGGAGGGGTTTCAGGAGCCAGTGTTGTGACTTGGTCATCGCATATCCCTGAGAATGTTTAATCAAATTACCCCCCCCCCCCCCCCCCCGGCCACTGGTCACGAGCGCTGGGCAATAAAACACGAAGTGAGCCTGTGTGTAGAAACACCGCTCCAGACGTCCCCCTTCGTCTCGGTTCCGTTTAGGGTGGTATTTCTTCCCTGTATACCGTTTCACTTTATAATACCTGCAGCGGATGAGCCGTCGAAGCCAATCGAACACTGAAAGAGTGTCTTGTGACTTCAAGCGACGGGCTTCACTGCGCTCAACAGGAGTATCACGTATGTTCTCAGTCGTAAATTTGCTCTGATGGCTCGAAGGCTGCGCAGCAATCCTAGTGCGAACGGGTCCAAATGCGAACGGACCAACAGCGAATAGAACCAGATGTGAATAATCCGAAATACGAAAAGAAAAAGATTAGATGTTTCGAGAAGTTTCGAACAAAAAGGTTAAATAAGAATAGGGCGAAATGAGAAAAAGGAATAACGAATGGGGTCTTTTGAGATATACCCATTCGAGCTGCCCCAGCTGTCCTAGAGAAAAGTTAGCGAAGATGTTAGCAAAGTTTGGGCATACCCAAATTGTCTGTCCGTGCAATGCTCGGTTAGCTCTACGTCAGCTATGTGAGGGGAAAGTTAGTGCACACATGAACAAAGAGTAGGTATGCCCAGCTCGACTGTCCGTGTTATGCTCCGGTGGGTTCATCTCGGTTATGTTAGAGTAAAGTTGGTGTAGATATGGGTGGAGCGTGGAAATACTCAACTTGTCTGTCCGTGCAATGCTACGGTTAGCTCCACCTCGGCTATGTGATGGCAAAGTTAGCGCACATATGGGCAAAACGGGGGCATTCTCAACTTGGCTGTCCGTGCAATGCTCCGGTGAACTCCACTCGGTTATGTTAAAGTGGGTGTAGATGCGGGCGAAGCGTGTGGATACCCAACTTTGCTATCCGTGCACTACTCCGAATGGATTCAACTGGGCTATGTGAAGGCAACGTTAATGTAGATTCGGGCAAAACGGGGGCATTCCCAACTTGACTGTCCGTGCCATTTTTTGATAGGTTTCGCCTCGGCTATCCGAGGGCAAATTTAGCGTAGATGTGAGCAAAGCGTGGGCGTACCCACTTGATTGTCCGTGCAATACTCCAGTTAATTCTACCTCGTTTATGTAACGGAACACCTAGCGTACATCTGGGCAAAACGTAGGCATGTCCAACTTGGCTGTCTGTGTGATACCCCAGAAGGTTCCCCTCCGTTATTCGAGGGCAAAGCTAGCATTCATGTGGGCAAAGCCTGAGAATACCCATTTTGGCTGTCCGTGCAATACACCGGTGGGTTCACCGTTGCTACGTAAAGACAAAGTCAGCGTAAGTACATGTGGGCAAATCGGGGGAATGCCTAACCTAAAATCAATGAATCCTGGGAAAGTAGCGCCATTGTCTTCCTTGACTGCTAGCCGGACCCAAATACCAACATACAGACGACAAAACCTCCCAAGCTAGATGGCTGATCGGTCTCGGTTGCCATGGCGATTGCCATTTTGGGTAATTCAAATCTTTGAAGCTTCGAAAGGTTCGTTCCAACCAGTCGCACCAAGATCACTATGGAGCATCAACATACTGAAAGCTTTCCCTGCCAATATAAGCGTCTTTGGCACTGTGCATGCAATAAGCTAATCACTCATGCGTATCTCCCCAGATCTCTTACAATTGTGTTGCTCTTCTCGCGTATTTCAAGACAGGAAAATTATTTTTCAACGCCTCCAAGCACTGACGCCGTATTCAGTGGTGTACATTTTTGTACTCTCTTCGCACCGCCATCACACGCAACGTCAGTGATTGGAGATATTGAAAAATAATTTGCCTGTCTTGAAATACGCAAGAAGAGCAACATAATTGTATAAGATCTGAGGAGATAAGCATGAGTACAGGAGTGATAAGTTTATTGCATGCACGTGTGCCAAAGACACTTATATTGGCGGACAATGCTTTCAGTGGGGTGATGCTTTATAGCGATCTTGGTGCGACTGGTGGAAACGGACCTTTCGAAGCTTCGAAGGCCCAAAATGGCGATCGCCATTGCGACCGAGATCGACCAGCCAGACACCTTGAGAGGTTTTGTCTCCCGTATGTTGGTATTTGTTTATGTCCGGCTAGCAGGCAGGGAATGCACTGGCGCTAACTTTCCAGGCTTCAGTGACTTTAGCCCAACTTTGCTGCCCGTGCAATACTCCGGTAAGTTCCACCTGCATTACGCAATGCAAGCATGACGCTTTGCATTGCGTAATGTCACAGCGCAGGCTTAATTTTGATGTCTAAACAGATGTTCGGCCTCATCATTCGCTGAGCTGATTTTGTAGATCGCAGAGATTGGCTCTTCGAGTGTTTTGCGGGTAAGTAGACGCGCAGGCATTTTTTAGAGTATAGGGCGCGATTAGCGCGTTTGTAGCGCCTTGTTAACGCTTCTTGCACCGCGGTTACTGCTGCGTATTAGCGCGTGTACTGCAGTTTCGGTTCCTGTGGTTGGGTGAGCATCAGCAGCACCATGGCGGACATGTGAGACGCTGAAAAAGAAACGCGACAAATGCTGTTACATACGCAATTAGTGCATATGTGTGTGGACGGCTCAGCGCCCAGAAGAGCCTCCTGGGTGCGCGAAATCTTTCGCCACCGAGATACCGACGGGCATCCGGCGAAACTTGTTCCCAGGTTGAGGGACCGAGACGCAGAGCTCATTCGAAGGTGATCATTTTTTAACTGCGTGTCTTTAAAACCAGGGTCACGCATGTCAAATAGAAAGCGATGAGGTCGACCCAAACAATTAGTCGCTCAAAGTCCATGACTCTGGATTGTCTGCCCGACCCTTTGCTTGGAGAGTAGCTCTTTTACTTCCTCTTCCATCAAGGAGCGTGGGAGCGCTTACACTGCGCTGCTGAAGAGCTAACCGAGCGCTGCTGAAGCATTGCTGAAGCGCTAACCGAGCGCTACGTCACGCGTGTCACGCGAAGTCTGTGCCACATGAGCTGTGCTTCCAGCGCTCATGAGGCGCTAACTTAACGCTCCGCTGTATGTGTGAACCGGCCTTCATACTCTGCGCGGCTTTCGCTTCCATACATGACAAATGCCGTACTTTTCGCGGAGTTCCGCACGTTCCGCCTCTTTACCGCAGGAAATACCGCTGGCCTAAAATCATGGCGAGCTGAACCGTAGAACTTTTACGGCGACAGATGTTTTTGGCGAGATTTCGCAGCACACCCCAGGGTGTGTTTCGCGTAGGGTCGTTGACATTTAACAAGAAACCAGTGTCGCGTGATACTGTGTCGTCACAATGTTCACTATATTTAGCGGGAAAATTGCAACATCCCGCTGTTCGCTAAATTTAACGGTAGATTGAGACGACACGTAAGCGTGAAACATATGGCTTCATTGCGAAGCCATATGACTGCCCACATTATGACACCTAGTGAAAGGCTTCCCCCTCTGGAAAATCGTGACGTCACTTGCAACTGTGACGTCACATGACGTTCCTTGACTACGGAACGTCACAGTCACGTGAGGTCATAATCTCACGTGACAATGTAATTTCCCGCTAAATTTAGTAGAACAACTGTGACGTCCCGTGACAATGTAATTTTTACACGTTTGCCAAAGTTCGAACAGGGGCGCAGCTGATATTAAGCTGTCTCTGCACGCTACGGTGCGCAGCACCGCGGCTCTCGCCGCAGTTTATTGAAATGATACAGCAAATGACCTGGACTTTTTTTTTTTTGCTGCCTCAGGGGTGAACGCTGGCGTGATGGCCATAAACCTCACGCGCATGCGCGACTTCCGCTGGGTGTCGCGCATGGGGCCGCTCCTAGAGGAGTACGAGGACCGGATCTTACTGGGCGACCAGGACCTAGTGAACATCATGTTCAGCACCCACCCAGACAAGTTGTTCCTGATGACGTGCCGGTGGAACTACCGCCAGGAGAACTGCATCTTCCACTCTTCGTGCTCGGGCGAAACACCCGCACTGGTGCACGGAAGCCGGAATTGCTTCACGGACCCCGACAGGGAGCCCTCCGTCTATGCCTTCCACTCCGTCGTGCAGAAGGTACTCGACTCGTACTGTCTTACATTGGAATAATAATGCCCTTCAAACACCCCCTAGAATTATTACTTTACATTAATGACCTGTGAAGCACGTATTATATTTTTTTTTCAAGCCACGCAATAGTAATTGTGGAAACAATTAAAAACAAAAAAACGAGCAGCGTTCGCTTCTTTAGCTTGCAGTCACAGCAAGTGGCCACATGTTTTCATTTTTGTCATAGCCATGCTCTCGCGTTGCCAAAGCACATGGAACAGGTTGAGTTGCACAGGTCGTTAAAGGGATACTCCGGCATTATCTTTATGATCCCCGATTTGCCTGAAAAATTGCTAAACACATCAACAAACATCGAAGAAATAGTATCCAAATATTAGGTCAAACTAATTGTTTTGCGAAGTTTTTGAACTTACAATTTCAGTCCTCACCGCGCTTTTAAAACTGAAGGTCTCTACTGGCAACGACGAAAAAGTGACGCCAGCGGCAGGCAGAAGTTCACTCTTGAGTGTTTAGGATTTGTTTCCAACAGATTACCAGCAGTTTTCTAGTGTCAAATGAATGCTTTGGAAGCTCGCTCCGGCACCCATGCAGCAGCACGAAAGAAATGCTCGTCATACTTCTTGTTTTTGCTTTTATTTACTGTCTGCTCGACTGGCAAGTCTACCTGTCACTGACGTCACGTCACTGAAAAGCGCGGGTATATTTGAATGGTGGTTCTGGGCATCATTTTCATTTGCCGATTGTACGATAACTCTTCAGTTTTTATCATAACTACGCTCTTGAATTTCGCAATACTAAATAACACACCGCAAGGGGTAGAGGACAGGGATTCGGATGCGTTAGCATGACCCTTGAAAAACGCCACACACGTGGAACGCTAACACTGACCCCGTAACGAGGCCACATAGAGGCAGCAAAAAATAGAGGAAGCAAAATACAAAGCCCAAGGAAAAAGCCAAAAGAGAAAAGTGAAGGGGTCAGCGTCAGCGTCTCCCCAAGGAGGACGTGTGTGGCTTTTCCAAAAGTCATGCTAACGCATTTCCTAAGAATCCACCAATGGAGCTTCCTGTAATTTATTTTCTTCTTAATATACAATGTAAAATAATATGACTCTATGATGCCCTCTTTTTTTATTTATTCAATTTTATGTCCTTATATGCACACGATGAAACAGACATTTTTTTAAACATATGTTTCATTAAAAATAAGAAAAAAAAGCCCCAGAATTATATCCAAAGTAAAACATTCGTTGCAATCTACCGGTTGTTTTTTGTGACAAAACAACAACAACAACAAAACATGCCTTTCGGCCGTAAATAAGCTACGCATTGAAAGCAGCTGAAACTTCTTTAAACGTGACCCGTACTGTTTTTTTTTGTTTTTTTTTTGCTGATATAATTTTCATCAACAATGTCGTTCCTTGTTTTGACGATATTAGTCTTGTGTAGACGTCGGCTTAAAAATAAATGTAAACTTTTCTTCTTTTCTTAAATTTTAATAAAGGTTCTTAAGCTTTCGCGTTCTGTCCCACCCGCGAGCGTCACATTCTCAGAGTTTTGCTACCTTCGAAACGTATTTTCTCTACGTGAGTCGAAAGACAGTTCTCTTTCCTTAAAGACACCCGGTATAACAGCTTTACTTTTGCCTTACTGCGGGTTTCAATCACATGCGTTTAACAGCAAACCCTGGGCCTTCGAACGTGTGACACGACCAGCCGTACCAACCACTCACACACGCGTTTTTCTTTTTTCGTTTTTGTATTGTCGCAGTTGTGGTGCGCATAAGGGTCACAAGGGAATGCTAACAAAAGGCGTATTTATCATAATAATAAACCTTGACACTGAAAAAAACAACTTGAAAACGAAGTAGAAGGTGCAGAAGAAAGTCGATAGACAGCGTGTCTTCAAGTACAAGTTTATTTCCGAGTTTAATGGTTTAAACATGATTAATACCACACCAGCTCGCCTGCACCTTGATCATGTACTTTTTCAACAAAGGTGCATGTTGCCTCTTTTTGACAATTGTTCGTTTATTGTTCGTCCGGTGGGGGAAAAATTGTGTTTTGTGTATGTTTAATAGATCCGAAGTTAGCCAGATGGGCGTGTCTCAGCTGTAGTTGAGCAATTTAGCCAGTGCAGTACAACCGCTAGCCTGGGGTCTTTAACGTTCACCACGCAGTAGTGATTCACGACCGCACGCCGGTACGATGCTCATCCAGATCGAACTGGGCAGAGGTGGGGATTGAACGCTGGATCCTAGGGTTCTGCACCGCGAGCTTTCGCTTCACATGCTCGGAGCTGGTGGGTACCTGAGCCGTACATAGACCGCTTTCGAAATACGGCCCTCTGTTGGCAGCTGTGGAACCCCTGCACAATGGCCGACTAAACCCACAACGTCACGCCACACTTTATGAATTTGGTTAAATTAGAAAGCAAAAGCACACCCACAGAAAAAGGGGTTGAGCGCAGTGACGTCGCACTTTCGGCGATGTTTGATTGGCTCGTCGGCTCCTAGCTTTGGCCGCGTCCTGACGTTTGCTCTCTGACGGAATGACTTGCACTTTTCACGGTGTAAGTTGTTTCGCCATTGTGCAGTGATTCCGACCTTCTAGTAATCAGCACGTGACTTTTGTAAGGGGTCTATAGAGAGAGTTTGGTCAATGGAAGGAGCGGGCAGAGCCAGGGCGTGCAAAATACGCAGAGGGAAGGCTGGACGTGCTCTCTTGGGTAACCAGAAGCCGAAACTAATCCCTAAGCTGTGGTAGCGAGAAACACTTTTAATAAGTGCGTAAGAGTTAGATGAAGTAACTTTTCATTGTTGAAAAGACAGTGCACCTGGTGTTTCGATTAGGATCATGCAAATCTATGTAAGAATCGAATGTGTCGCTCGACGCTGTTTTGCTCGGTCGGATGGCAATTGCCCGGCCCTCGGCCCCTGGCGTATGAATCACGTCGATCAGTCTTCTAGATTTTGATCTTTCATGACCGTGATCGAAAACGCACGTGCACCATTTCTTTCAGTCCCCGAGAGTTACTCTGACGCACTTATTAATGTTGTTTCTCACGAACACCGCCAGGCTTCTGACTGGCGACATTTGAATCTGTGAAGACGCCCTGGAACACGCCCAGCCCGCTCTCTGCCAATGGTGCCTCCTCATTTGCCTCCTATACTTCCCAATGAATGACCAAAGTTTCTTTATATACGACTCTGGTGGGAGCAGAGACGGTGTAGCACTGCCAAGTTACAACGGACATACTTTTTACAGCGGAGCTGTTAAGGGCTAGTTTCCCCAGGATCGTGTCCCCCGCAAATAAATCAAGACACAGAACTCTGGACACCTACCGCCATCTGTGAGCGATGGCGGCAAGCCACGTATCTAGTTGCCGTCGTCGCTCATAGATGGCGGCAGCCTTTCCACTCTGGTTTGCCGACTTGCGGCCGGCCATTACTTTCCATTGTACAGCTCCGCTGGTCTTCCTTCTTCATTAGAGTGGAAAGGCATAAAGTTTTTCTTCTCGTCTTTCTCACAGTACGAGCTTGGCACGAGCCTGGAGCGGGAATTCATCGATCCACTGGAACGCGAGCTGCACCGGGTTCGGCGAAGCGAGTGTGTCGTCCAGCTCCTGTTCCACGCGAAGCAGTGGCGGACTCTGGCGAGACAGTTGGACAGTGAACGAGGCTTTAACGACGACGCCATTAATGCTGCATCGCTATCGACGACGTCTATTTGATAGTTACGCATTACTATACCGACTATACTGACTATACTCCGTGTTAGCCTAACCTTGCAAAGGGAGAAGGGGGCTGAACCAAAGCGAACGAGGAACCAAAGCGAACGGGATAAATTATCTTTGATTTCCTATGCGCCTGTTCGCTGACGCTGAACAGCGTGCTAAATTCATTTCTTTGGTTACAATACGAAGCGGTGAGGGCAGTAGAACATCACAGGTGACAGGGATGTTGACGTTGGTTAAGAAAATGACCATGTTGATTTTTAAGCTTTGTGAAACGGAACACGACAACTCCTATTTAACGCACCCGCTTTTTCCGTTAAAACTTGGAGGACGCTTAAGGTTCGCCATTAAAAGGTGGAACGGGATAGCGAAAAATATAAACATATTTATTTATTTCATTTATTTCATTTTCCCTCAAGGCCAGAAGCATTACAGAGGGGGAGAGCAAAGAAAAATACAGAAAAGAAAAACAAGCCTAGAAATAGGTTAAACACACTCAACAAATAAAAGATTAGTAATTGCAGTTTTGAAAAGGTCAGAGTCCGTGATGGTGGCAATTGACCTTTTCCACATACCGACGGCACCAGGCGGTGGGTGCATGAACTAAAAATCGAGGAAGTGACCTACCTGCGCTACCAATCGATAATGGGAGCTACGCTACCAGTTTCTTCGCTCTCTCAGCTGCGGCGCGTGCCTAAAGCGACTTTAAAGAGGGGAAAGAAAAACACGACCCAAACGTCGTGTTTTTCTTTCCGTCCACTTTCTTTTTTTTTGTGTAACACAATTATATATATGCGGAAATTACGTGCTCTACTCGCTGATCCACAGCCTCCTTCCGAATTTCCTCGATTTTTAGTGCCGACTTCCGCCGCTTGGCATCGGGCGCTCGCGCGTGCGCAGAACGCTTCTCGGAAAAGGTCCATTGTCCCGGGAAGGTGGTTCCATTCTCGTGATGTATGAGGGACGAACGATGAATGAAATGTTGTTGTGTTAGAATTTGGAATACTAACCTTGTGATTGTGATCGTTGCGAGAAAAACGTAAAAAGGACGGGATATTAATTTGTCGCGCAGGATAGAATTGTGAAAATAAATCTTATGGAATAAAGAAAGGCGGGAAATGCCACGGCGCAAGGCTAAAGGCGGCAATGATAGTGTAGCTTTCATGGCGGTCACGCTAGCCGTGTTGTGGTAGTTAGAAAGGATGAAACGAGCTGATCTGTTTTGAATCGCTTCCAATGCAGTGATGAGGGTGACTTGTCCAGAATCCCACACAGAGGCTGCATATTCCAACCTTGGACGAATTAATGTTTGATAAAGAGTCAACTTTAGTGCAACTGGAGCTAATGAAAAATTTCATTTAACATAACCTAACATACGATTAGCGTCAAAGGAAACATACTGAATATGATTCTTCCATGAAAGGTCAGATGTTATGTGCACGCCTAGGTATTTATAAGACGACACCGGCTCCATATAAACCTGATCAAGGAAATAGTTAGGATTGTCAGAAGATTGTCAAAATACACGCATAAACTTACATTTGTTAGCGTTTATGCTCATGACCATAAGTCACACCACTCGATGATAGTGTTAATGTCAGACTGTAGAACACTGGTGTCATGATTATCTATTATTTCACGATAAAGGACACAGTCGTCAGCAAACAGACGCATAGACGAGGAGATGTTAACCGGGAGGTCGTTAATATAAATTAAAAATAGCAATGGCCCTAGAACAGATCCCTGAGGAACCCCGGAAGTAACAGATACAAGAGAGGAGTTACTATTATTGACAGTAACAAATTGCGAGCGATCAGACAAAAAAGATTGAATCCATGCAAGTATGTTAGAATCTAAGTTAAGCTTGGAAAGTTTCAGAATCAGAAGTTTATGAGACAATTTATCGAACGCTTTTGCAAAATCTAGGAAAATGCAGTCTGCCTGGGATCCTCGATCTAGAATGCAATGGAGGTCATGGCTGAAAAAGAGAAGCTGAGTCTTACATGAAAATGTCTTTCGAAATCCATGCTGGGAAGGGCTAAAAAAATTGTTAGACTCTAAAAAGCTGACAATGTGGGAGAAGATGACATGCTCAAGTAGTTTGCAAGGTATGCTGGTTATTGAGATTGGGCGGTAATTATGAGCAGAATGCTTGTTACCAGCTTTGAGTATAGGTACCACCTTCCCTATCTTCCAGTCGAGAGGAAGAACGGCATCTTTGATTGACTGTTCGAACAACAAAGTTAATATTATGGATGTGTAAAATTTAGTATTCTTAAGGAATTTTGAATTGATACCATCCACTCCCGTTGAGGAGGACAATCTGAAATTTTCTATAATTGAAATCACTCCAACATAATCAAGAGAAATCGAATACATCGGCAGGTAATCAGTGCTAATCAGCAGTGGGTTATCAAGGCGTCTATCACTCGCAAAAGAATCAATGAAAACGCGATTAAATACATTTTCTTAAATACATAAACATGAATACGTAAGCATACATAAACTCCGGCTTGTTCCCAAACCGTGCAAGCGTGCCTTGAGTGGCCTCGAGTAGGAGTGTCGGGTTGGAAAGCGTCTTTGAGACGCCGAGAAAGTCAGACTTTCGAAAAAGAATGAGCTCCCAAGGAGCGCTTTCAACGGCCTTCCACGGTCGCGGATCATCGTCCTTTGCCTCAAAGGGTGAATACGAAGTTATCCTGCCACCGCTGATCATGGCAACTGCTGCGCTAAACTCTGTGTTTTAGAGCGCAGCTCTCAGGCGACCGTTTCCGGGTTGAGCGGTGTCAGCGTTGCCGTCGGCGTCGGCGTAACCGCGCGCGTTGCATTATGGGACGTTTCCCCGCTAAAGTTAGAGGGGCATTTCCTCATAAATTTAGCAAAAACTTTTCCCGCTAAAGTTAGCCGGGAAATTTAGCCGCTAAATTTAGCGGAAAAATTTCCCACTAAATTTAGGGGGGAAATTTTTCCGCTGAATTTAGCGGGAAATTTTTTCCGCTAAATTTGGCGAATAAAGTTCTTCGCTACGTTTGGCGGGGAAATTTTCCCGCTAAATTTAGCGGGAAAATTGACGTCACGTGACCTCAACACCAATTTAGTTTCCCCGCTAAATTCAGTGGAGAAAATGACGTCACGACTTCGTGTAACGTAGCCCATAAACAAATTCAGCGGCAGGAGAGAAGGAGGAGGAGGGAAGGAGGAGGAGGGGAGGGTATGGGGGAGGAGGGGCATACCATCCCCTCCGTAACCTCGCCTACTCCTCCTCAAGAGCTGCGCTCTAGTATCGCATTACAGGGATTTGTAAACGTCTTTCATTTTGTACACTCTGATCTCCGAGAACGACCATACCGGATCGAGGACTTCAGAGAGGAGCTTGGAAGGTGCGATGTCTTGAAGGAAATCACCGCCTTTGGATCCTACCAGATGAATCACGTATGGATGCTAGCCCTTAAATCTATAGTGGCAAACAGCGGGTAATGGAAGCCAAGGAACTACAGGTAAAGAACCTGAATTCTTTGGTGTTTGACCCTAACAGCACTGAAGTGCGCCTTAGACTGCACTGGGTGCCCTTTCATGTACCCGACGAGGTCGTACGTAAGGTCTTGGAGCCCTACGGGGACGTGACTGAACTTGCAAGAAAACATGGCGTGCTGAAGGTTTCGAAAGTGTGAAGTCGACAACCAGATTAGCCCGAAAAGGAACTGAAGAAAGGCGTAAACATCGAAGACATACCCCACCAGATGAACATATTTGGCGGAACAACGCTGATCGTCATCCCAGGTCTTGCACAGCTTCGTTTACCCTGCCAACGCACAGGACACATAAAACAGGAGTGTCGAGTTCTGAAATGTCCGTAGTGTTTCCGATTTTTACATAGCGGTGACGAATGTGTGAAAACGTACGCGAGAGTCGCAAGGGGCACTCATTGCAGACAAAGAGCCAGATGTACATATCAAGGACGCCACTTGGCAGAATATATGACAAGAGATGCCATGCTGGAAACCAAGGAGAAAACATCGTTCCATGCTACACGTACCACGGAAATCGAGGTGGCGGAGTTACCAACAGAAGAGAGAACCGCCCCAGGCTCCGGAAATAACGGAAGTCGTCTGGAGGTGAACCATAAATCTTTTTGTGAGAGAGACCACCAGGAAGCAGCACAGCAGATCTCAGTCGGCGTTGAAAGGAAAATGGACTCTGACAGTCAAAACATTAAGCGTACTCTTGAACAGGCATTAGAAGCTACAGAGGGAGACTTTATTCTCTTAGTTTTTATTTAAAAAATGACAAAGATTGTAGTTTTTGGTACTTCTCAACTCCTTCACCATCTTCCGAGTCACGTGCGCTCTAACGTGAAAAGGGGACGCGCGGGGTTCCGATGAAGTAACGCCATCAGTCAGCAGCGAGAACTCACCCGCTCGCGCCCACGTTACCAGGTGCTTGCAACATCCGGCTCTGCGGCCGTCCGGCTTCTGGCAACTCCTCGCGGAAGCAGATAGGGTTCACGTTCAAAGTTCAAGTTCAAACTAATTATTTGAACTTGAACTTTGGGAACCTCGAATTGATGGCGTTGTTGAAACTCCGTGTAATAAACATTTTGTCGATAGTACCAGTTTTTGATGCATTTATATTTATGTTGAAACGACAACATTTATAGAAAAATTACCTTTTATTAAGCAGGTAATTACACAAAACTTACTTAAAAAAAAACTCCCCTTTTCACATTAGGCCACGTGGCTCTCACGGCCACCGCTCGCGGCTACAGATCGGGAGATTTTATAATTTTTGTCTCGCGATTACGCGGCGGGAACGCAACAATTTGAAGGACGAATAAGCGTTTTTTGTCCTTTATGACAAGATAAACAATGTAAAAAATACAAGATGCAAATTCTTTTGACGTTAAAATCGTTGCACAGCGCCTTTAACATGCACCACGCAGTAGTGATACACGACCGCACACCGGTACGATGCTCATCCAGACCGAAACGGGCAGGGATGAGGATTTGTTTGTTTGAAAATGTCTTTAATAATAATAAGATGAAAGAAACACAAAGGCCAGGTCAGCTGGGCTTAAGCCGTCGGTGCTGTCCTGGGGTGGGGGACGGGGATTAAATGAAGTGAGTAAGGTGAGCCTCCTTAATGAACCGATGGAGGGAGTCGAATAGTTCTTTTCGATGCTTGGGTGAGCCGGATGGTCTGGTCCATTCCGCCAAGCCCTTGGGTCTTTGATCCTCGGGAATGGTCTGTAAAATTTCTTATTTTTCTCAAAAATGTTTATGCAGTCACAGAAAACGTGATTTTCTGAGGCCACGACCTTGCAGTGTCGTCAGAGACTTTCGTCCATGTCGTCTGTGGGGTCTGAGTTTTCTCCGTTGTAACTTGTCAGTCGTTGCTTGTTCCAAGCGTACATTGCAGTACGTTTAGGTACCATGGCGGTTCACGTGTCCGAGTTTTCAACTGCCATAAGAATAGCCTTGAGTTCGGCCTCTCGAGAAGCAATGGACTCGTCTAGCTTTAAGAGGGCCAAGTCCCCCTTGCTGTTAACTGTCGCCAAAGCTACGACGTCTTTGGAGACGGCCGCATTCGAGTAATAAACAGTCTTTCCCGATTCTACTTCGGCTTGCGCTTGTTTGAGATGGCCCCTTGCCATAGTACATCTTCTATTTTCTTGTTCTTTGCTCATATTTTGAGAGACGGGCTTTGTCTATGTAATGAAGGTGTCTTCCCATGGCAGGGACGCAGTTTCGTACAGGTGGGTGGCGTATTGATATCCAAGCTTGTTAAGAATCTTTCTCCCCGCCGGTGTCTTCTGTAGTCTCAATACTTAGCTTAGTTTGTCCTCGGCCGCAATTTCGTTCAGCCTGTTGATATCGGCGATTTCAATAAAATCTTCAAGTTTGGTACACTTAGGGAGCCCAGTGATGGGCCTTCTGGCGTTGTTGTTCAAACGCTCTAATCCGTCCTTCTGAACACTAGAGAGGCGAAGGTAGTTCCACCCGTACATTGTTTTTGAGACCAGCTCTTCCATGTCCTTCTAATGTTATCGTACCATTTGGTCGCTCGGCCGTCTTCTTGGATAATCACGCCAAGAATTTTGACTTCCGGGACCCTTTGAATGATCGTTCCGTTTACCTCCAACGACATTGAGCTGAATCTTTCTCTGCCCGTTTTGTTGGCTACTATTACATACTGTGTCATTTCGGCAGATATTTCCATATTAATGTTCTCCAGAAAGTAGGCTATTGCGTCCAAACCGCCGTTTAGGTAGTGTTGCTGCAGTAAGATGGTTGGGGCGACTGACAACAACGTAATGTCATCGGCGTAGATGGTATAATTTAAGCATTCATGCTTGTCCAGTTCGAATGCAAAGTCCGCCATCACCATGTTGAAAAGCGTGGGGGATATCACTGCGCCTTGTGGTACGCCTCTGGTAAGGACAGTCGTCTTCCCTTCTGTTCTGCCGACTAGCACAGAAAATGTTCGCTCAGTTAAGAATGACCTGATGAACTGTAGGCAATTTCCCCTGAGGCCTCTGTTGATGGACCCTGGAATCACTGCCCAGTGGAGTACCGAGTCGAAGTCCTTTTTTACATCAATTGCCACCACTGTCTTTGGTATGTTAGAAGGTTGTTTGGACAGCACGTCTTTGTGAATGAGGGCTATGCTGTCCGTGGTGCTAAGGCTAGGTCTGAATCCGGTCTGAAATGGAGAGTAGGCGGGAGATACCTTCTTGCCCCTGTCCTCCAACATCCAGGTGATCCTAGCTAGCACCATCCTCTCCATGATCTTGTACATATTTGAAGTGAGGGATATTGGTCTTAAGTTTTGCAGAGAATCGAGTGGTTTTCCCGGCTTCGGGATGGGAATCACTGTTGAGTGTTTCCACTCTCCGGGAATTTCTCCGCTTTCCCAGATCTTGTTGAAGACTTCAAGCAGTTGTTCTTTGCCCTTCTCCGGAAGATTGCGCAAAGCGGCCACGGTGATCCGATCTGGGCCCGGCGTCGTGTTCCTTGCCTTCGCTAGTGCCTGGACTAGCTCCCCCATGTTAAAGGGAGCGTCCATGGGTGTCGCTTCAAAATACTCTGGTTTGTCTTCTAGTGGCCGTTTGTTGTTGTCAGGGGGGAAGAACTGGGAGCCAGCGGTGTCCGCCAGTTCTTGCTCCAATATTCCCAGCCTGAGGGCGATGCTCTCCCTTGTCTTCTTTGCTTTTTTCTTATTCTTGAGACCCTTAAAAGTTCTCCACATTCTTTTTGATCCGGTCTTCTCATTAAAACTGTGGCAGTGTCTCTGCCAGTTTTGTATTTTTAGCTGAATTGTGTACCTTTTGACTTTTGCAGAGGCTGCATTGACCTTAGCTCTCAGGACTTTGTTCTTCCTGTTCTTTCGATATCGTTGTTGCGCTTGTAGCCTGCTGGCCCATAGGTTAAGAGGTGAATGTCCGGATCCGGGGCCTCTTCCTTGACGTTGTAAATTTTGGTTGAAGCTCTGAGGGCTGCGGAGATCCTGCTTTCGATGCTCTGTTCTTGGTCTTCTCTTTCGAAGGCCATCCTGAAGCAGTCCCACTGGATAAATTTTGTCTCTCTCGTCACTGGCCTTTTAGCAGCGGGGGTGATTTTTATTGGAAAGTGGTCGCTTCCGATCGCATCTGGCAGGGTCTGGCATTGGATCCTCGTATTGTATGAACAAAAAGTTAAGTCCGGTGAAGTTTCCCGTCCGTTGTTTCCGAACCTGGTCGTGGATTTCTTTTTGTTCAGTAGGCGGAGTTGGGCTCTTTTAAAGTGTTCTTTTAGGCTGTCTCCCCTCTGACTGTTCTTACGGTAGCCCCAGGTTTTTGCCCATGCGTTGAAGTCGCCCGCAACAATGAGCTTTTTTTTTTCCTTTTTTCACGGGCCAGATCGGTGATCCAGCTCATGTCGTCTTCGTCTTTCTTACGAGGTCTTACATAAGCGTTCCTTACAATGTATGACATCTTCTTGATTTGAATTCTCACCGCAATGACTCCCGAAGTTCATTACAGACGTGCGTGGTGTCAAGTGCAGTCTGAGCCACGTCCTCTCTGACGAACGTGGCTGTCGCTCCACATGGTTGACCGAGGTCGAACGTTTTCTTCTTGTATATGATAGTGGGGAGTTGATATGTCTTATAACCGGTGATCTTGGGTTGAATCATGTCCACTTCTTGTAAGATGATGACTATCGGCGTGTTCTGTTGCATGCGTTCGAGTTTCAGTTTTAGTACTGCCATCTTGTTTCGCATTCCCTTGCAGTTCCATTGTAAAATCCATGGCGGTTTTTCAGCCATCTTCTGCGAGTGTTGTCCCTGTTCAGTGTCCTCCATTATGGGCGCGGACTAGAGTGTTGACAGTTTCACAGAGTTTCTCTATTATGGCTTCGAGTTTGTCTAGGCGTGCATCTTGCGCTCGGAATCGTGCTTCCATTGCCGTGTGAAGACTTACAGCGATCGGCTGCTCCAAGATGAAGCCTCCTTGGTGGTTAGCCCCTGCCATGTCGGCCCAAGAGCGAGTTTCTCTTGTTGTTTGTTGGCCATTCTTCTCTTGCTTCTGGGGAAGCTCCGGCCAGGCTTCTATGTCCTCTTTAGTCGGGGGCGGCTTTTTTGTCCTCGGTGGAGCGTTGTTGTCTGAAGAGGGTGGGATGGTTCGCTTGGGACAGTTTCTATCTGTAGCTGGATGTTTGCCTCAGCGATTCCTGCATTTTGGTGGTTTGGTGCACTCATTGCTTTCGTCGTGCTCGTGGCCGCATTTTCCGCAGTAGCTTTTTTCGCTGGGGCAAATGTCTGCACGGTGTCCGAATCGGTGGCAATTGAAGCATACAAGTGGTTTAGGCCTGTATTCGTGCACCTTGTGTGTAAAATTGCAGAAACGCACGTAGCGCGGCCTTGTCGTTCCCTCAAACATAAGCAAGACAGTGGATCTCCTCGGGCAAAAGATATAGGCTTGGATAATGTTGTGTGTTCGGCAGGACACTTCCTCCAAAAGTGTTTGGTCTGTTTCTTCTAGGATGTTCTTGAAGTATACAATGCCCTTGCATTGGTTGGGATTCTGTGCTCTCACTGCCTGCAATTCCATAGCTCCGTCACAAGTGCAAATTTCCTTGAATTGGGTGAGCTCGTATGCAGTGGTTGTGTCTTTCGTAATTGCAGCTATCGTGTTCGCTTTTCGGTTGCACTTGAGCGTAAAATTTTCCAGATGTTTAACTACCACTTCTGCAGCGCGGACTTGATTTGCCTAGGAGTGAATTCCATGACGTTCCTTTTGCAAGTTGGGCGGAAAACTACTGCCTGCATCTTTGATTTGCCACCAGCAGCGGGTAGCGCTGATTTTCGTTTTGTTGAAGGTTTGTCCACTTCCTGGGATTCTTGTACCGACATTTTATTGACGGCGGCAGAAGTTGTTGACTTGCCTTTTTTTTCATTCGAACTTTTGTTAGTTGAGGTTTCTTGTACTGCTTGCTACATTGGTGGCGGTCTTTGGTTGTTTAGCCTTCGGTTTTTTGTATGTTACCACTTTGAAATCTGCCAAATCATCCGCGGTCTGGTGGTCCTCTACCATCTCGATTTCCTCTGAAGAGGTGGCTATGGGCTCGTTTACTGCTTCTCTCATCGCGGTTACTCCACGAGGTTGCTTTCTCTTGCGGTTCTGTTCTAGTGTGAAAGCTTCGAAGGATTCCCAATCCGTTTCACGGAATTTTTTCATCATACACTGAAGTTCTTCTTTGTTTCGAATAAAGTAATCGAAATATTATTTCATTCTGATAAAGTTTGAGATAGCGTCTTTGTTCTCGAGGCAAATTTTTAAGTAAGTGTCGCTTACTCTGTGTACAATGACGTTGCAGCCCTGGGTGTTGATTTGCTCCAGGTTTACAGTTTGAGCAGGATGGCTAGGTTCGACATTGTACATGTTCCTTTTAAAAGTACACGGAAGTGACGTCTTTACGTCTGATTGGTTGGAAGCAAAAGTGACGTAATTTCCCTAGAAAAATGTAGGCGGAGTCGGCAAAACTGGGCGGAGTCGGCTACCGGACGTGACAACAAAATGACGTTTCACTTTGTACCGAGTACGTTTCAAAAGGTACTAGCTCCTTAGTAGGTATCATTCGTTGGTCATATTTTCCAAACCGCGTCGTCGTCGTGCAATTATGCCACTTTTCAACTAATTTAGTTATTGTTTTCGTCGGGAAGACTTACCGACAGCACCGCGCAGCATTCAAGCTCCCGGAGGATTGCAAGCGTGCGACGCAGCGCCTGGCAGCGCGAGACAACGTTGGCGCGAAGAACCGGAGGTGAAGAGACTGCGAAACGAAGCTCGTGGACGTTCACGACTGCTCCGCTTCCCCGAGACGCCGAGCGAGAGGTACGGCGTGGAGACGGGCCTCAGACCGCTCGGTAGGATATCCGGCGTCATCGGTTGCTTGAACGAAACGATGATCGCCTATCGTCGGCCCGTCCAAGAACGATCCCACCGCTGCCGCAGGCATTTCTACGCCCTCAACGTGATGGTGGTAAGTACGCTCAGTATTACGTACTCAAAATCAGTTCCATGTGTGTCAAAAAGAATACAGCGTAACGCCGGTACGGTGTGGATATGCCATTTTATAAATGAGAGGTGCGGGCTTGTGTGCTCCGCCAGGGGCGGACGCAGGTATTTCGAGGGGGTGGGGGGACAGGTTTTTGGTCAGCGTATCATATGTCGTCCCCCCCCCCCCTCGTTTCCACGCCCTAAATTTTGACACATGCAGAATTCAAGAGGGGGGTCAGGTCATCCGGACCACCACCTCTGAATCCGCCCCTGTGCGGATTCTACCTAGAGCGTGTGCTCTAGGTAGTATGTCGTGACTTTTAAAACGTGCATCCTTCCGCCCGCCACATTATGTTTGTTTGAAAGAAGTGGTTTCTTGTCATCATATCTTGCGTCCATGAAGGTGTGTTGCAATCATGTTAATAGTGTTGTCAAAAGAACTTGGAAGGTTCTGGAATTGAGACTGCTTTGTGAACCACGAGTGGAACATTCAGGTAAATTCATGTCGGTATTTCTCTCACACTTCCAGATGCGTGACGCCGTATGCCGGGTAAGATGCATGGAGTCACAGTGCCCAGGGTCGGTGCACGACCCCTTTGTGTAATGCTTCTCTTGGCTCTTTGGCAACATCAAGCAAGGGCAGCTGGTAGACGACGACAGGCTCCTCCTCGGTGAGCATGCTCGATTCATTCCTCTTGCATACGGTGGCTGTGTACCGCTTGAAAACAACAGTACCACAGGAAATGTGCTGTGCCAAACATTAAAACAACTGTGCAGGCCTTGTGCCTATACTTCTGGCACATCTTTGTAAATACTATCCGAAGGAGCGTAGTACCAGGAAAACACAAAGTTGCAATCAGCTCTTTTCAGTGCTTTCTTGCCATCAATTTTAAAAAAGAACAGATTATAATAGATTCCATCCTTTAAACGTGCAGGCGACGACGGCTACGGCTTGGAGTCATGGTTCATCACCCCTGTCCCTGGGATCCACGTGACCTCCATTGCTTGCTGCCGGTCTAGTAAGGCACATTCCTCGGTCAGGTCCGTTGTGGAGCGCTGCAGTGGGCTTTTGAAAAACAGATTCTCGTGTCTGCAAAGGCACCGGAGTACTGCATTACCATCTATCAATAGCCACCACCATCATTATAACGGCTCGTGCAGTGCTGTACAACGCCTGCCTTGTATTGAATGAGCCAAAACCGGAGTCAGGTTCCGACCCTGAAAAGTGAGAGTTGGAGTCTGAGCCGAGCTCGGAGGGGTCAGCGTCTGATGGCGAGAGGCTGGCTCCTGCCAACCTTCCGGTCGGCCTCTCGGACAGGGCTTTAAGGCAACGCCTTGTCGCCCGGTTCGAGACCTGCTGCAGCCGTGCCCCTGCGCAGCGCCACACACGCTAGGATTGCAGTCCCACCTATGAGGGACGCCGCCGGCATCAAGGAGTCTGTCGCCACGACGGTGGTCTCGCCCTAAAGAACGCCATCGGGGAGCCCCTACTGCCCTCGCCACGGTGATGCCCAGCACGGACGCCACCGGCGACGGGGAGCCGCTCACCACCACGACTGCGGTCCCGACCACCAAGGACCCATCTGTTTCCTTGCCGTCAGTGAAGCCCTCCCCGTGAAAGCCGTCAAGTGCACACTTCGCTCGCTGCTCCGCAATCATGGCCGTCCATAATCTATGCAGTCTCTTCAGCTCCAACACCTTGCACAGTTCATCGCACCGCCACCATGGCTAGGGCCAGTTTGAACTTGAGAGGAAAACGTATCGCTGGACTACCAACTATGGTTTAATACTTCTTCCTCTTCGTGTGCCTCAGCTATCTGTTTCTTTTTGTTCTTTATTCTAAGAGCTGTAGATACAATTTAGTTTGAAACGACCCGCATTTCAGCGGGACGTAAAACATTCCAAACACTATTGCTTTTCTTGTCGAGTTTAATGGAAGGCACACTGACGCATGCTACTTTGTTTCCTTCGATGGCCATTGTTTTAAATGTTTTTGCATTTCTCGTGCATACAGGCTTTTGTTTCTTGCAAGAATGGTGATGCTGCTGAACACAACACTGCATTTACAGGTGCGGCAATGACCTGCTGTAGTTCCCTTGACAGATGCTGCATGCTCTCTTGTCCTATCATTTACGTACCTACCAGTTTGACCGATGGGACATTTGCCACGTGATAGGGGAATGTAATCAACAACCCCTATGTAACAGGGGGCATATTGTGTCTTGTAAGAAATGTCGCACATTGTTTTCTGGTTGAAGTTACAATTTACTTTGTCTTCTTAGGGTACACTGTGTGGTGGGTGAGGAGGTCGTTTGAATTGTGAGAGAGGTTCGGGACATGTATATAAGGCGATGGTTGTTCAATGAATTTCAAGCTATGAGAGACTTCATTGTTCTGTCCGTTTTTTTTATTGTTCCTACATCTCAGGGTTGCTATAAATGTCATTCACCAGATCACCTGCGTTAAAGAAATTCTTTGCACGACCATGGTTCATACTTCCAACATATCTTCTAATATCTTCCAACATACCTTTAAATTCCAGTGTGAGGTCGAGGAACATGATGGACCTGTTCACAGGTATTTCATGTGCTGTGTTTGGAGACGGACGGTACTGCCCCCGGATATGTGTTGAGTGCATGGCGGTGATATCGATAGCCTTTCCATTTTATAAGCAGAAGGCATAAAATGCGTGAGATAATGACAAAGAAGGCTTGCGGGTTGCCAAATCGACAAAGGTCACCTGGCTTTCCCCTGCAAAGAGCCGATAAATAATTTAGACCATCTGTAGACCTGCAAACACCTATTTCTTTGTGTTGATTAAACCAGGAATATTGCCATTTTGGGTATTGTTTCATACCCCTTGTGGTTTTAAACATCCAGTTATTATCTTCTGTATTATGACTGCATCACTCAAGTGTGCCTCTTGATGTTAATATTGGGATTTGTGTCAGGATCTCTCAACACATTCCAGGTTTCTCCCCCCCCCCCCCTTACTTTTTGTCATGGTGCCTATTTAAGCACTTTTTGGAAAATAAAAATTTCAGCTGTGTTTGAGATCTTTCGTTGTATGTGTCCTTTTTTACGTAAAGTAGGGTTTATGTCATGTTGCACAGAGAGTTTATTTTTGAAAGGGCTTTATTCTTAGAATGCAAAACCATAACTTGAAAACGTACAATGATATGAAAACAGGTTTTGCATTATTTCATTCTCGAAAGTAAAAAATGAACACACTAGCATAGCACAACGTAAACACTTGGAGATTAAATCACATGTTATGTCAAACATATTGATCTCTTTTTTTTTTTAACACGTTTTGCAGCACTACCTCTAGGTTGTATTTCGTAACACATCTACTAATATACACGAAGGCTTGCCATATTCGAGACAAGATTAAATGCAGCTAGACAATAATATACTGTAAGCGACCTATTTTTCGCGGGCTGAATATTTCGCGATTTAGGTTAAAGCTGAAGTTTTGGAATAATTCGCGGGTTCTAATTTTCACGACGCGGTGGGATCTCAATATAGATTCCAATGTGTTGACATCTTACCGGGATTGTTCGCGGGACCTATTTTTTGCGAATTGTAGGCGATTCGCGAAAATTAAGTCGTTTACAGCATATACAAAAAAGACGTGGCGAAGTTTGCTACTGAGGTATTACAGACAAGATGAAAGTAGTTGCTGTTGCAAGTTATGACTACACTATAGGTCTCAAAAAAGGTGAGCGCGCAGGCGAGCCCGTGAAAAGTGAACATACCTTGACCTGAGACAGGGAAGGAAAAAAAAGGCACGTCTCCAAACACACAGCTGTTTTTGGATACGCTGTGCGTTGACCGCGTCCCTTTTCCGTACCTTGTTTCTTCCCTGTCTCAGGCTAAGTCATATCAACCGAATGTTTCTTGGGTTCAACAGAGCAAGCAGGCGTCTTTGTCCAGGTCGTCTGCTTGCTTCCGCACCTTCATTACGCGCCGGGACCACGAAACGGGAGCTCTTTATGTGCAGCCATCAAACCCGCGATTCTGGCTTGCTCCGACATGTTGCTTTAAAGAAGGCGCAAAGCGCGCATTCCGCATTCCTTGTAATATGGAAACAACTTTCTCTCCAATTAACTCCTAAATGTATTGCAAAAGGACACAAAAAAGCGGTTTGTTTTAACAACGCCCATTAGGTTTTTATTGTTTTTCAATACTTTTACCTGTAGTAGAACAGATGCGACGGCCAGCGACGCACAGGATTGGTTGCCGTTCGTTCACTAAACGCAGGAACTGCTCCCCGCGTCGTAGTAAATCCTACCCCGTACCCCGCGCGTAGGGACGCCTCGGGGAATGCGTAGCTCCTCCCGCTCGTCGGGGGTCGGCACCGGACGTCGCTTAAACAGGTGACAGGTGTCAAGTTTACGATGACGTAGCGGCGTCAAAGTGGGCAGAGCCGCCACGTGAGTGTTGCTAGGATACGTTCCTCCTTTCCATTACGTCACTTCCATGTACCTTTTCTTAAATGTCCAACCTAGCCATCCAGGAATGCCATTCGCTGAAGTTGAAGACATCCCTCGTTTTTCTCGCGACTGCAGTACTTGCGTTGCTGGCACGGCGCCAATCGATCTCTCGTTGCTAGCAGCGGGTCCGTTGTGTGGCGGTCCTAGGGACATGGCTGGGTTGCCGTCCGGTGCCGTGACCTCCTATTCCGCTGCCTGGGTCGTGCATGTGTTGTCCTTAATTGGCGTAGCCATCGTCTCCGTAGCTGGGGTTCTCTGCTGTCCCCGGTCCGGAGTTGTAGAAGGTCGGCCCCGCGAGCGTGCGAGCCACACAACCTCGGTATTCTCTACGTCGCATAGCGTGGGCAAAGCGAAGTATTCGTAGAGAAACAAATTACATCATCTTCCCGAGGGGAACCATGGGATGATGCGGAGCATCGTGTTGGTTCCGAGGAAAGAGTCAGTTGCGTGCTGACGTCGAGAGATGGCGCCACCGACTGCCCTAGCGTTACCCCCTACGCGAGCCTTCGTCGCGGCTCGCGGCAGAGAAACTTGGAACGCTCGCAGCTCGCCGTTTATTTTTTTTTCACACTTGAAGGAGAGGAGACTAGAGGAGGAGAGTTGCGCGTGCGCGCGCGGTGTGAGGAGAAGCGAACGCACGCGCAGTGCACGCAGCTGGTAGAGAGAGAGAGCGGAGAGAGTAACGCTGGTAACGCGCAGCTGTTGGAGAGAGGGAAGGAGGAGAGTTGCGCGTGCGTAGTTCGAGTGCCGACTACAACGCCGACGCCGCGGGACATAGACCCGAGCAAGAGATGCTCCGCATCTAAAAATAATGCGGGCAGGGCGAATGGAAGAGCGCTTCACAGACACGTCCGCTCGCCATCAGCTCCTCGTCGTCTTTTTTCAGGGATGAGGACACCGAATACAGTCTGGCAGACAAGCTGCCCGACCTCTTGAAGCTCGGGCGAAAATTGTGCCGGTAAATTGCCGGCACCCGCCTGAGAAGCGCCACCCGAACGGCGCGCACTCGCCAGCCTTTGACCACGCGAACGCCCTTGCCGGAGATATGGCAAAATATTTTGCCGGGAAATGACCACCCGAATTCGCTATTAGAGACTTCATTGTTCTGTCCGTTTTTTTTATTGTTCCTACGTCTCAGGGTTGGTATAAATGTCATTCACCAGATCACCTGCGTAAAAGAAATTCTTTGCACGACCATGGTTCATACTTCCAACATATCTTCTAATATCTTCCAACATACCTTTAAATTCCAGTGTGAGGTCGAGGAACATGATGGACCTGTTCACAGGTATTTCATGTGCTGTGTTTGGAGACGGACGGTACTGCCCCCGGATATGTGTTGAGTGCATGGCGGTGATATCGATAGCCTTTCCATTTTATAAGCAGAAGGCATGAAATGCGTGAGATAATGACAGAGAAGGCTTGCGGGTTGCCAAATCGACAAAGGTCACCTGGCTTTCCCCTGCAAAGAGCCGATAAATAATTTAGACCATCTGTAGACCTGCAAACACCTATTTCTTTGTGTTGATTAAACCAGGAATATTGCCATTTTGGGTATTGTTTCATACCTCTTGTGGTTTTAAACATCCAGTTATTATCTTCTGTATTATGACTGCATCACTCAAGTGTGCCTCTTGATGTTAATATTGGGATTTGTGTCAGGATCTCTCAACACATTCCAGGTTTCTCTCCCCCCCTTACTTTTTGTCATGGTGCCTATTTAAGCATTTTTGGAAAATAAAAATTTCAGCTGTGTTTGAGATCTTTCGTTGTATGTGTCCTTTTTTACGTAAAGTAGGGTTTATGTCATGTTGCACAGAGAGTTTATTTTTGAAAGGGCTTTATTCTTAGAATGCAAAACCATAACTTGAAAACGTACAATGATATGAAAACAGGTTTTGCATTATTTCATTCTCGAAAGTAAAAAATGAACACACTAGCATAGCACAACGTAAACACTTGGAGATTAAATCACATGTTATGTTAAACATATTGATCTCTTTTTTTTTTTTTTAACACGTTTTGCAGCACTACCTCTAGGTTGTATTTCATAACACATCTACTAATATACACGAAGGCTTGCCATATTCGAGACAAGATTAAATGCAGCTAGACAATAATATACTGTAAGCGACCTATATTTCGCGGGCTGAATATTTCGCGATTTAGGTTAAAGCTTAAGTTTTGGAATAATTCGCGGGTTCTAATTTTCGCGACGCGGTGGGATCTCAATATATAGATTCCAATGTGTTGACATCTTGCCGGAATTGTTCGCGGGACCTATTTTTTGAGAATTGTCGTCGATTCGCGAAAATTAAGTCGTTTACAGCATACACAAAAAAGACGTGGCGAAGTTTGCTACTGAGGTATTACAGACAAGATGAAAGTAGTTGCTGTTGCAAGTTATGACTACACTATAGGTCTCAAAAAAGGTGAGCGCGCAGGCGAGCCCGTGAAAAGTGAACATACCTTGACCTGAGACAGGGAAGGAAAAGAAAGGCACGTCTCCAAACACACAGCTGTTTTTGGATACGCTGTGCGTTGACCGCGTCCCTTTTCCGTACCTTGTTTCTTCCCTGTCTCAGGCTAAGTCATATCAACCGAATGTTTCTTGGGTTCAACAGAGCAAGCAGGCGTCTTTGTCCAGGTCGTCTGCTTGCTTCCGCACCTTCATTACGCGCCGGGACCACGAAACGGGAGCTCTTTATGTGCAGCCATCAAACCCGCGATTCTGGCTTGCTCCGACATGTTGCTTTAAAGAAGGCGCGAAGCGCGCATTCCGCATTCCTTGTAATATGGAAACAACTTTCTCTCCAATTAACTCCTAAATGTATTGCAAAAGGACACAAAAAAAGCGGTTTGTTTTAACAACGCCGAACAGGTTTTTATTGTTTTTCAATAATTTTACCTGTAGTAGAACAGATGCGACGGCCAGCGACGCACAGGATTGGTTGCCGTTCGTTCACTAAACGCAGGAACTGCTCCCCGCGTCGTAGTAAATCCTACCCCGTACACCGCGCGTAGGGACGCCTCGGGGAATGCGTAGCTCCTTCCGCTCGTCGGGGGTTGGCTCCGGACGTCGCTCAAACAGGTGACAGGTGTCAAGTTTACGATGACGTAGCGGCGTCAAAGTGGGCAGAGCCGCCACGTGAGTGTTGCTAGGATACGTTCCTCCTTTCCATTACGTCACTTCCATGTACCTTTTCTTAAATGTCCAACCTAGCCATCCAGGAATGCCATTCGCTGAAGTTGAAGACATCCCTCGTTTTTCTCGCGACTGCAGTACTTGCGTTGCTGGCACGGCGCCAATCGATCTCTCGTTGCTAGCAGCGGGTCCGTTGTGTGGCGGTCCTAGGGACATGGCTGGGTTGCCGTCCGGTGCCGTGACCTCCTATTCCGCTGCCTGGGTCGTGCATGTGTTGTCCTTAATTGGCGTAGCCATCGTCTCCGTAGCTGGGGTTCTCTGCTGTCCCCGGTCCGGAGTTGTAGAAGGTCGGCCCCGCGAGCGTGCGAGCCACACAAACTCGGTATTCTCTACGTCGCTTAGAGTGGGCAAAGCGAAGTATTCGTAGAGAAAAAAATTATACCATCTTCCCGAGGGGAACCATGGGATGATGCGGAGCATCGTGTTGGTTCCGAGGAAAGAGTCAGTTGCGTGCTGACGTCGAGAGATGGCGCCACCGACTGCCCTAGCGTTACCCCCTACGCGAGCCTTCGTCGCGGCTCGCGGCAGAGAAACTTGGAACGCTCGCAGCTCGCCGTTTATTTTTTTTTCACACTTGAAGGAGAGGAGACTAGAGGAGGAGAGTTGCGCGTGCGCGCGCGGTGTGAGGAGAAGCGAACGCACGCGCAGTGCACGCAGCTGGTAGAGAGAGAGAGCGGAGAGAGTAACGCTGGTAACGCGCAGCTGTTGGAGAGAGGGAAGGAGGAGAGTTGCGCGTGCGTAGTTCGAGTGCCGACTACAACGCCGACGCCGCGGGACATAGACCCGAGCAAGAGATGCTCCGCATCTAAAAAATAATGCGGGCAGGGCGAATGGAAGAGCGCTTCACAGACACGTCCGCTCGCCATCAGCTCCTCGTCGTCTTTTTTCAGGGATGAGGATTGAACCCAGAATCCCTGGATTGTGGAGCGCGAGCTTTTGCTCCGCGTGCTTCGAGCTGGTGTGTGTACTCTATTTCACTTTATGATGTACCGCAGGAAAGGCTACGAGCGCGAGCTGCTTGCTCTAGGGCGAATCTCGGCGGCACAAGCTCTCGTGCATTAAGGGCAGCTGCCAACGCTATGAGCTTGCGCTTCTAGCCTTCCCTGCGGTACAACGTAAGGTGAAACAGTGTATAGCCTATGTTTAACCTTGTTTCTGTGGATAGCTACTTGAGATGTTCGGCAGAACGCCAAAGATGAAAGAAGAGAAGAAAGTGAAATCGAAATCAATCTTAACATAACGCTTACCAATCTGCGGCAGTCGAACACATTTCACTATCACCCTTTATCGAACCATGTTATCCCCTGCCAGCGGGGCGGCAGTCCTATGGTTAACGCTGTTTTTCATCAGCAAAAGCCACGCCATACCTGGAGAATCCAAGATTGCTTCCACTTCAACCGTCGTCAAGGTCCGACTCTTCTATGAATCGTACTGCCCCTTCAGCCAGCGCTTTATCACTGACCAGCTGTGGCCCACGTACGAGAAGCTTGGGAAGCTGGTGGAAATCCGCCTGGTACCGTTCGGGCTCGCCACCATGAAAAAAATCACCAGAAAGGACGCCAAAAAGGTGATTGAAATAAAGTGCCATCACGGCAATGAAGAATGTCGGGCCAACATGATACAGACATGTGCCATAGCAATGACGAATGCGCGCTACAGGAGTCTCGAGTACGTCAACTGCATGTCCGCTTCAAAATCGCCACTGGACGTGGCACAAGCGTGCGCTGGAGCCATTGGTCTCAATTGGAAAGTCATCGATCGCTGCGTCAAGTCAAAGCTGGGTTCGCTGCTCTTCTACAAGATGGGACAGAAGACGTGGGCTTTAGTCCCCCATATAAACTACGTTCCTTACATAGAGGTCGACGGCCGGCACAGCAAACTGTTTCAGGAAGAAGCCATGTCGAATCTCTTCGGGTTGGTCTGCTCTAGGCTGGGTTCTGCGAAACCAGACATTTGCAACGTCTCCCAATAAGTGTGATTAATCTTTCTTGTTTGGTGAACCACGGCGACATAATTTACGCCGTTTATTACGAACTTTTCTGTGCTTCCCCTGTACTTCTAACTTGTTACCGACTATATAAAGCCTATGTTTTTAATCTGGAGTGTTTTTGTAACTGCTGTTCTTGTTCTTTCTGCGATTGAATAGTAGGGATATGAACTGTATATTGGGTGTTCCTGCATTAACAGTGTGAGAGAACTCCGTTACTACATGTCAAATGTCGAGGTCGTCTTACACAGCGCTCGCTTTCTATTCTTGTATAACTACCTCTTAACTACCGAGTATATAAAGTCGGTTATTATTATATGCAGGGTGTTCCACGGAACGCATGAAAAGCATTTCCTGCAAAAAGCACCAAAAAATGTAGAGGTTGAAGAGCGTTCGAGTTTGTAAAGAGTTTATACGATTTTCATTAATAACGTTTTGTTCTTATAAAGATAAAGGTATACTGCGAAACTTACAGGGTATTATCTAATCCGCTAAAAAGGCAACTTTGGAAAAACTCAAGGCGTGTGCAGCGTTTTAATGGGTTCTTTTTTTTTTTTTCGAAACAAACACAGAAACAATCAGTTTGGCATCTCGGGGGTTTATTTTACTATTGGCGGCATATTAAGGCCAATAACTAAGGGGGGTATCTACTGATGGCCGTAGCTGAGTCCATGGTTGCTGAGCACATGACGAGAGCGAGCTTCCACTGTGATTATCCAACGTGCATTCCCCACCATCAAAATTACTTCTGACAATGCCCAGTGAACAACACACTCAAACATGGAGTTCAGAAACCGTACACTAATGGTTGCTCATTTTTCTGCTAAAAATACTTGCAGCACAAAATGCGTGTTGCGTGGTACAAAGTTTCACCTTACTGGTTGATGCACATGAAAACAACTACAATAAGGGATATATAATGAAATTTTAGTTTTCATATCGTTGCCCTCCTTTTGCAGTTTTTGTTCATGTGTCCTAGAACTGGGAGGTCCATTGAACCACACCTACGAGTTGCTGTTCCTTTATGTCTAGGGTATATACCTACCTAGGTACTCACTTAACATTCCGACGCCAGTAGAAGGAAGGATGGACCTTGTTAAAACTATGGCAAAGAACTGACGGTTCGCCACATCGCACGCCCAACGACCTGCCAGTCTACGGGTTCTCCCCTGAGCCGCTCGTGCAGCCGTCCCCTCTCTCGTCTAGGATATCTCGCAACAGAGTTTGAAGGGCTTATAGAAGCCCCTGATATGATCTACCCAGCTCCACCATTATACGCCCGATCGCTGAATATCAATGAGTCGATTCCCATGCTCAGAAACAAACAACTTACGGCACAAGTTATAGCCCGAGGCCTCGCTGAAGAGCTAATAGAGTAATTTTTCCTAGGACGGGTACATGTCTACACCGATGGCTCGGTGCTTTACAGCTGTGAATCATCGACTGAAGCAATCTCCACCGCAGAACTTAGTGTGACCAGATAAAGAAAACTCTGTTTTCATACCTCCTCCACAACCGCTCAACTAACCGCTCCTTGACCCTGAAGCACTTGACGACATCTCCGACTGCGAAAAGGCAGTCTTTCTAACGGACTTCAGAGCAGCTCTGGTGCTACTCAGCAACCTAGACGATGCCCCCCCCCCCCCCCCCCCAATATGCACGGTACGCAGCCCACACAGCAAGAAACTTGAAAACGAAAGGCTGGCATTTAGCATTTCAATGGCTCCACTCACACGTTGGCATCACAGACAACGAGACAGCCGATCGTCTCGCATCAGAAGCGCACCCCCTTAATGTGCCAACACTCTATGTATAAAGCATCCACGAGGCCAGACAACTTATACACAAAGAAATAAAGCGACAACATCCTGACCAGCGAATCTCTGGCGGAAGACCACCCGCACATGAGCTCCCAAAGCTTTCACGAGCCAGCGCCTCCATTCTGCATGGGCTTCGCACTGGGTGTGCCTTCACTGCAAAGGCCATTCATCGTCTGGGCCCGACAATCAGCCCAAACTGCTCAAGCTGTAACGTTCCCGAGGACTTAGAACACTTCATCTGGGTCTGTCCAAATCTAGCGGACGCGGGGAAATCTCTCTCAAATGGGCTGCAGCCCGCAGGAGTTGCGCACGCGACAACTGAAGACATTCGTTTTCCCCCAGGCTTAGTAAGAGATGCCACTAGAATATTCGCCTTACTCACAGCATTCTTAAGGCCCTGTCGCACTGAGGAAACACGACGGCAACAGCAACACAACAAGTTGTCCAACGGTCCGGCAACTTGTTGCTCGCTCCACGTGTTGTCCGGCACAGCTGTCACATCGCGTCAACAGGAGGACAACTTGGACGACAACTAAAATGTTGCCTCGGTATGACAGCTTTCGGCAACAAAAACAGCAGAAACAACTGTTGGACAACGTGTGTTGCCCTGATCGCTGGCTGAGCGAAGTTCGGGCCGGCAACACGACAACAGAGATAGCTTCGATGGCAAAGCTAGTTCCCTATCAATATTGTCTTACTCGAATAAAGACTTTGAATACGTTATTTAACAATAATTACGGCTGGCGTGCAGATAACATAATTTGATGACTGTTTTTACTGCGTAATTCCGGAAAGCCATTGTCGAAATGGTCACAGCTACGGTCGTGAACGTTCAGACTGGTGTTGAAATTAGAAATGCCGAGAGACCAGCTAACATTTCTGCTTGTGAAATAAAACGGCATACCTACTCACCCGATAAAGTATAATAAAAATAACCAGAAAAACGACGACTAAAAAATCGAAGCATTAAAACGACCACTCTTATCATGATTGTTGGTGCTTGGAACTTGGAAACAACCCTTATCAGACACCTGATTTGTTTCAAAAATACCTAGGACGTTTTGGGGAACGAAGCGATCCCATAGCAGGGCGGTAGGCAAACAGACAGCGTTGAAAAATATTTATTCCACCGATTGTTATAAAGGCCGATCGTGCGGTGCCACAGTTTCTAAGCACTGTCAGTTCAGCTCAGCACCACGCTACAAAAGACGCTTTGGGGTGCTGCCGGTGCTAGCTCAATTTTACAGTAGAAATAGGTATTGCATGAAGGAAAGAACCGGACAGGAACACTTCATACAGTTGTTCTCGGTTAGGGCTATCTGATTTGTCAGCGAATGAAGAACAGTTTGATAAAATAAAGGGTGAAAAATACTCCCCGTGTCAAATTATCTAATCACAGTCACTGGTTGATGTCGTCCCGTTGTAATTTCCGGCTCTTCGAACGCACTAACACTTTGCAAAGTCACACTTCCAGCGATGCCGCGCCGCACACAAACGGAGGTAAATAATCAAGATGGCGGAGTGTTCCTCGTGTTGCCCCCGCCGTGAGCGCGGTGTGACAGGGTTGTCGGACAACTAATCGGTACAACACGGTGGCCGGGCGGCAGCAACATGTCCGACTGTTGTTGTTGCCGCGATGTGACAGGGTCACCGGCAACACGATTTCCTCGTGTTGCTGGATAGAGTTGTCCAACTGTTGCCTCAGTGTGACAGGGCCTTTAAAAAACGCTGATCTAATAGACCGAGTTAAGTATATAGAAGTCATGCTTATATTTAAGGTGTTTTCTTTTGTTAGAGCTTCTCAGAGTTGCGTCGGCATTTGTTTTTGTTTTTTTTAGCTTTCTAGGCTGGTATCGGCATTTTGGAGGGAGCGTTTCCGGGGGCAGAGCGGCCAAGCGGACGAAGCGGGTTTCCCGCGGTCGTTAGGAAACGTCTCGGGTTTCGGGAGTCTGCTCGGGCAGACCACGGGACGGCCCGTTCTTGGAGCTGTTTGTGGATGTTAACCGAGTGTGCCTGTGTGTAGAGGGTTTTGCCACTTAGTGTGAATTTGTCGCTCTTTGCCCGATGCAATAATTTAGCGGTTGGCGCCAGCCAGGCTGGAAAAATAGACATAATTCAGATTCGCGCTCCATCTGTCGTACGTTGCGCCAACCTCTTTCGGCAGCCTCAAATATGGCGACCAATGCTTCAGGCTACGGGCATATAGAAGGTATTCACTGGCCGCCATATTTGAGGTCACTGTTTAGAGCGCATGCTCAGAACGAGCTCGCATTAATAGGCTGCCAAGACCGGCAATCTTGGTGGTGCGGAATGCACGTGACGAAAGAACTGTGGAAGCTCACCGTCAGCACGCGCTCCGCTGCCGAGCACACAGCTATGGCCGCCAGTGAATACTCCCTATACTTCGTTTCACCTTATGTGCGAGCGAAGGCAAAGCTGGAAGCGCGAGCACGAAAGCTCCGTGCGTTCAGGCTTTGCTCGAGCGCGCGAGCTGGGGAGAAACGCAAAAAGCGCTGGTCTCGCGCTTCAAGCTTTGGCTTCGCTCGCAGATAAAGTGAAACGAAGTATAGAGGCTGAACGTGATGCCGCACAACTGCTCTGACTCGTTGTGAAACCAACAGAAAAATAACTAGTCAACCGAAGTAAATTTACGAGTTGTGTTGTTTTCCTTTTTAATCTGAAGTTGTTAAAGCGAATCTTGAAATAATTGTAGTGTTGGAGTCTCCGAGTGTCAAAATGACAGAGCTGCCTGCTTCCACTGCGGGCTCTGTCCAATTTTTTTTATATGTGGCACTCCACATGATTGTATTAAAGGAGCAACAACACCGGGGCAACAGCTGTTCATGATCGTCTCACGACTCATGCATTGCTTCTTCTGTGCGGCAGTTTTCCCGGTGAATATGTCACTGGTGTTGTTGAGGTCATTCTGAACGCAAGCCACGCAACCCTTTGCTAATATAATGCACATTCGAATCACTAACGCCACTACCCCACCCAAAAAAGCAACACCATAAGACCTAGCGCACAGAACGCTAAGCAGGCAGAGCCGAGGCGGCGGGGTAGCCTCAAAGATGGCGCGGAAGTGCACAGGACCGCCGAGAGATGGCGCTAATAGTGAATAAGGTCTATTGTACAGAACAACTCTACAAGGAATTCGGGTTTGGCGGTTACAGCGCCAGGTTGACAGCTCGCCGACCATTGGAGGACAGTGTACCACGTGTGAGTGGTGGAATTTGAAGAGATTGGTCGGTTCCTGAGGGGAAAGGAGGCCCATACGGGCCTACAAAAGGAGTGCGGAGAGGATTTTGAGGAGATTCGGACTTTGGATTGGATTGAGAGAAATTGGGGACGGGGGTTGAGACATTAGACGAGGCAGGATGGTCTCCCAAGTTGGGTCATGTAACTAGAGTGTAAATAAATGCACATAGTTCTATTCAAGCAGTGAGTCGACCCGTCACTCATCGACGTTCGTGCCACCACGCTCCAGACCATCGAAGCGGAACCTGCCTCCCACACCACCGGGAGGAACATCAAAAACAACAAACTTTAACTGACCACCTCTAAGGCATGATGCCATACACCCCGAGCCAGTAAACCGTCAATTCTCTTAGGTAGTCCAAACTACCTCCACCCCCTACCTATCCTTCCTCACCTTCCTCTTTTCAACTTCCTTGTTTTGGTCCCCTTCTCCTTAATCCTTTCCTTACCCCGGAACTGACTTGCCCCCCACAGAAGCCTGGGGCCAACATGGACCGGGATTTCTCTCTTCCCTCTCACCACTAATAAAACTGGGAGGTGTGCCGACCACGTCGGCCTCTCCGTAGTAGCTGGGTGTCCTGTGGCCCAATTTTTGCCGCAGTGTCCTGGGGTGGCGTTGGCAGTCACAGCGGGGCCAGGAGGCTGGCTTGGGGTGTGACAATTTATTATTGTTTTGCGTTTTGTGTGAAGCGATACAATATTGTATGACTGCTAGCTGTGCCGACGAGACAAGGATCACACAACGATGTCAAGTACAGCAACGGAAAAGACGAAGCGATGGTGTTTTGTGGCGGGTTGCAACGTGGGTTACTACACATGCTAAGGAAAATTCCTTGTTTCCGAGCCAAGCGACGCCTCTCTGTTCGCAAAATAAAATCGTCTGATTCCAGAAAAAAAAAGGTGGTGCATTAAGAAAAACTCCAAGAAGATTGTGTGACCTGTGTGACGTGTCAGAAAAATTTCTTCAAGTGGGATTGCTCTTCTATAAAGACAGCAGTTGAGGATGCTTCATATATCTTGCCAGTTTTTGTGTTTATATGATGCATGCTCGCTAAATAAAATCAATTCAGACATGTCCTGGTCTATAAGAATTTGTCTTGGCTGAGAACGCCGAAATAAAAAAATGCTCGGTTTTATTAATTCATGCTGCACAAAAGAATTTTACAACACCAGAATAAAAAGTAGGTATCTAAAACGCTTCAAAATTTACAGCTGCAAAAAACAATAATTAAAAGAGCTTCGACACTAAACTGTATAGGAAAGCAACGCATATAATGTATAAAACATTTTTTTTATCGCTGTTACTTTTAAATTATATATTAATTATTTATTCGGAATTTCTCGAGTGAAATTAGATTATGCTTGCATTCATTTTTTAGATATGCCCTTTGATGAATGTCCACATTTTCTGTTTTCTGAGAGCCACTGTCTGCCACTGTAGGAGATCCGAGGGCTCGTCAAGCTGCCTGTAGGCAGAGCCGTTTATACTGCCTGTAGGCAGCCTTTTTCTTCTACCCCCCTCTCCCCCTATTATGTGATGCAAATAAATGAATTATTATTATTATTACTCAAACTTCGCTTTCTTAAGGATAAGGTGACATAAATATTTATTATTTTGTGACAGTGAAACGAAAAAAAAATGAAAGAAGCTAGATTAGGCAAGCAACAGACCGCTCCAAGCGACATTTGCGCTTTGAATATAAGCTTCTGCCCCTCGCGAAAGTCACGCGTTTTCACAAGGGTGTGAGATAGGATGGAACTTATTCTTTCTCACAACCGAGTAAAGAAAAAACAGACGAAGAATACGTCCGTTTTCGTGCCAAATAAAGCATATCTGCTGCGATCATTAGGCCTCTGTCAGCCATAGGATGGCCGCGCTCTCCCCCACAGCGGCCTCACCGGCGTGCTTGCGCATCGCGACCCTCTCACTGCCGCCGTACGGTACATCTCCTCATTCTAGTACACCAAGCCCCTCTATCCTGGAAAAAGTGGCGCCATTCATTGTTGTAGAACTGCTCGAGGCACGTGCCGCGCGCCACTTCTGGGAAATTCATGGCGTCTGAAATCTAGGGTGCCTTCATGTGCGCTTTGCTTGGGGTCAGAGCCGTATATTAGGAGAGTTTGGACAATAGGCGGAGCAAAGGCCGCCGCCAGCGCCGAATATTCCCCCCACGCTTAGAGCGTAAACTAAATTTGTGACACAGCGTCGACCAATCAGGAGACCTCTACTCCATCTCACAGATGTCGACAGTGAAGACAAAGGCACAGGCGCGTGAGCCTAGCTCGGCGAAACGCTATTGTTTGTACGAGACCTCGTGCATAGGAGGCACTTTCCAAAGCCACGCGCTCGTGCCCATGCCTTTGTCTGCACTGCTAGAACAGCGTCCTGAGACTGGCTGAAAGAAAGCAGTGCAAAGGGTGGGGTGCGCGAGCGTCTTGAGACGCGGAGTTCCGCTCGGCACGGCTCAAATTATACTTCGTTTCACTTTACCTGCTAGCGAAGCCAAAGCTAGAAGCGCGAGACCAGCGCTTTTTACATTTCTCCCCAGCTTGCGCGCTCGAGCAAAGCCTGAACGCACGGAGCTTCCGTGCTCGCGCTTCCAGTTTTGCCTTCGCTCGCACATAAGGTGAAACGAAGTATAGTCGTGGCACAAATTTAGAGCACGCGACCACCGCTAGGGGCTGTTTCGCGGCCTGTGGTTGGCCCGAGATGCTCGCCTATTCAAACCAATGTATGGCCAAACTCTCTCAATAAACGGCTCTGCTTGGGGTGATGACATCTATTAGCGGCGAGATGTTTTGGTGGCGCCCTCCTGTGGTTCCTCCTTGTGACGTCATTACCTTGCAAACAACAAGTTCGATGGTGTTTGTTATTAGCATGGTGGAAGCTTGAAATCATTGCGCTCTCAAAGGAACACTGCCAACACCGTCAAAATTAAAGTTCTTTCATTCCTCTTATTTCCGTCGATGATAAATCCCCTTTCCGACGTCATAGTCAGCGTTCGGCCAATCGTGGAAGGCCGACCACAGCGACGCTTTCGGTCGCGCACGGGGCTAATACTCCGTTTCACCTTATGTTCTACCGCAGACAAGGCTAGAAGCGCGAGCTCATAGCGTTGGGAGCTATACACCTAACGCACGAGAGCTTGTGCCGCCAAAATGTGCCTTAAGGCCGGTTCAGACACTTGCGTTTGAGTGCGTTTGACTGTGTTGTGTCGAGAACCGAAAGCGAGTCACCGGCACATCTGTGCTTCGTATGAAGCGTGGAACCCAATTCAAGGAATCATCTTGGCACGCGATATAAGCAGCAGGGATATCCTGGTTTCTCGCTGCCGCAACGCAGTCAAACGCAGTCAAACGCAACTGTCTGAACCAGGCTTTAGAGCAAGGAGCTCGCGCTTGTAGCCTTTCCTGCGGTACATCATAAGGTGAAACAGAGTATTAGCGGCGAGATGTTTTGGTGGTGCCCTCCTGTGGTTCCCCCTTGTGACGTCATTACCTTGCAAAAAACAAGTTCGATGGTGTTTGTTATTAGCATGGTGGAAGCTTGAAATCATTGCGCTCTCAAAGTAACACTGCCAACACCGTCAAAATTAAAGTTATTTCATTCCTCTTATTTCCGTCGATGATACATCCCCTTTCCGACGTCATAGTCAGCGTTCGGCCAATCGTGGAAGACCGACCACAGCGACGCTTTCGGTCGCGCACGGGGCTAATAGCCATTTTGTTTCGAACGCTTATTTTTATGTTTTGTTTTGAAGCGCGTGAAAGAGCGTGTTTATGCACGTGCTCGTGGCGCTGACTTTGCTACGGCGACATTTTGTTTCCTGCGATTTCTTTGTATTTTCCCCGTGAGCGCGTGCTGTCGGCATCGGGTACTACAAACGATGGCATCACCCTAAACCGAAGGACATTGAGGCACTCTACTGAAATCTATACTCTGTTTCATACTTAGCGTGCAACGCTGTCCAAGCTACTGGCGCGAGCGTGGGGCTTGATCTCGTTGGTCATTTGCACGAGTTCTCGCGAAAAGAAACCCATAGATGAAGTCACGCGCTCGCGCCCGTAGCTTTGACAGCGTTGCACGCTAAGTATGAAACAGAGGTTAGCTCAGTGCTGCGCTGTGCCGCCATGATATTCCCAAGGGCTGAACGTTGCACGTGCCTCGTGCATCGACGAACATTGCGCAACTTTTGAAACATGAAGGGACTTTAGTACACCCTACCTACACTCCATTTCACTTTAAGAACTTCAATTTCAACGCTGTTGGTAGTGTTGGTTTCAGAGGACAATATTTTCAAGCTTTCGGCATGCTAATTACAAACACCGTCGAACCTGTTGTTCGCAAGGTAATGACGTCACGAGAGGGAACCATAGGAGGGCACCACCGAAATATATCGCCGCTAATAGAGGGTATTCACTGGACGCCATATTTGAGGACGATGTTTAGAGCGCATGCTCAGAACAAGCTCACATTAAAGTATTGGTGGTGCTGGATCAATACCACCTAGAACACAAGGCCTGCGCATGACGTTTCGTTAGTAGATCCCCGACCCGCCCCAAGCGGCAAACAGGCTGAAGCTTGACGAGAGTATGGGCCGCGTCGCAACTACGTAGCATTCACCTGCGGCCACAGCTGTGTGCGTGACTCAAGGACGTTTAAATAGGGCAGGACCCGGCATGACGTCATACCCAGCGACGCCGGAAGAACAACCCAATCCCTGACTGCCCCGCGCACCGACGCTCTCTCATCCAAACTAAATTCAACCATGCTCCCATCGTCTGCTCTCCGCTCGGTCGTTTGGCTTAGGCTACGTCTGCTCCGTGCCTGCGGTCTGCTTCGTCTGCTCGCTGTCGCGGCTGGCTTTCGATTCGATCGGCGCACCAAAAGATGTTTCGATGCGAACCCGAATACTCATCACGGCGGAGTGAAACCAACATCTTCTCGAAGCAGAATTTGTACAGCTTTCTCAACCCGCGATGCCCTTCTCAGCGTTCGTGCCTACGATGACTGACTCGCGATCGCTTTCCAAAGCCACGCTACGACGACTCGTTCGAGACGACGCTCCAGGCGCGGTCGCGCGGTGTCGAGAGCGTCCGCTACACGCCGACTTCCTAGTCCTACTGGTCAGGCAAGTGTTGGGCTCGAAATCTCGCCTGTTCGACACCGATTCAGTCGGTGCGTCGTCTAGAGCGTCTCAACTCTAGTCACTTACTTTCTGCTGGGCAACCAGGCGTTCGTTTATAATAATCTCATCCAATTCCGACCATACCGGTTTAAAAGTCTCCCGTTAAGCGCTGTTTCAAATAACAGTGGGTGCCGCCATTACTTTCGGTGCACACAATCGCGTTGCCACGAAAATGTCATCGCAACGCGGTTGTTTGCACCGAAATTAATGGCGGCGCCCACTCACTAGGCTTCCCATTGGTCAAGAAATGCTCGTCGCGGCTCGTGGCCACGCCTACTTCCGTTACACTTCGCTCCATGCATTGGGGATAGGGACGCCCAGAGCCGTTTATACTGAGAGAGTTTGGCCTTCTTAAGGAGATTTTGACAGCCTGACAACCACAGCAGCGTAGTCTGACAAGCGGGGGATGACTACTTCCGTCCGCCATATTGTGGCTCTGACTCATAGGAACTCTACGCGATTTCTCAGGAATGAACAAGACAAAGAAGTAACGCCATATTGTGTTATCGCGAAATCCGCTTGTTCTAGCGGCCAACAAGCTCCGCCCATTGGCCAAACTCTCTCAGTATAACTCTGGGGACGCCACCTCCTGCCCATTATAACCTCCTTGGCGTGACTGCTGAGCGCGAGCTGATTGCGAGCTTCCAGTTCATTTGCAACGCGCACGCGAACACTCCCTCGGCCACAAGCGCGAGCTAGAACACTCCCTCGCTTTGAGACGAGCATTTCTAGCGCGCGCGCACGTTCTGCGGAAGAACGCTTCAAAGCAGCGACCCGGAGTATACGCCTCGCAAGTGGGCTCATTTTCGTCTTCTGCGCATGAGAAAGGAGGTAGCGGTGACGTCAGAACGCCGAGCCCTGATTGGCTGATCGCGACCCCCCTATCTGAGCGTCGTCTGCTCCTTTGCCACGTCGTCTGCTCGCAACGTCGTCTGCGTCTGTCTTACCTTTCCTGCGACTTTCGGAAGTGCAGGTCTTTACGAGCGAGCTCGACTTCGCCTTTCAGAGAGGGGAGACGAAATAACTCGAGCGGTACGTTGTTTTTGTCGAACAACTAGCAGACGCGCATCAAGGAGGGAAGTCAAGGGACTCGCTGGCGAGGTGTCCCGAGGCGCCGAGGTTTGTTTGCTAAGAAGCGAGAGTGTCCGCAAGTTCCCTCCCAAATACTTTTTCCCTCCTTGCGTGTGCGGCGAGACTCCTCACTCTTTAACGGCGTCGGCGGGTTGGCGCAGTTAACGTCTGCTAGTCAAAGCGATGGCTGCTTTACCTTTCCTGCGTCTGTCGGAGATTCACCGCTTTTTCACCGGCGAGAGTCGCCGCTGCCTCGGAAAACGAGGCGATGACAAGAGGAAGAGATGGAAGGGTTCACAAGGGTCGCGCGGGCATATTCCATTCAGCACGCCAGCCGGTCGTGGGCAGACGGTCTTGGCCAAGGACCGTCGGAGCACCGCTGTGCCTGCTAGGCCTATTTGCCGAGCTCGCTTACTCGGGGTCGGTGGAATCGTGGCCGTTGGAGCATTTCCCGGGTGTTTGTGGATCCAGCGTTCTTGTTCGTCGTGGTTTATTTCAAGTACTTTTTACTTTTTTTCTTGCTGCTTGTAGTCGTGACGCGTGAGAAGAGCACGTACAAAAATAAACGTCCGTTGGTCGTCGCGACCAAGTAACTGAGCGACGCTGTCGGCCATGCTGAGTTGGTCGTCGTAGGATTCCGTCGTAACCTGAGCAAAACTTACGATAATTTCGTTTCGTGAATACGAATTTGTTCTCACGTTTTGTCTTACGCACTCTTTCGGCGTAACATGGTTTTGTGAATCTGGCCTCTGCACTTCCGAAAGTCGCAGGAAAGGTAAGACAGACGCAGACGACGTTGCAAAGGAGCAGACGACGCTCAGATAGGGGGGCCGCGATCAGCCAATCAGGGCACGGCGTTCTGACGTCACCGGTGCCCCCTGCGCGAGAAGCAGACGAACTTGCCCTCCGCATAGACCTTTCCAAAAACGAGCTTGTGGCCGGTGCCATTTTGAGCGTTCGTGCGTATGGCGCGTGCTTTGCTCGCTTTCCGAAGCGACGAACACGCACGTGCTGGGCTGTGAAGATCGCACGCTGGACTGTGATTTTGTAAACATTGGAAAGGTCTATAAACAGCGCCCTCGAAAATGGCGTCCAGTGCCAGCGTCCAGCATCCAGCGAAGGGCTTTGCAGCCCTTCGCACAGCAGTAAGGCATTTTCACTCATGCATTTGACGCTCCACGTGAACGTCTAACTTCGTCGTATGCTATAGCAACAGACACTCGGCGTGAGCATCTGTTTCGTTATCTGCTACACAAACCACTGAAGCAGGCGATGGAGCAGACGATGTCGCAGATGATGTAGCAGACGACGGTGCTCATCCGGGCTACCTAGGGGGCGCTGAGGGGATCTACTAGTGATGACGTTAAAGGCTCTGATATACTCCGACGTAACGCGCGCGCAAGCGAACGCTGGCCGAAGTCGGCTACGTCACGTCAGTCACGCCGCGCGCGTCAAAAATTCGCCCTCTTTATAGACCTTTGCAGAAATCGCCTCCTGCGCGCTGCCATCTTTGTCTGTTGGGCTGTGGAACGCCTTCCAAGCATGCGCTGTTTATCTGCTGTGCGGTATATCAGACGCTGCGCATGCGTCCACAGCTCAGTGACTCAGCATTTTTTTCCCGGTCGCTTCGTTCGAGACTGCCGCTGGAAAGGTCTATACTCCGGCGGCCAAGGCCGGCGGCCCTGGCGGCTCCCGCGGCGCGCGTCGGTGGGCTGCCAGCGCGGTGCATGCGCAGAATCTGACTACGAGGGCACCTTTCTTGCGAGAGTGCGCCACTTCCGGTTCCTTTTCGTTTCGAATAGCAGACGAAAATTCTCGCGCTTCTTGAGCGCCAAGTTCGAGCGATGGCGTGGACGTACACATCGCGACACTGTTAGCGCGAACACGACATCGGCGCATTTTCGCATTTTACTTCTAAATAGTAATAGAAATCACGAAATTTTATCGCTTATATTATAGAACTAAATGAGCTCTTTCCGTAGCAATAATAACTTGGATGACATACCTTGGTTTCAAAGACGAAAAACTGGAAAAACCGGCGATCGCTTGTTCGCGCTAACAGTGTCGCGCTCTGTACCTTGCACGACGAAAACTGGCGCTTGCACTGTTGGTGCACCGCCTGCGCCGCAAGCGTAGGCAGTCAATGTACATACGGTACATCTTTGAGAAGCGCACGGTCTACGGTACTCAAGCTTCCTCGTGTCGTAGACACACGGGTGAGGACGAATTCCCTCGATCAGCTTCTCGACGACCGAGTCCGATTCTTCAAACATGACGCCAGACGGAGTGGTGCTTCCGTCGTCTGCTATTGCTGGTATTCGCCGCGCTTCCCGCGCGAGGGCTGCCGGGAGCCAGCACGTGATGCATCCTGGTCCGGCGTCTCTGGCGCAGCCGGCGCGGAATACGGCATGCTCCATTTTGGCGTCGAGGCGGTCAGGCTGCGTCGGCTGCGTCGAACGCCGCCGGTCGCGTCGGTAACGTTACGACGCCGGAGTATAGAGCGTCGGGTTTTCGCCGACGTGACGTCGCGTTGACGCGCTCGCACGCGCGCCCACGTTACGTCGGAGTATAACAGAGCCTTTAGAGGAGGAAACGCGCAGGCCTTGTGCTCTAGGTGGTATTGGCTGGATGCACGTCGCAAAAGAACTGCGTAAGCTCGCCGTCAGCACGCGCTCAGTAGTCGCGCACACAGTTATGGCCACCAGTGAATACTCCCTATTGGCGACGGGAGCGATCGAAAGCGTCGCTGTGGTCGGCCTACCATGATTGGCCGAATGCTGACCATGACGTCATCAAAATATTTCTCATCGACGGAAATAACAGTAATGTAAGAACTTCGATCTTGACGGTGTTGGCAATGCTGGTTTCAGAGCGCTAGGATTTCAAGCTTCCATCGTGCTCATTACAAACACCATCGAACTTGCTGTTCGCATGGTAATGACGTCACGAGAGGGAACCATACGAGGGCGCCACCGACACCTCTCGCTGATATCAAGTTTGATCGTTCCCCCTGCCCGTTCCCATCAAGCATCTCACTGGCGTACGTTTGTTTATTACTACGGCGAGCAGTTGTACTGCATGCCTTGGCTAAATTTCTTATCTACAGTCTTAACCAGTATCGCCATACCTCAAAGGTAGACAGTATTACGCTGCCTAAACACGAACGTCTCTGCTTTTATGTCTTCAACTTTACAACAAGGGTTACGAAGTGGAGGGAAAAAAATAAAAATGACGCCATGTTTCTCCTAAAAAGAATCTTACTAAAAATCTCATCCTCAAATATTTGCGACAATACTATAATTCTTCATATATTTTCCTAATCGAAAACAAATATCTTATTCAAGCGTGAAAAAAAAATAACGTCCGTAGTGCTTTGTATCATATTAGAGCAATATATCAATCCGCACTGGCACCAACATCACCAGGCTGCCGCACCAAGCCCCGAGCTTTACGATCACCGGGGCCAAATCATACAGAAGATGTAGTCAAGCGAACCATGCCCCAATAAACTGACCATCGCTACCATGAACAAGACCTCTTGACTGGCATCATCAGCTGTAATGAGTGGACCCGATGTCAGTTGATCACCGATGGCTCTCCATTCGAGCACTTCGGTATTAAGCCTTCTGATCTTGTTAACAACGGCAGGCTCTATCAAGCTCCGTAACAAGGGTAGGACGTACGACTTCTCCAAGGTACCAAAGACAATCCGGCTCGACGTTTTCTACGAGTCTCTCTGCCCGTACAGCATCGGTTTCATCACGACCCAGCTGTGGCCAACGTACCTGCTGGTTGGGTACCACATGGACGTTAACCTTGTTCCTTTTGGCAATGCATTCGAAGAAGAGCGCCCGAATACAGACGAGCATCGTCGCGATGCCAATTGGCCCAAGGCTACACCCAGCTACAGCTGCCAGCATGGACCGGACGAGTGCTTCGGCAACGTGGTTCAGGCCTGTGCCGCGCACATCTTCAACGACACCATTGTGACCCTTGCCTTCGTTACTTGCATGTCGACCGCCAATGAACCTGCCAAGGTTGGCAAGGTGTGTGCCAACGGCGTGGCTCACAACTGGGAGAAGATAGAGAGGTGTGCTACGGGACTCAAGGGCATAGAGCTCCAGGAGAGGATGAGCAAGGCGACGTGGAGCCTTGACCCGCCGCACAGCTACGTGCCGTGGGTATTGGTCAACGGCGCGCACACGGACGAGCAGCAGGCCATGGCGCAATCGAATCTTCTGCAGCTCGTCTGCGATTCTGTGCCCGCCGACAAGAAACCGCCGCCCTGTTTCGATGACGAAACGTTTAAGGCTATACAGAGTTTAACGAATACCATCGAGAACAGAGATCAAAACGCCATCAATGAATACAAAGAAAAAAATGAGCATAAGGAATATGGCAACCCCTGAAAAGAAATTCCCGTTTGATGTCCTATATCAAAATTTAGGACGGTCAGTTGGGCTTGGTGCACGCCGTGTCTTGCCTTTACATCAGCGCTATCACGACTGCGGTTGACTGTAGAAGCGCAAAAGAAGCCGGAGTGCCGAGTTTCTTGTCGCGGGGTAGCATCTTTAATATATATCCATAAAAAACCTGCTCGGAAAGATTTTAAGAAGGCAGTCATTGTTCTTTAAGCTATGACATTTAGCAAAAAAAGGTCTTAATTAGAACATAATCAGGTGTCAAATGAAGCATTTAAAAGGCGTAAGTTGAGGAACGAGGGAGTAGGAATAAAATATAAGTTCATGCAGCTGACTCAAAGATTTTTCAGATGAAGGCCAAAAAGCTGTGAGGACAAGTCACACTATAAAGCAAAAACACTTCTCAACACACAGAAGCTAAAATATCGAAGCTTATACATATTCCATAGTGAAAATACCTGATGTGAAAAAACAAAATCGTAAATTTTGCTTCCTTTATTTTATTTTATTTTGGTGTCTCTCCCGGTGGAATTTCCGCAATGAAATTGTTGGTTGCTTACAGTGTTTTCAACGTCTTGATTTTGTTTTCACTTGAACTTCAGCAATTTTATTACCTGGCTGCTTGTAAGCAGTCCTTCGCCTATGCTGCCGGTAGTCCTTTAAAAGGCGTACGGAAACGAAACAACGTGACCGCGAGCTCACTAACTCTCGCTTTAAAATCGGCCAGCGAAAAACGCAATTCCTATCGCCCTCGTGACGTCAAGAGCCTTTGCACGGCCAAGGGTACTGCAATTGCGAGCGCTGCCACTTGGTGGAGTAAACTCGTGACAACCTCGCCTAGTAGTAATATCCGAGGCTGGCCCGTAACATCATTCGCGGCTATACCGGTATTTTATGTGCTGAAAGCGTTCGGCTCACCGTGTTAATTTCACACTGCGGAGGTAGTAGCTCGACGGAACCAGTAATAACCGTCAGCACTAAAGTCAGTACCCAGCAATAGCGACGCCTGCAAGCTATGTATCTAAGCTATTATTCACTGGCTGCCATACTTGAGCTCGTCAATAGGGAGTTTTCGTAGATCGTTTTCGACGTCCCGCAACGCTCTCCGCAACTCACTACGATACCCGGAACTCTACAGCCAAGGCCTTCGGCGCGCAGGCGCAGTAGCAGCTTCTTCGTTGCGGAGGGCTTAGCGGAGGGGGAAACGTGGTTTACGAAAACTCCTATTCAGAGCGCATCCAAGGGGAGGGGGTAGGGGAAGTGGTGTGACCAGTCTGGCAGAGGTCCCCGCATCCTAAGATCAAGCTCCTACCTATCCTTTGCAACGAACGGCGATCCTGATGGTGTGGAATGTACGTTGCGGAAGCACTGTGGAAGCTTTAATGAATACAGCGTAGTAAACTCGATAGCATCCTCCGCCATGTCCACCGTGGCCATGTCACATTCAGGACTGAGTAACTCCACGAGCGAGCCATACGGCCGCAAAATTGCGCTGTTTCAATGGGCTCGTGACGTGGTGGCATTCCAACGGAGTTTCACAGACCACCACCAGGTGCAATCTTGAAATGTGTTCATTCGTTTTAAAATTTGTTTTCTTGACTTTTCTGCCGGCAGCTTAGAAATACTAGTCTAGCCTAGTGTTTACGGGCTGCCGGCACAACATGTTTTTTTTTGCTTAGATGTGGTTACGGAAACGTAATATGTGCACTTATTTCTTTGCTTAGATGTGGTCTTAGTGAAAATATTACGTTTCCGTAACCCTTTAAAGGGGTCATGAAACGATATCGGGTTGGAACGTTCATGACTTTGCAGAGGCGTACTGGTCCTGGTCTGGCCGAAGTATGCTCGGGTAGACCGCCATTGATTCAGAGGCTTTTTTGTCGAGGTGATATTGCGAGGATAAACGGGACTATTTTTCAGTCTTGCCTACGCAAAGCTTGATGACGTAATTGTGGGATCGCAATCCCCCGCCTAATGACAATCGAGCGCGGCTCATAGTCCGGATACGAGAACTGCGTTAGCACTCGACTTCGGATCATAACAATCAATGTCTCGGCAGACACTCGGGTAGTGGCTAGTGGTGCAAAACTATCGATAGCAGCGATAGTCGCCAGAAACCTGACTATCGATAGTAAAAAAAAACTATCGATAGTACTATCGATACTCGACTCTCGAAAAACTATCGAAAGTACTATCGATAGTCGACTATCAAAAAACTATCGATAGTCGACTGTCGAAAAGCTATGGATAGTACTATCAATAGTCGACTATCGGAAAACTGTCGTTAATCGACTATCGGAAAACTATCGATAGTCGACTATCGTAAACCTGTCGATGGAACTGTCGACGATTTACTATCAATAGTTTTGCGACACTAGTAGTTTGCGTCGCTCCCTCTTCACTTTTTATCACTTTTTTTTTTTCAAATGGGACACCAACTAGTTCAGGCACATACCATCCCAGCTTTGTTTCAACTTTCAGTGATGACGAAGACGAGAGTTTGGGCGAGGAGAGGAGGAAGGGAAGCGAGCGGCGGTGCGGCAACTGTGTTCGGTACAGCCCGTTGTAACTCAAGAAGGTAGGGCGAGGGTAAGACGGGCCGGGGAGGAGGAAGCAGACGGAATGCTGGAAAAGAGAGGGGGAAACCTCCTTCTTTAGCGTTCCGTCTGCTTCCTCTCCCCCGGTCCGTCTTACCCTTGCCCTACCTTCTTGAGTTGTAACGGACTATAGTGATGCAGAACTATTGATAGCACTATTGATAGTATCGATAGTCGCCAGAAATCTGACTATCGATAGTCGACTATCGAAAACCTATAGAAAAACTATCGATAGTACTATCGATAGTCGACTATCGAAAAACTATCGATAGTACCATCGATAGTCGACTATTGATAGTTCTCTCGGCCACCAATCCCCCCGACATACGAGAAAGGAACACAGAACACAGACAGGCGCGTGCTCACAACCCTGGTATATTAAGTGAAGAAAGGAACGATGAAGCACGATTCATGACAGGGGACATCGGCACCAGGGGGTAAACAGTTCAATCACAGTCAAATGTTCGCAAAAAGGCAACTTCTTTTTCGCTCAAAGCAACCGATGGCTGACTAACGCAGCGATCGACCAGACTCAGGATTGTGAATGCCTCGAGCACCTTGCGCATTTGTTTTTCTTTAAAGCGGCCAATGATTGATGTTTTTCGAAAGATGGTGCGCACATACAGGTTTTACAATGGATCGCACCTAAAGGTGACCTCCTACAGTTAATGTTAAATAAAGATTGTGCTCTCGCAAGCCGGTCATTCAGGCACCTCCACAGGAGCTCAATGTCAAATGGTCCAATTCTGCCGCAGGGGCCTGGGGTAGATCTGCCAGTCATAGCGGGGCCAGGAGGTCGGTCAGGCAGCGTTCAGCGAGGCTGGCTTGGGGCGTGTTGGTGTGATAATTTAATACTGTTTTGAGTTGTGTGTGAAACGATACAATAGTGTGTGACTGCCAGCTGTTCCGAAGAGACAAGGGACTCACAACGATGTCAAATACACCGAAGAGAACTGAGACGACGCGGTGCTGTTATGCGCCGGGGTGCACCGAGGGTTACAGCACGAAACACTCACTGTTTCGGACGCCGAGCGACGCTTCTCTATTCGCGGAATGGGATTGCCTGATTTCAAGGTAAAAAACAAAACTGATGAAGAGAAAAAAAAAGAAGTATAAGATGGAAGTGTGACTCATGTGACATGTCAGAGGAAGGAAAGTTCTCCAAGTGGGATGGCTCTTCAATAAAGACAGCAGTTGAAGTTGCTCCATTTATCTTGCCAGTATTTGTGTTTATTTTTAAATGATCCAGGTTCACTAGACAAAATCAATTAAGACAATAGACCAATCTCACCAAGCGTTCGGCGCATGCGTGGCGCCGCCATAACTTTAGTTCACCGGAGACAAAAGGCAATGCACGAGAGGGCTCGTGCTGTCTCGTGCTCCACACGCGCAGAGCTCCAGCGAGGTTGTCGCACGTGCAGAAAGACTAAAGTTCCCTCGATGCATTGCGGCAGCGGTGGCGTAGTCAAACTGGCCGGTGAGATCGGTCTATTCCTGGGCCGGCTTGCTAGAACAGCGTCTCAGCTGAGACTGGGTGAAAGAAAGCACTGCAAAGGCTGGGGCGCGCGAGCGTCTTGAGACGCAGCTTGAGTCCCGCTCAACTCATGCGCTGGCTTTGGCAGTGCTTTCTTTCACCCAGTCTCAGCTGAGACGCTGGTTCTAGCAAGCCGGCCCTGGTGTATAAGATTTGCCTGAGAATGCAGAAATCAAGAAAATCTCGATTTTATTGATTTATGCTAAACGAAAAAGTGAAAGCCGGTTACAACTCCCTGTAACGCCGAATTAAAGCGCAGCTCTTGAGGAGGAAGGGGGAAGAGTAGTGGGGGTGGGCAGACATGTACAAGTTACTCAAAAAAAGTAATTAAGTTAAGTTACTGAGTATTGGCCTCAAAAGTGATTTGAGTAGAGTAGAAATTACTGAAATGGAAAGTAATTGAGAAAATTATGAATTACCGTAAAAAAGTAGCGAAATACTTTTGAAGTTACTTTGAAGTTACTTTTATATGTTTTTAATGGTAAAAAATGAAAGCCGTTTACAACTCCCTGTAACGCCGAATTAGAGCGCAGCTCTTGAGGAGGAGGGGAAGGCACGGGGGGGGGGGGGGGGGTCCACGTGGCCTGGGGGTCACGTGACCTCGACCTTTAGGGGGGAAATTTTCTGCTAGATTTAGCGGGAAAATTTTTTCCGCTAAAGTTAGCGGGGGAAATTTTCTGCTAAATCTAGCGGGGAAAATTTTCCGCTAAATATAGCGGGGAAAATTTTCCGCTAAATTTAGCGGGGAAAATTTACCGCTAAATTTAGCGGGGAAATTTTCCGCTAGATTTAGCGGGGAAAATTTCGCGCTAGATTTAGAGGGGAAAATTTTCCGCTAGATTTAGCGGAGAAAATGCCTTGCTAGATTTACCGGGAAAAATGTTCTGCTAGATTTAGCGGGAAAAATTTTTCGCTAGATTTAGCGGAAAAATTTTCCGCTAGATTTAGCGGGGAAAATTTTCCGCTAGATTTAGCGGGGAAACTTTTCCGCTAGATTTAGCGGGAAAAATTTTCCGCTAGATTTAGCGGGAAAAGTTTTCCGCTAGATTTAGCGGGGGAAATTTTCCGCTAAATTTAGCGGGGAAATTTACCCATCATGCACCGCGCGGTTACGCCGACGGCGACGCCCACGCCGCTCAAGCCGGAAACGGGCGCCTAAGAGCTGCGCTCTAAAAGAAAATAGATAGGTTTTGATCCGTTAGCGAAATTGTGCTAGCCAAATATGGATGGGATTGTTTTTTCAAGATATGCTTTAATAGCGGGTTCTGCTTCTGCGTGCCTAATTGTTTTGTACTTTCTTGTTTGGTTGGCCAGTGATGTACTGCAGATTTGTCATTTCTACTTTGAGGTTTATCACTGCGTGAGCTTGAATTTTATACAGTGTTTGCTTGTTTACAATGTTGTGCAAAGTACATCTAAAAAGTACTTGAAGTAAAGAACAAAGTAAATTAGAGGTTATGTGCTTCAAGTAAAGCAGTAAGTACACCGGGTGCAGTGTACTTAAAGTAACGTACCATAAATACAATATATTTCAAGGTAAAGTGCCGGTACTTTTAGCAGAATCTTTCATGACGCCCATTCATTCCGTATACAGTGTTTTTTTAACTGGTACGCATTGCTTCAGAGGTAAGCGGAGGTGCATCAGTTTTTTACGGAAATGGCAGCACATATAAAGTCAAGTCGCCACAGAGTAGTTGTTTTACTCTCACTGATGAGCTATTTGACACAATCAACTTATAAGCCACTTATTTGTGTCGGTCTTATAGCCGCCATTACTTCACTCAGAGAAAAGACCAGATGACGTCTTGAAAGAGCGCATTTTCACACGACGATACGCCATTTTTTTGTTTTAAAATTCCGGGAATGTACATTGAAGTCGGAAGTTTCCCTTTCCTCGGAAAGTACAAGTACATTCCCAGAGAATGTACTTAAAATAAAGTACAAGTTTTCTAAACAGTAGTACTTTAAGTACCATGTGCTTAGAGTACTTCCCAACACTGCTTGTTTATTATTTTTTTATATAAATACGTTGGGGGAATTACTAAGGTTTCTCGAACGACCTTCAAATCTTTGAAGATCTGCATATTTTATGTTTTGGGAGGAAAGGCAACGCAAAAAGGTCCCCTTTGCGTTGCCCTTCAGCACGCGATTCTTCGAGTACAGCAGAAACTACGGGAGCACCAGATGAGCTTCAGAGCAGGTGCTGCATTTTGTTGCCTTCTTTGAGTGAGGATGCAGTGTGTGCACCTCCTGTAGTTGGCGAGAGTTTCTACGTTGGGGAGAAGCGGGAACCAGCCCTTTCTTCGAATGGGTCAGTCTCCTTGAGCTTCGGGACACAAAGAAACGCCAGTCTTCGGCGCTAATCCCGCAGTTACTCGGCCTCCCTTGCGTCGTGCCTGTTCGCTCCCCTGCGCTTCGTAGCAGTGTTGTTGCAGAGGGGGGGTTCGGGGAACTTTTGGGGGTTTCGGACTCTCGAACCCATTTTCTCCGCCCCCCCTTTCCTACGCCACATGCTCCCCCCTCTTTGCGGTTATCAACTGATCTTCTAACATCTTATCTCCTTTGCGCAGGAATGTTTGTTGATAGGCAAAACAAGCGCTAAAATTTGAAAGTTATTTGTAATTTAAGTAGAAGTTACTCGAAAAATGTAATTAAAGTAAACTACTAACTACCGAAATAAAAATGTAATTGAAAGTTACTAAACTACTCAGAAAAGTAGTTAAACTACCGTAACTTGAGTTGAGTAGTTGAACTACGTACAAGTCTGGGGGTGGGTCAAGTGATCTCAAGGGGGGGGGGGGGGGGGGTCACGTGACCTTGGGGGTCACCTGACGATGGCGATGCCGATGACGTCATCAGTGACGATGACAATGCGAATGCCGATGCGTCATCAGTGACGTCACTGATGACGTCATCAGTGACGATGCGGTTGCCGATGACGTCATAAGTGACGTCACTGATGACGTCATCGGTGACGTCACGCGTCCCATAATGCACCGCGCGGTTACGCCGACGCCGATGCCGACACCGCTCAAGCCGGAAACGGGCGCCTAAAGGCTGAACTCCATGGAACGAAATATGTGACGAATAACTGGCGAACGCCGCCCGACGGCACGCTCGTTTTGCGCGCGACGTAGCAGCCACTGTGTTGATTCCACGCACAGAGCAAAAGCCGCCGGCCAAAATTCGTCGGTTATTCGCAGCATATTCGTCCCATGGAGTTCAGCCTTAAGAGCTGCGCTCTAAAAACTTTCAGCCTTTCCACTCTGGTGAGGAAGGAAGACCAACGAAGCTGTGCTATGGTGGGACGACTTCTTGGACGACCTCAAGGACGACCTCAGGGACGACGTCCAGGACGACCTCAAGGACGACGCCTAGGACGACCTCAGGGACGTCTAGGAGGACTTCAAGGACGACTGCTAGGATGACCTTTAAGACGACCTCAAGGATGACTTCTAGGACGACCTCGAGGACTACCTCTCGGACAACCTCAAGGGCGACTTCTAGGACGACGCCTAGAGAAATTCAGCCTTTCCACTCTGGTGAAAACCAGAGTGGAAAGGCTGGAAAGGCTGCCGCCTTTCCACTCTGGTTGAGTGGAGTGAGGCCGGCAAATCGGTTGTCTGGTTGCCGCCGTCACTCATAGATGGCGGTAGCTGTCCAGAGTTTTGTGTCGACATTTGTTTGGTACCGGACACAATCCTGGGGAACGTAGCCCTTAACAGCTCCGCTGTAAAACTAGGTTAAAGTGGTAATTTGGGACAGTTGGCTCATATTCAAGTAAGTAAGCACAAAAAAAACACAAGGACAACAATGTAGACAAACAAGTGCGCAAAGCACACACCCTTGTTAGTCTACGTCGTTTTCCCTGTGTTTTTTTTTTTTTTTTTTTTGGCGCTTGCCTACTTTATTAAAAACTAGACATGCAAAGGTCTGCAAAATGTATAGCTGCCGAAAAATAAAAATAAAGAGCCTTGACACTCAAAAGGAGATGAAATCATCATACTCAAACATCGCTTTTTTAATGCTGGTACGTAAGGTGAGAAGACAATCATTTTTCTGTAACAACAAAACGAGAAGAAAATTAAAGAAGCGAGACTATGTACGTAACTGGCCACTCCCAGACGGCATTTTTGCGGTTTAAATATAAACTTCTGGCACTCGCGCAAATCACGCTCTTTCAAAGGGTGTGTGAGATAGAATAGAACTTATTCTTTCTCACAACCGAACAGAGAAAAACAAACGAAGAATGCGACCATTGCCGAATAAAGCATCTCTGCTGCGACCGCCAGGCCTCTGTCAGCCGTCGGGTGGCCGCGCTCTGCTCCACAGCGCCCTCACCGGCCTGCTTGCACACCGCGACCATCTCACTGCCGCCGGTCGGTACACCTCCCCATTCTAGTACACCCTCGCCATGGTTTTCTAGGAGGCACGTAGTGATTCCATCTGTCCACGATGCGGGTGGAGACAAAGCATCCACACTGTGTCATCCATGCACAAGCATGGATGACATAACATTTACACCAAACGGAGTAGTAAACGTCATTGAACGTTTGCGTGCAAATTCGGCTTGCGGGGACGATAACATCCCCTCTAACTTTCTCAAAATAACCAAAGACAAAATATCAATTATTTTGTGCCGCCTTTTTCAAGCTTCACTTGATTTGTCAGAATTACCGCTCGATTGGAAAGTTTCAAAAGTCCTCCCTGTACTAAAGCATGAAAACAGCAACGACCCTTAAATTACAGACCCATCTCTCTGACAAGCATACCATGTAAAATATTCGAACATGTCATCTACTCTCAAGTCATGGACTATCTTAACAACTTTAGCTATCTTCACCCTCAACAACACGGCTTTCGCAAACATCTTTCCTGTGATACTCAGTTATTTGAATTCGTAACAGATCTCCACGATAACTTTAACGACTCTTATACTACTGACGCAATTTTCATTGATTTCGCTAAAGCCTTTGATACTGTCCCTCATCAACGCTTACTTCTAAAACTTTCTCAATTAAACATAAATGATCAAATCATCAGTTGGATCTCATCATTTCTCACCAATCGCCAGCAGTATGTATGTATAGATGACGCGTCCTCGCCCGCCATTACAGTTAAATCCGGAGTTCCACAGGGCAGCGTCTTAGGTCCACTTTTGTTTCTCATCTACATAAACGACTTACCTTCACTAATCTCGTCATCAGTGAGGATTTTTGCTGATGACTGTGTACTATACCGCCGAATTTCTCATCCTAGCGATTCGGAGCTCCTTCAACGCGACATCGACATCTTGGGTGAATGGTGCTTAACATGGCAAATGAACATAAATGTTACTAAAACCAAGCTCGTTTCTTTTAATTCCTCAAAACACCACACTCCCTCGTACTCAATTTTTTTGCGATCCTATTTTATCCACTCAATCATACAAGTACTTAGGTATCACTTTTACCGATGATCTAACCTGGAATGCCCATATAGAAGACATCGTTAACTCATCATTAAGAACCCTGGGATTTCTGAGAAGGCATTTATACCTTGCTCAACAGGACGTGAAACTTGCTGCATATAAAACCCTAGTTAGATCGAAACTTGAATTTGCTAGCACCATATGGGCTCCTCATCAACTTTACCTAATTAATAGGCTAGAATCAGTCCAGAATAAGGCCGCCCGCTTCATTCATCGAAACTACAGTACGAAAATCAGTGTCCTCCCAACTAAAGGTTCTTTCTAATTTAACTTCTCTTGAATCACGTCGCATAGTCGCTCGCCTTACTCTTTTTCATAAGTTTTATTACAACATGCCATCATTCATGCTCACTCACTGTAAGCCTGCCCCATACATTTCTTTGCGTCATGATCATTCCTTAAAAATTGCACCTATATTCGGTCGCACTAATAGATACAAATACTCTCCTCTTGCTCTGTCCATTAAAAATTGGAATTCTCTCCCAAACGACATAGTCACTGAACAGAACGAAATAATATTCCGCGAAAACTCTTCGGCTTTGGTACTATGATATGTTTTCAGCGCCATGTCTGCTTGTGTTTGCTCTAAATTGCACACTGTGTCCCCAGTTCTGTTGTGCCCGGTTTGTGTAAACTTTGTTCTGAATTCTGTATAGTTCGTTCTTTGTTTTTGTTTGTTGTTAATTTTTAACCTTAGTTAATTCTTTGATTGCCATTGTATCTTGCATTTGTTTGTATTTTTCTACCCCCCCCCCCTCCCCTCATGTAATACGTTCGAACGAACGTCATTGAGGCGAATAAAACTTGAACTTGAACTTGAAGGGCACAGAGCACGGGCAAGGGTACAGAGCACGAGCTCTTAGCAAATTGATTCCAGTGCGCGAGCGCTTCATTGGCGCCTCTCACGGCTTCGGCCTTGCGAGCGTAGCATTCGTTTTGCTCCAACTAAGTGTCGAACAAAGCGTAGTTCTACCTTTCACCCCATCAGCCGTGCCGATCGAATCTCGAGGTGAATAGGCACCAGGCCACGTGACCGCTTCTTCTGGCTTCGAGTTGAGGGGATGAACGATGCTGATATTGCTCGTATTTTCTTGGCAATTGCCATTGCCTAGAAATAAAACTAAGGCAAGTTTATTCAGTTATTAACGTTATGGAGTGATTCTAAGTAGTATTTAGCGAAAGTAGAAAAATCGTATGACTCCTTTATACGTCACATAAGTACATTGCAGCGAAACAATTCAAATAAAATAAAGCGTTTAAGTACAAACATTTTGTGCCTCCTTATTTCTGATTCTGCTTTACTGAATAAGTCCTTTATTTCGTTTTTATAATAAAATATGCTTGTCTTACATTTTTGTCTACAACAAAGCAGCACTATAGTGATGGGCTGGACCTCTAAATTTGTAGATTTGCTACAAATACAAAACAAAAACGGTTTCATAACATTTTGTAAGTATGACGCTGCCAGCCAGCCGTGGTTATTTGTATTCTTCAGCCTAACTTGTTTTTCGGCATCAGAATTAGGCACACCTTTAAGAAGCGGAGACGAACAAAAACTCATAATACTGCACTTTATCGTGCGGAAGAACACGTCAGTAAATTTAGTTCAGGTGAGTGCTTAGGCCACGGTGGAAGAAACACATTTAGGTGATGACTCTGGTCGCTCTTTCCGCTGGGAGCGAGCGACCAGATCGTGTTCGGAGCTAGCCTCGAACCAGGAGTGTTATTAACGTAGCAGCTTGGGCGAGTTGGTTGCTCATATTAACACACACTACAGCGCACTACTGCAAAAGTACACTCACCCCCTACACACGAAAAAGAGAGGAAAAATTCAAACGAACCGCGCTGACTGACAACTCGTTTTAATGTGCTTTGTCTTCTTCTGCATCTGGAACTACCGAATTTCTCGAATCACGCGCACCAATCTCCTAGATTTTGTTTTTTATTGATGTGAAAAAAGGAAGCCAGAGAAATTAGCCGGGAAGTATCTCCTGACTTGCTACTCTGGTTAGGGTGTAGGGATGTGGATACAAAGATATAGTATGAGTTAAAACGCACGAAAATAAATAAAAATAAAATAAAGAAAATTAAAATCAGTGTATATCCTGTCACAGCGTTAGAGTTCCTTGTTCAGACCTGTCGTCGATAGGTATCGCAACAGAGCCTTTGTTGCTGTTGTGGCAGAGGCTTCGTTTTCCCACGGTCCCAGTATCTTGCAGATGGTGAGGTCTTCTCCAGAACGTAGTTGAATTTCTTTTTGCAGTTGAGTGCGTTCTTCTTCATACTGAGGACATTCCAGCATAACGTGTCCTAAGTCTTCTATAATTCTGCAGTGATCGCAGTGTGGAGAGGCGATTCTTCTAATGTGGGTATAAGTATTGATTGGTGCAAGCTACTTTTAAGCGTATTCGGTGTAGTACAGCTTGGCGCCGACGAGTGAGACCACGAGGTACGCGAAACGTCAGGTGAGGATCAATACTTGATCGGTTACGTTAGCCCAGAGACGTGCAGTTATAGTCTTGCCCAGGACTGTTATTGTATTATTTATGTCCGTTCTAGTAAATGGGGCTTGAACTTTGTGTAAAGAGGTTTGAGCATCTGCTTCCACAGTGTCAGCCAATGCGTTGCCCTGAATCTCGCAGTGCCTTGGTATCCACTGAAGACATATTGCATTACTTCTACAAACTGCGTCCCAATGTAGTTTGAGGATGTCCCATAATAGCTGTCCGTATGGGCTTTTCCTAAATGGGTGCTGGAGTGACTGAAGGGATGATTTAGAGTCTGTTATTATTGTCCAAAATTGAGGAGGAATTTTTATAATATATCTCATCGCTTCACGAATAGCCACCAGCTCGGCAGCTGTGGACGACATCCTATGGGAGAGCTATAACCAATTTTTAAGGAATGTGCGGGAACTACCATACCAATAGACGACTGATTCAGCGTTGTGGACGCGTCAGTGTAAATGTGACATGAAAATAAGTGTTCAAAATGAATTTAAAATAAAGAGAGCTGTCGAAGGGCGACAGCGGGGAGCATTGATTTCTTTGTAATTCTCGGAATAGTGCTGTAGATCTTAATTTGAGGTAATGACCACGAAGGAGTAGAGAGTAAATTGGATCGCTGAAAAGATGTTGGAAGAATGTTCGTGTGGTCAAGGATCTCTTGTGCAATGCGGCTGTAGAAGCACACTTTCTGGGATGTCCGCTAAGTGATGGGCTTGGTGTCTTGTAAGATGGCGCATATGATTTCGAAGAGTTTCCTGCGTGCGAAGAGCTGTTATGGAAAGACGGTGGGACTCTGCTATTGTGTCTATGGTGGATGTACATTTAGGAACACCTAGACAAACTCTGAGTGCCTGTGCGTGTAGTGAGTGTAGCCTCTTCATGTTAGTAGGGGAGAGGCCATGCATTACAGGAAGGCAGTAACGAAGAATTCCAACAAATAAGCTGCGGATTTGCAAGAGCTTGTTTACCGACTTTACTTCTGCGACTTCCACCCTATAGCTGTAACGTAATGGCGCAAAATGGGGCAACCCGCTGCCGTGTTGACCTCGGCACTCAGCTTCAATGGGTTTTGTTGCTGGAGACGATGTGCTTCGTTAATTGGCGTCAGAAGTACTGGGACTCCCGTTGTCCTTTGTCGGCGGTGCTCCACAAGGACGAAGCCTTCTAGGTCACCCTCTAGATCTTGTTCCATTTCCTCGTTTACTGCTGCTTCCGGGACTTTGGCAGGTGTCAATGAATGCTCAGCAGAATCACAGTCGGTGTCGTTGTGCCGTTTTCTCAGTCCAGAGTAGCCCGACTGATTGTCTTGAACAACATGGTAAGCGTGGTCCTTGTCAGCAGAATCTGCTGGGAGCACGATGAATCCAACGCTGATGCCGGCAGAGACATGCCGGGTTGAGGGGCTATTCCGTGTCGGTTACCTGAAGTAACCCGTTCCGCGATGAGCTGCGCCCGGTTCGCGGTCACGTCTGATGTCTTATATGCCAGTCAGTAATGTGTGGACGGGGCTCAGGACGATCAAGATAGAGAGCAAAGAGGGGAACGTCCGATTAGTTCCAACGTCCTCTTCAACCTCCTAGGCGCCTAGAAAATGTTTCTCTTTTTCTGTCAGGTTCAAAGATGGTGTACTGATACAGTCATCTTGTTTTTCGTGTGTAAGGAGTGAGTGTACTTTTGCAGTAGTGCGCTGTAGTGTGTGTTATTATGAGCAACAAACTCGCCCAAGCTGCTACGTTAACAAGATATATTTTTAGTACATCGGGCCTTTCTTCGCACCTCTCCTGGACCCCGAGCTTCCTTGTCATCTGGATTTCCATTAGCGTGTGTCAGGCAAGGACCTTCGGATATTGCATCCGCAACAAGATGACTGTATCAGTACACCATCTTTGAACCTGACAAAAAATATAAATATTTTTCTGGATGTCTATGAGCAGCAACGTTACTGAAACTTGCTCCAGTAACGTTGTCTAGGATATTGGTGCGCGTGATTCGGGAAATTCGGTAGTTCCAGACGTAGAAGAAGACAACAAATTGCAGGTTAGGCCAGCTGAACTAGAAAAAACATATACATAAAGAAACATAAAAAACATACACATAAAGAAAAGACCATCAAAAATCAAATTTCTTGTTAGTTGTTTATACAGCAGGAGGTTAGTCTGCCAGAACATGGCGATATTGTTACCCACTGTAGATAAGCAATAGACCCTTCCCGAAAGTCAGTCTACCCACCCTGTGCAAAGCCAAACCCGACGCTTTAATGGCGGCACTACACAGCTTCTCCACACCAGAAAATGCGTAGGATGCTCATCCAGATCGAAACGGGCAGGGATGGGAAAGGCCATACACACCGCTGGACTAACAACTGATTTTCTTGTTCCTCCTCTTCTACTACGAGCCCCACTTGAGGGAACTATTATCTTTTCCTCTTTTTTGCTTCCTAATTCACCTGAAATTTAACTCCTGAAGAAGTATTTTTTCTTACTTGTACAGCACGAGAGAAGGTGCACTAATGCAGTCATCGTTCTTTTCCTCAATGGCAAGGGCCTCTAGGATTTCACGTCCCAGTTTTGTCTTGTTCCTTGCCACGACGTTTACGTCGTAGAACCGTGCTGAACATTGACACGCACGACAATGGGTTGGCAAATGTCCTCCTGCTGTCAGGGTTTTCACTGATGCAGCGTGCTCCCTCGTCCGATCGTTAATGCATCGGCCGATTTGTCCGATGTAACTTCGGCCGCATGTCAGCGGAATGTGGTACACCACCTCCTTCTCACACAGGAAGTATGGAGACTTGTGAACTGTGCCACACATCTTCTCGTTGTTACTTCGCTCCTGGTTAACCCTGCGACACATGGAATAGGCCTTGTTTGGAGCCAAACACACCACCTGAACGCCTTGCCGTCCAGCAACCTTTTTTCAACTTGTGGGTCATCCCGTGAGCATAGGGTGCTACCACCACCGCATGCCGTGTCTTTTTGTTTTCCTTTGCGGTTTTATGCGTGCACCCAAATCCGTGCTTGATGGTCCTGCAGACCTGCTCGCAAATCGCTACCAGGAGTGATTTTGGATAACCAGGGGCCCTATGTTGCACTTTTTGGGCTCCCATGGCGACTAGAGAGAAGGAAGTGATGTACGTGTTGATAAATGTATCTTAGCAACACCACGCATCTTTCGGCTTACCGATTTCCGCTCACTTTTTTTTTTTTTCTTCTGCAGAAATTCATCATCAGCGACTCCACCAATCAACATCTAAAGAGCGTTGTTGACGTCTGTTAGGTATACATAATAAAGGTTTATTTACAAGGCCGACTTGGCCGCGTACCCGAGTCGAAGAGGTAGAAACGGAATGGCGAACAGCGAGTCCTTCCACGTCCGCCTACTGGAGGATGGCGCTGCTATCGCTCACAGTTGCCCGATGATATGCTGCATACACAACATCCCTTTCCCCCTACGGGACATAGTCCTGGTAACGCCGAGGGAGTCTTCTCTCACGTTGAGGGTACCTAGAAGCTCCTGTTGTTGCAGGTTGGCTGGGAGAGCTCGGTTCCTGCGAAAGGCTTCCAGGCAGGTTAGGACCGTCGGGTCTAGGCGGGGAGGTGGAGGGGCTGGCCGGTAGACTTTGACTTGGAGAATCTTCATTCACACACGGCAGCGGTGGGTCCTGGCCAACCACAGAGGGGCGATCACCATCGGTCGTGTCACCACAAGTGTCACTGGCAGCTCCACCAAGGTCTAGTGGACTGGCACGGTTGCGGAGTTGATCAACGTGCCTTCGCCAAACGCGACCGTCGGACAGACGAACTTGGTACGACAGGGGTCCTGTGACTGAAGCGATGAACCCGGGAACCCACTTGGGGCTTGATACCTTGATACCTTGATAGTTCCGTGCAAACACCGCATCGCCGGGACAGAACTCCCGAACTCGTTGAGAGCCGTCTCGGAAGTAACGCTCCAGAGAAGATCCATCCAGATGAAAATCTGGATGCAGACGGTCTATGGCAGATCGCAGTCGTCTCCCCATCAGAAGTTCAGCCGGACTCTTCCCCGTAGTTGTACTGGGTAAGATGTGCTGGCCCAACAAGAAACGAGACAGCTTTGTTGCCGAGTCTCCCTCAGACAACTTGCGTAGCACTTGTTTTGTTTCCTGTACCATCCTCTCAATCTGCCCATTGGAGGACGGGTGATAGGGTGCGACTGTAATGTGCCGGATCTGGTTCTTGGTTGCAAACTCAGAAAACTCTTCTGACGTGAACGCAGTTCCATTGTCCGACACTAAAACTTCGGGAATGCCAAAGCGAGCAAACATCGCCCGAAGTTCCTTGAGTACTGCTCTGGTCGACATTGATTCCATCAAAGAAACTTCCAACCACTTGGAATGCGAATCGACGACCAGCAGAAAAACTTTCCCTTTGAAGGGACCGGCAAAGTCAATGTGCAAACGGGACCAAGGGTTCTTCGTGAACTCCCATGGGTGCACCGGTGCCTTGCTGGGGGCTTGTCGAGTTTCTTGGCACATTTGGCAGCCAGCTACCTTGCGTTCGACGTGACTGTCGATGCCCGGCCACCACACTGTGCTGCGTGCAAGACCTTTCATTCGCACTACTCCAGGGTGCGTGGTGTGTAGGGTGTCAAGGACTTGAGCCTGTGCGGGACCCGGAATCACAACACGAGATCCCCAGAGCACACAGTTTCTGTAGCTGGACAGTTCGTTCTTCCTGGCCACAAAGGGGCGGAATTCCTCTGGCAGATTCCCTGAAGGCCTGCCTTGCAAATTCCAGCGGTGCACACGCGACAGAACCGGGTCAGTCCGTGTTAATGCCGCGATCTTGGTAGAATCTAGAGGAACCTCCGGCGCTGCCTCAAGCAGCAAGATGTCTCCCAACGGTGGCTCGTGCTCATCCTTGACAGGAAGCGGAAGACGACTGAAAACGTCGGCATGTGGCAGCTTGGAGCCAGGTACGTACAACAGTTCGTAGTTGTATGCAGAAAGTTGCAGACTCCAGCGCAACATCCGAGGTGACAACACGGCAGGAACAGGCCTGGCCTGGTGCAAGAGGCCCAGCAACGGCTTATGATCTGTTAAGAGTTGAAACTTCCGACCAAAAACGTACTGGTGGAATTTCCGAACACCAAATACCAAAGCCAGAGCCTCCCTGTCTATCTGCGCGTAGTTACGTTCTGCTTTTGACAAAGTTCTCGAGGCAAAGGCCACTGGTCTTTCAACGCCGTCTTCTCCCACTTGGCTCAGTACAGCACCCAGCCCGCACGGAGACGCGTCGCAGGCCAGCCTTATGGGACGTGACACATCGTAGTGTGCTAGGACGGCTGATGATTCCAGCAGGCTCTTGGCACTCTGGTACGCCTTTGCTTCAGTCTTTGTCCAAATCCACGCCTTGTCCTTGTCCAGGAGGCGGTAAAGCGGCTCCAACACATGTGAAGCTCCCTTCAGGAAACGGCCATAGAAATTTAAGGCTCCCAAGAACGACTGTAGCTCCTTCTTGTTCGTTGGTTCTGGAGCTTGCTTGATGGCTTCAACTTTTTCACCCAAAGGACTTACTCCGTCCTTGTTGATACGGTACCCCAGGTACGTCACTTCCTTGTCCCTGAATGCACATTTGTCGGCATTCAGACGAAGCCCATCGTCTTGGATACGCTGCAGCACCTTACGCAACCGTTCGTCGTGCTCGGCGACTGTTCTTCCACCGATGAGGATGTCATCCAGAAAACATTGAACTCCTTCAAGTCCGTTCAGTACTCCTTCCATGTAACGTTGGAAGATGGCTACTGCCACTGCCACACCAAACTGCAATCTCGTCACCTTGAACAGGCCCTTGTGTGTTGTCACGGTCTGCAGCATGGCGGTGTCCTCGTCGACACAGAGTTGTTGGTAAGCTTGATCCAAGTCAAGCCGGGAAAACACCGAGCAACCTCCCAGTCTTGCGAGCAGTTGCTCTGGAGTGGGCAGTGGGTACGTCTCCCACTTGACGACTGGGTTGAGCGTTCCCTTGTAGTCTCCGCAAATTCTCATCTTTCCGTTCTTCTTTAGAATCGGAACAATAGGCGTCGCCCAACGAGAATGCTTGACCGGGACATAAATTCCTTGCTCCAAAAACTTCTCGATGGCTTCGTCCACTTTCGGCAGAAGAGCGAAAGGTACTTGCCGTGACTTGTGGAACTTGGGTGTGGCTTGCTCCTCCACTTCAATCCGCACCGGAGGACCTGTGAAGCGGAAGCGAACCTAACCCAGGCTTGAACACATTTGGGTAGTCCTCCAGCAGAGTTTTGACACTCGTCACCACCTTGCGTTGGTTGCGTACAGCTGGCTGGCCTTCTCCGCTAGAACTCTTGGAAACTGGAGCTCCGTTGAGCTGGTGCAGTCCTTCCAGGGATATGCATAACGGTTGAAACCAGTCTCTCTCCAGGATGCTGATTCCAGACCCTTTTGTGACGAGTAGAGGTAGCTTGCACTCTCTACCGTTGTACTTGACAAGAACTTCCACTTCGCCCACGATCCGGACAGGCTGCTGTGTGTAGGTCCGCACTCCTCTGGAACACGGTCGAAGTGCCTTCCTCGAGATTCCCAGCTTGCTCAGTGTCCTCAGGTTGACAATGGAACAGACGGATCCAGAGTCCACTTCCATCGATACCTGCTGTCCGTTCACGGTGACCGTTGCCATGAAAGCTGGCAGTCCACTGGCGATATGGTAAAGTCCGTACACTCCTGAGCGTCCCAACTTGCCTGGGCGTTTGTTGTCGCTCATGGCCCTGCTCCTTGCCTGTTCCTTTTAACGGCAGGCGCGAACGATGTGTCCCTTCCGCTTGCAGAAATGACACTCTGCATTGCGGAATCCACAGCTTGTAGCGTCGTGGTCACCGTTGCAGCGGAAACACCGCCCTGTTCTTGTTGCTTTTGGCTCTCCTGAGGGTTCTTGTTTTCCGCCCGGTTTGGCACCCTTGGGCACTTGATCCATCCGATGTAAATCGGACGCCGCAGGCAACGCTCCTCTGATGTTTTCCGTTGCCGCGTGGCATACTCGGCAGCGACAGCCTTGTCGTACGCTTTCTGGAAGTCCAACGTAGTCTCAGCCAGGAGACGCCGTTGCAGCCCTTCGTCCCTAACGCCGCAGACGAGACGATCGCGGAGCATGTCTTCCAGGAAGACGCCGAACTCGCAGTGCTCGGAGAGTCGGCGCAAGTCCGCGACGAATTCCGCGATGCCTTCACCAGGCTGCTGACTTCGTTTGTGGAATGAGAAACGTTGTACGATTACCGAAGGCCTTGGCGTAAAGTGACTTGTGAGCTTTGAAAAGATGTCCGCGTACGGCGTCTCTGCCGGCGTCGCCGGCGAACACAGCGAGCGAAGGATAGCGTACGTAGCCGTACAGCAGACACTGCACAGCACTGCTCTCTGATGCTGCTCCTCGACCACGCCGTTCGCCGCGAAGTAAAACTCCAGGCGTTCCTTGTACGTAGGCCAGGCTTCCGGGCGGTCCGGCGAAAATTCTTCCATGTGGCCCAGTCGACCCATGAAGACGTTCGGAACGTTAGGCTTAGCTTCCGAAGCCATCTCGTTCTGCCCGCTGCCGCCGCCGCTACACAGCCGCTCGCCCTCGTTGCCTCGAGTGGAGTCTCGCCGCTTGCTTTTGCTCCTTCATGCGGCCGCCGTCGCTTACCGTTGGTCCGTGACCTCGTCGCCAATGTTAGGTATACATAATAAAGGATTATTTACAAGGCCGATTTGGCCGCGTACAGGAGTCGAAGAGGTAGAAAACGGAATGGCGAACAGCGAGTCCTTCCACGTCCGCCTACTAGAGGATGGCGCTGCTATCGCTCACAGTTGCCCGATGATATGCTGCATACACAACACGTCACTTCCCTCTCCCTGGTGGCCCTGGGAGTCCAAAAAGCGCAACATAGGGCCCCAGCTTCCTGTAATCTCGAGACCTGAGTTTTAAAATTTCGCTCAACTCGATGGTGACAGGTCTCCTTGCGGTGGCCACCCCTCGTTTTACATTCTTGGAGTATCCCGAGCCAAAAAGTAGAAAGCCTTTGCATGACCTGGCTTGGTATCTCCCGCGCACGTGGTTACCTTTGAATACCAATGCCAGGTCCAGGAATCTGATGGAATAATCCACGGAGAGTTTATGGGTGAATTTGAGCCCGAAGCTGCTCTGTTCAAAGCATCGCATCACTGTGTCTCGGCACCCGTCGATTTCGTCATCTACATTTGTGCTGCATAGAATTAAAAAAATCATCGACGTACCTGAAGATGCCTTCAATCATTGGATCTTTCGATCTTTCTTGAATCGCAGTTCCGGAAGCCTCGAGGAAAAGATCGCTGAGGTACGGAGCCACGCGTGACCAAATGCATACTTCACTCCTTTGTACATCTGAAGAATTCTCGTAGCGTGTTGTGTCAGACCTTCCCATTAGCGTGTGTCAGGCAAGGACCTTCGGATATTGCATCCGCAACAAGATGACTGTATCAGTACACAATCTTTGAACCTGACAGAAAAAAAGAAGGATTTTCTAGGCGTCTATAAAAATTCGGTAGTTCCAGACGTAGAAGAAGACAAAGTATATAAAAATGAGTTGTCAGTCAGCGCGGTTTGTTTGAATTTTTCCTTTCTTTTTCATGTGTAAGGAGTGAGTGTACTTATTGCAGTTGTGCGTTGAAGTGTGTGTGAATAGGAGTAGTTAGTTCCGCGCCGCCGCGGAGGGCGCTGAGGTATGAGGTCCCTCCTCGGCGGCCACGGTGTCGGCCAACGTTACTGGAGCAAGCGTTGGTGTCGGCGGCGTAGCGTGCGCTCCTTTTTTGCGGTGTAATGGTGGGGTGGTGGTGTGCGGCCAGTGGCTGGCCTCGTGTTTTGCTTTGGTGCTGTGTCGATCACAGGTGCCACCATCGTGCACGAATGTGAGCCTAAAGGCCCGTTCATACTCTTGCGACCTCTTAAACCTGGGTTCCTTAAAACTTCTTAAACCAGAGGACACACTGGCGCCATCTATTGGGTAGCAGTGTAAACTCGGCGGTCCGGCATATTTTTTTATTTCTCTCTCGCATTATCCTTTCTTTTTTTTGGCTCGAAAAACTCTTGTCAATGTTATAAACGAGCCTTTCTATGGGTATTACGCACATTTGACCTCGGAAATCCCGCAAAACCTTCGCTCTTGTGAAATGCAGTTCCAGGGCCAGAATGCCAGTGTGTTCCCTCGTTCTAAAAATTTTGAGAAATTTTAAGAGATCTCGTCTCTTTCAGTCGTATTCGGTCGCAAGAGTGTGAACGGGCCTTTAACCCGAAGAAGAAGAAGGAAGAGAACACGGATTTACGGACTCTGGCAACTTTGTGGTGGCGTGGCGGCGGTGAGGTACAACAAGAAGCGGTGAGCGAGGGAATGCGGGACCACCGCTGAGAGAAACAACCGGAGCGATCGGTTTAGGAGAGATCTCACACTTTGGCGCCATCTATCCCCGTGCGAGTAAAGCAGCGCGCTCGGTGCGCCAAACATAATGTGGCCGCCGCGTCGTACAGAGAGTCATCACCTAAATGTGTTTCTTCCACCGTGGGTACAACAAGAAGTGTTGAGCGAGGGAATGTGGAACCACCGCTGGGAGAAACAACCGGAGTGGTCGGTTTGGGAGGGACCCGATACTTGGGCGCCATCTATCCCCGTGCGTGTGAAGCGCCAGGTGCGCCGAACAAAATGTGTTCGCGCGTCGCACAGACAGTCATCACCTAAATGTCTCTTCCACCATGGCTCAGGCCTAAGGTGCCTACGACATTGAGGTTTTGAGCTTGGGCCCTTCCTCTGCGTTTTGGAATCAGTGGAACGTAAAAAGAAAGGCTCGAATTAAGGACTGAATGCAGATGGCTGATTTCCTTCAATGCCTAATGTTTTGAAGAGCCTTATAAGGAGCACGTATTTCTGGTTATACGGCGGCCGTATTTTTTCCTGGAACATTGGTCTCAAGTGCCAAACTGTCCAAGTATTTATAGTTCAAGAGAGACTGACATCGCGGTGAATCAACCACACGTACGTAAACACCTTGCAACTTTGAGTTGTTGTTTTTTAATTTAGCGGTGTTACCGAATTTTCACTTTTGACTTTTACGTTTTCTAATTTAACCGCAAAATTAAACCACGCTCTCTCTCTCTCTCTCTCTCTCTGCCAGGAGGATCATTGCTGCTTACGAGAGCTTCTGGCACTTACCCAAAAAGGGGATCTATAGCAAAAATAGAAGAAGAAAAAGAACTTCAGAAAGCGACAGCTGGGTTGCTGTCTCAGGCTCTCTGTCCTACGGAGTTTTGACGTCCCCAGATGCACGCTCGTTTTCGGTGAAAGTCCTCGGAGTTATTCAGATGTCCTGCTACCGGAAAGATCACCGTGCTGAGGGATCCCCGTCATTGCAAAGATTGGCTACCGTGGTCTGACGGTTCCCGCATAGCTTGGTGTCTCTGGAGGATAGCTTTTTAAACTTCTGGATAGCATCATGGGTAAGTCGCTCAATTGAGACGCCCGGTTTGAATTGTAGGAACTAGAGTCACTGAGCAAGCTACGCTAAACATAGCTTATTTGGAGGTTCTAGTTGGGACCACGGAGGATCGGTTCCTGGGGGTTATTATTACTTATTGCCACCTTTGAAGTATAGGTGGTATTCACTGGACTCCATATTTGAAGTGACTGCTTACAGCGCATTGTCGGATGAGTTCTTAGTTCTTATCTCCCAAAGAAGGCAATCTTGATGGTATGCAATGTGCGCGTTAGAAGCGTTGTGGAAGCCTTCCGTCACCACGTGCGCAGCTGCAGCGAGCTCAGCTATGGCCGCCTGTGAAAACATCCTATGATCTAATACCCTTAAACAACCAGAAAGAATAAACACGAAAACGGGACGAAAACTGTGACAGTTTTCGTCCCGTTTTCGTGTTTATTATTTCCGGTTGTTTAAGTATATTTGCCAACAAGCTCGTTTTTAACGTTAATCTAATACCCTAGTTACACTGGCGCTCTTAACTGTCATTATGCCAATGACAATTGACTCAATTGCGATCGACCGGAGTTACACGGTGTCGGCAACTCTCATCGAGACGCTAGCGATCATTGAGTTCAACTGAGCTGGCCTACCTCGGTTATACTCTATGTACCGCATACAGGTGACAAGCGCGAGCTTCGAGCTCGCGCATCCAGCCTTCGCTGCTGTACAACATAAGCTGAAACTGGTGCCACTAAATAAACTATGCTTCAAAGTAACGGCACTTGCCCATATTGTGGCTTAAAATCATGGTTGCCAGTTATCTGAAGCTTTATCTGAAATAACAGGAAACACTTTTTCACCATCCAGAAATGTTTAAACAGTTCGCGACAGAGCAAAGCAATATTACATGAACGAATTCCTAACACTAAATCTGTGTGTAAGCGTTGAAATATATGTAAAACCAATTTGGGGGGGGGGGGGGGGGGAGAAAAAAAGAAAACCAGAACAGTGTGGCCTCTTCTTCTAATTGGGGCCTGCTAGTGCCACTAAATAAGCTACGCTTCAGAGTAACGACACTTGGCCATATTGTGTCTTAAAATCATGGTTGCCAGTTATCTGAAGCTTTATGTGAGATTACAGGAAACGCTTTTGCGCCCTCCACAAATGTTTAAACAGTTCGCGACAGAGCCAAGCAGTATTACATTACCTTCCTAGCACTGAATCTAATGCTGAGGAAGTGGCACTTTTGAATCATGACGATCGGCAGTTGTACCTGCTCTGCATACGAGCCAAAATGGCGGCGTCCACAACAATGTCGGGGAACGGAGTGCCGATACTCTAAGCGCAGCTAATTTAGTGACTCTAGGGCCTGCCAGTCCCGGTTTGACCAAGAAAAGAAAAAGAGAGAAAAGGAAGAAAGAGAAGAAGGTTCGAACCAGACACACACAGATCAAAAGATATTCAGGGGTGTCTAGTCCAGCACTGTCATGTCTGCCGCCTCAATGGCAGGTCATGCTACCCGTCACAGTCGCAGGCCTTGCGCCAAGCCAGGCCCGCCATACTGGAAACTGGAAAGAACACCAAGCATTAAAATTGGTCAGCCAGACTGGTGTATTCCAGGGGGGGCTAAGCTCGGCACGGAGAGATCAAGGCGAGTTCTACGCCAAACTCGCCACCCACCGCGATTGGTCGGCGCCGTGCATGACGACACGCGCCGTCACTCCCTAGGTCGTGACGTCACAACGGAGGGATTGAGGCGGTCGGAGAGTGGCAAATTCGGAACTCGCGGTGAAATTCTGTGACGTCATTGTGACGTGGAAGAAGTGGGCAGGAGATCGAACTATAGGGGGCGCTCCGACCCGTTTGTTGTCCCCATACTCGGTGTTTACTCAACACAAGGCCTGTGCACATGCCTAGAGGCCTTATGGGCATGTCCATGTCATCTTCTACAATAGAGCGCGGGGCACAGTTTAATGTAAAAAATACGGACAATCGACGAAGCGACGTTAAGTGCCGGATCTATCCTCAGAGAATGCGAGCTTGACCCACTTCGGCTTTTGTACTGAGCTGGGACCGTGCGTGCTGCATTGTTCATGCAGGCCGGAGTGGAAACAAAAGTGCCCCTCCTCCCCCTCACCGGAGAAAACGAACTCCAGCCGAACGCTGACGCCGCGTTCGGTTATGTCGGCCGAGCGTTGAGTCATTGTATTTGTTGTCCCCATCCGTGTAGTTCTAAAGTTAACCGCTTGGGGCGTCACGGTCGCTCCTCCTCCCCAATAGGGAAAGCTTGCCGGCTCCGGCATAGGCGAGTTCGGGCGAGTTGGGCGCCAGATGAGGGAGAAGCGCCCAAAATGGCAGCGTTCTTGTTCGTGTTTCGCCGTCGGCGTAGGTATTTAAGCCACACCAATGTGTTTGACATGGACGACGTTGATTTTTAACAACACTATCGCCTCTCAAAATACGTGGTAAGGCGGCTTTACGATGAACTGCGTGGCGAACCGGGCTTGAGGCGATGGAGCCGTGATTGGACCGTCGTCCTCGTCTTGATTCGTGCAAACAAATCCTACAAAGTGAATCCCAGAAACAAATGTGTTTTTACGGCAATCTGCAACCATAAACGCAATTCATCATTACCTACATGCTTTTATAATTATTGTGATGGTTTGCTGCGCTGCGTAGATGCAAGAAAAACGCACTTGCTAAAATTTAAACTAAAACAGAGGATGGAAGAAAAACAATGTACATGAATGGCGCAGACTAACAACTGTGTAATTTCCTTCTCATATTTCTCCCTCCGCACCGTATTTTGACAAACAAATTGGTCGTTAGTTGTTTATACATCAGGAGTTTAGTCTGCCAGAACATGGCGAAATTTTTACCTGTAGATAAGCAATTTAGCCAGTGCAGTACGACTGCTAGCCTAGGGTCTTTAAAAAGCCTCTGACACGCCAAAAAAAAAAAAATTTTTTTCATGCTAGGCGTTGAATTGGCATAGTAGGACATTACAAAAAGATTGTTTCACTATAAAGTTGCGTAGTTTGTTTTATAAAAAATAGAAATACGAGGCCCAATTCAAAGTTCCCGCCGTGCACTGTGACGTAACAGTGTACCGCAAGGTGTCGGGGCGGTCAGAAGGGAGGCATCGCCGGAAGTCACGTGATTTGTATCCCTCCTCGTGCTTACCGCGAGCGCGAGTAATATTTTTTTTTTATATTTTTGTTATTCTCCGCACCTCCACAAGCGATCCAAGCAGACAAGGTTTCTTTTATTTGCTTTTCATCGCTTAATGTTGCTGTAAAGGTAGAAGAAGCGGAGTCAGCGAATTGACGTGATCAACTACAATGCCTAGAAGGTGCTGTGTGAGGGACTGTCCCGGTATTTCAGCAACTGAAGAAGAGATCACACTGCATGCATTTCTGAGAGACATACATCGGCCGCATGAGCACCCAGTAAACAAGTTCTACTCATGTTCTAGACAAAATACGTACTTTGTGCTCGACGTTTACTTGTACTTGGTACACTCACCAGTTCGTATTCTTTAGACGGCAGGCATCTACAGCCTGGAGAGTATCCGATGATTCAACGACCTCGGTGTCTCAACCTTCAGCAATGCGATCGGGCGTGTCGTATGCTAGCAATCCTAATTTCTGCGAGCGTTCTAAATTTTTTTTTTTTTCAAAACTTGATAGCTTGTTTTGCGCCCAGTATAGCCCTGTATCATCGGACTGACGGCATTCACTCGTACACTGGCTTGTACTCGCAAAGCTTTCATCATTGACCTCCATCACGTCGATCAACTGACTCTTCGTCCTCAAATTTTACAGCACGCAAACTAACCAACGGTGCAGGGATAAAGAGCTAGTGGAACTGAAACTTCGTTTTCTACGATCGCTCGTACGAAGAGCAGAATAATAAAAAGAAATAAAGTCTTAGGCACGGTCGCGGTGAGCACGAGGAGTGAAACTCACGCGACTTCCGGTTAACCCACTTTTAGTGACGTAGCTCGATGCCTCATTTCTGACCACCCCGACACCTTGCGGTACACTGTTACGTCGCAGTGCACGGCGGGAACTTTGAATTGGGCCTCGTATTTCTATTTTTTATAACAAAACTACGCAACTCTATAGTGAAACAATTTTTTTGTAATGTCCTGATATGCCATTGCAACGTTTAGCATAAAAAAAAAAATATTTTTTTTTTTGGCGTGTCAGAGGCCCTTTAACGTGGACCACGCAGGAGGAGGAGGAGGAATTCCGTAAAGTAGTAGAGAGGACGGAGTTTGTCATGCGGGAAAAACGCCGACGATGTCCCGTCCGAAAAACAGAGGGAAACGTAAAGAAGAGCAGAGAAAGGAAACAGGAGATGGGGAAGGAGGAAAGAAGGAAAGAGGAGGAAAGCCGGCAGTCAATGTTAATAGTCACTTGTCGCTACACATACACACCCACACACACACACACACACGTGCTGTTCTGGAATCGGCTGCTTTCAAAGTTGAGCTAAAAGTCCAGAGTCTTTTAAAAAACGCAAAAAAAGGACCTGCATATGTCTACGACGGGCTCGAGAACCCCGTGGAAAAATAATGTCATCAGTTTCCTCCAGTGGAGGACGAAGGTCCTGAAGCTGCTGGGAGAATCTCTGCCTTTGAACGTTGTATTTAGGGCATTCCCAGAGCATGTGGTCGGCGTCTTCTGAGACCTCGCAAGCGTCACATAGAGGCGACTTCCTTTTGCCCCATCGATACAATACTTTTCCGGTTTTCGCACTTCCAGTGCGGAGGCGAAGCAGAACTGTAGCTTCTGCTCGGCTGAGACCGCTTAGGAGGCAAGGTTGATGCCCTGATTCTTCCGCTGGACCCAGTGATGAAATATGTAGGCGAACTTGCTTTTGGAGCCAGCGGTCGTCTGTCGGACACTTGAGTGTCGGAGCGAAATCGTGGGCTCGAGAAGCGAGACGATCTGCTGTTTCATTTCCGCTTACTCCCACGTGGGAGGGCACCCATTGGAAATGAACGGTGAAACCAGCGTCTTCTAGTGCATAAAGAGCTGTTCTTGTTGTTTCCACGAGTTCCCCTATTTGGGTTTGCTTGCGTAGACAGAAAAGGGCTGCACGGGAGTCAGTTAGAATGACGGTAGGCTGAGGCGGATACGTCTGTAGAGCCTTTAAAGCCTCACGTATGGCACAAAGTTCGGCTGTCGTGGTGGAGACCATGCACAGTAGTGGTACACGACCGCACGCCGGTGCGATGCTCATCCAGATCGACATGGACAGGGGTGGGGATTTAACCCAGGATTCTGGGGTCTGCAGCGCGAGCTTTCGCTCCACGTGCACCCTATTTCGCAAAACATATTGTGGCTGTGTGGCGGTGTGGGGAGAGAAAGATGAAAAAGAAATTACACAGTTGTTAGTCTCCGCCATTCATGTATGTTGTTTTTCGTCTATTCACTGATTTAGTTTAAATTTTATCAAGTGCGTTTTTTTTTTATCTACGCAGCGCAGAAAACATCACAATGTCTAACCAACTAGCCTATATCCAAGCAATATTTGTATAATTAGCATCCGTGCTGTTACCGATCCTTATTTGTCATTTACGATTCAAATAAAAAAATTGGGGTGCGCGTTTGTTTATACAGCCTAGAACTTGGTCTGCCTCAACGGACGACGAGTCTCCTAGCTGAGAAATTTAGCCAGTGCAGTACAACCGCTAGCCTGGGGTCTTTAACGTGCACCACGCAGTAGTGATACACGACCGCACGCCGGTACGATGCTCATACAGACCGAAACGGGCAGGAGTGAGGATTGTATCCAGGATCATGGGTTCTGCAGCGCGAGCTTTCGCATGACGTGCTCCGAGGTGGTGTGCGCTAGACCAACTGGCCACCGATCCCCCGATTTAAATAAAATTTAACCCTTCACTGCTGAGCGTAGGGACAAATCGGCGCTACGCTGGGGAACTCGCCGCCGCTGGAGGGGGGGGGGGGGGGGGGGGGGGGTCAGAGATGTAATAGGAGGAGTGGGAAACTCGCCGGGGCAAATCAAAAGAAGCTCCTCCCCTCCCCCGTTACGTCGCATCGGAGAGATTCTCGCCGAAGTCGGGCTTAGTCCCCCAGGAATGTCAGGAGCAGCGCGAATGTTTTCGTAGCGATGCCCACCTGGCAGAAAAAGCAGCTGCGAAAGGCTCTGCCTGACTGCGCCTATTTGACGAAGTTCAAGGTGAAGTCTAGAACGCTGAGCGTCGAAGATTGGGCAGTCACAAAGGAGATGTTTTGTATCCTCGGGAACTTGGGATGTCGTACAGTGTGGACTGTCGACGCATTTGTTGCGGTAAAGCCAAGAGGCCGTAAAAGCTGAGCGAGTTCTGAGTCGGTGAAGAAGGGCTGCTTCTGGGCGACCAAGATTGGTGGGATCCGGTAGTGGTGGGGTTCCTCCGGCTACGCCTGGAACCGGGTGTCGTTTTTGCGTCTCACATGCAATATGATCGAAGCCTGGCCTCGTTGATCTTCGGCAGGTGGAGAGTGCTGTTGGTTAGCTCATGGGCCTGAGCTGCGAATCGGTCGGCTCTTTCGTTGCCGGCGATCCCACAGTGAGATGGCAGCCACTGGAATGCTATAGTCCAGCCTTTCTTTTCTCAGGCTTCGACTTTGAAAGCGATGACGCGTGCGATTGGAGGTGCGTCTTCCAGATTGCTGAGAATTTGTAGTGCCGCTCTGGAATCTGTGAGCAAAGCCGCTTCTGGGCTCTGAAGGTCGTGGAGGGTACCGAGAGCAAGTTCTAGTGCTTTTAGTTCTGCGATGGTGGATGATGTGAGGAAGTTGACGCGACCGGACTTGATAATGGCGAGTTTGGGGATAATTACAGCAGCTGTCAAGGATATCTTCTGATGGCAGACTGAGCCATCGGTGAACACTTTTATCCAAACGTCGAAAAAGCTGTCGACGTGTTCTTCTGAAAGATTACGGGAAACCACATCCGAAACAAACTTTCTGCTGCGTAGTTGAGGAATTTCTTCCGATATATTGGGAGATACAGTTGCATGAGAGGGTGGTTGGGGAGGGTATTCATCCAGTGTACCGACAGACTCCTTAAACTTTGCATAGATTTTTCCTAGGCGGGAATTGTGGCGTCTATCGAAGTATTGCAAGAGGTTGGAGGTAGTCCTTGTGAGCGTCTGCCCGGCGAGATGTCGTTGTGCCTGACGGAACGCTAGATTGGCTATTGTGTTTTGTCTAGCTTCGACCAAAGTAGGGACATTCGGTGCGGGCGGGGGAAGACCGAGGCAGATTCTGAGAGCTTTCCTTTGAATGATCTCCATCTTCGTGACCTGAGCGTCTCGTACGAGCACAAGTGGGAGCGCATGAAGTGACCTGGATTGAATCAGTCCCCTATACAGTATCAGAGTCATAGACTGCGAGGTTCCCCACGTTTGTCCTCAGATCCTGCAAAGTACGTAGAGGTGCAGGGCGCACCGAGATACTGATTGTTTTACGGCTGGACGCCAGGAAAGGCAGTGATCAATAAGCAGTCCTAGGTATGTACATGTGGTTGCGCAGCCTTGTTATGGGAGTACCGTTCACAGTGTGCGTGAAAGAGCTAGCCTTAAAGCCACGTGGATTGTGAGCAAGTACCGCGGTATTACATGGCGAGATACTTAAACCCAGTAAAATGATTTTCTTCGAAATACCGTCAAGCGTCAGCTGTAAACGACGTTACATTTTAGTATGCATAGCTGTTGGTGACGTGGCCCGAAGGGCCACATCATCCGCGTAGTTTTGAATTCTGGGAGATTGGGCATCACGGGCGAGAGTTCAGGGAAGAGCGGCCATCGCAACGTTAGAGAGAAGCGGGCTCAGTAAGCTTCCTTGAGGAACTCCTTGAGTGATGTGTCTGATCGTGCTGCGATCGTTTGCGATGCGAACTCTCATGGTCCGGCCAGTGAGAAAGGCCTTGATAAATGCCAAGGGACGACCCGTGACGCCAAGGACTTGAAGCTGGTTGATGACAGTAGCGTGAGGAATCGCATCAAATGCTTTGTTAATATCAAGGAAAATGACGCGCGTCACTGTGATTAGCTTGTTTGGCTTCCTCCAACGCTGAGACTAGATCCCCAATAGCATCTGCCGTGCAACGTCGACGGCAGAAACCAACGGAACTAACACTAAATATAATGCTGAGGAGGTCGTACTTTTGAATCATGACGATCGGCAGTTGCGTCTGTTCTGCATACGCACTAAAATGGCGGCGGTCACAACAATGTCGGGGAACAGAGTGCCGATACTCTAAGCTCACACAACATAAAAGCAATGCAAGGCGCACCTACATTTTTAGGCCCATTATGAGTCCCGTTTTTTTCCTGCGGCCCCGTCGTTGCTGTCGTTTTTGTTGCAGGGAACACGCCCAACGTAACTTCCCTCGCTTTACTTAATTGGCAATCGCGTCGACCGTCGGCAACATGCAGTCACAAAAGCAACAAGACATGAGCAGAAATCGCCAAAGGACTTGTTTTCCCGCTAGGTGCCGTTCGTTTTTCTGGGGTCCAGTATAGCTCTAATGCCCTAGTCCCACTAGAGCGAGAAACAGAAAACAACTGACACCGACCAACCCTCAAGCACATGTAGCAGGCACGCGAAAGTTATCTTTAACAGCCTTGCAATCACTAGTGCACGGGCATCAGAGAGACCGCATGCAAGCCTGCCAGAGGGGCATTCGCGTGCATGCCGCATGTGCTAGAGGCTCGTCGGTGTCGCTTGGTTTTGTTTTGTAGCGAAAGCTGTTAGTGGCCCGTCCACCGGTTTCGCAACGACGTGAGCGTAAACGAAACTGTGTCCCCGTTAAATTGAGCGGAAAAATGTACATCACCTGACCTATGCACCAATTCTGTTTTCCCGCTAAATGTAGCAAACAAATTGGCGTCACGTGACTTATGCACCAATTCAGTTTCCACGCTAAATTTGGCGGGAAAATCGATGTCACATGACCTGACGTCACGGGACCTACAGACAAATTCAGAATGGCCGCTAAATTTAGCGGAAAAATTGACGTCAGGTGACCACCTATGCACCAATTCCGTTTCCTCGCTAGATCTGGAGGGGAAACACGTCACCGACCTTGCTGCCGCTGTCTAAACGCATCACGTCGGTGGATCGTCGCTTGATTTTTTTCGCTCTAGTTGGACTCGGGACACGAAAAATAAAGTGAAAGAAGCTGGCAATCCCCAGTTTAGTCTAAGTGCGCCGCGCTTTGTATGCCCGACGTTGACAGCGAGTGCTTTGAACTGTACCTCCAGACGACAAATGGACCCAGATCATAATCGTGGTTGCCATCACCACCGCGACCCTCGTGTACAACCACCAGAGGAAGACCATATATCACTACGAGCCTCCGGCTGAAGAAAGAATACCCTGTGCGACCATACCGTCAAGTAAGGCCCCGCTGATGCAACTGTCAATCCGCTCCCCGTCTACTATGCAGTACGTACATTCTAAGAAATCTGGACCGTCTACTTTCCGCAAAGCGCCCGGGTGAGTCAATGACTGCAATCTGCGGAGGAATCTCGGCGAATGACGAGGCTGATAATATGTTTAGACATAAAATAAATCTGCGCTGTGGCAGAGAGCATGCTGAATCGTCGGGTGTATCTCGAAACAACCCATTCCGATTTGAACCCTTCTCGTTTGAACCCGTTCGCGAAACGCCCTTCGCGTTTTAACCTTTCGCGTTTCAACCTTTTCTCATTTATACCCGTCTCATTTGAACCCATTCTGATCTGAACCCTTCTCGTTTGAAACCCTTCGCAAAACACCCTTCGCGTTTTAACCTTTCGCGTTTCGACCCTTTTTCATTTGAACCCGTTCTCATTTGAACACCGTATTTGAACAAAGGGCAGTGAGGTACAGAAAGAAGGAGGAACAGTTGAGGATGAGGGTTGAAGATGAAGCGAAGGTGGTACATAGGATGCTGCAAATTGGCACCATATTGTGCATAGCCCATGAAACAATTTTCGTTATGCCTGCGTGCCGCCCAGAGTCTGTGCACGTAGTTACCTGGGCACATGGTGACATGGTGACGTGGTTTCAAAAGTGCTAGCGCTGGTACTTAATTTGTTCTCTGGCGCTGTTGATGTCGTTCATTTGTCGTCTTGTGGAGCGGATGAATCATTGTGCTCGTCATGTGTTATTGATTGTAAGTACCACAGAAAGATTCCGAGATCATGATGTTGGATTTATTTGGGTTCGGTGGTCACGTCGAGAATGGAAGTATTATATGCATACTCTTTGAGATGATCACGTCTATACTGGGGGCTGTTCATTGTTCCAATGCTGAGGGATGTGCGCGCCATAACGCGAGACAGGCGTTAAGAGCTGCGGCGTTGTTTTTTTTTGTTTTTTTTTTTCGTAATGTGCAGGTACGGATGTTGTGTGGCTTGAGGGCTTTCTTACCAGGCACAGCTTTTTTTTTTTTCTTAATTTCGGTTGTGAATCATCGGATGCAAATTATGCTCATCTGGCATGCCCTGTGAGGATATCGAATTGTTTACAACCGGTGTCGGAATGGTCCTACAATCTACGATCATTGTATATTTGCCTATGTGTCGTCCGTCATGCCGTGGATTGGCATGACCTCTAGATGTCATTCTCCAAGATGCATCTTAAAGGGGCCATGAAACGAATTTTGGGCTGGGATAAATGATTTTACATTGGGACTTTACTAATCGCATATCGTATAGTTGGCCAAAAGGAAGAGGGTAGAAAGTCAAAAGTCAGCTTTTCGGTACGAACATTTGAAAACATAGCGGACTATTTTGTACCTTCTTTCCTTCGAAAGCTCTCCGTCTTTTACTATGATACATCCGCGGTTCCCAAAGCGCGTCAGCGGTGCCAACCTGACGTTCAGCCGAGCCCAGCTCACGCATTGGACACGAGAACTGCGTCACTCGGACGTATGCGCTCGTCAACAATCAATCCGTCGACGAATATTCGGATTCGCAGTTCGTGACCAATGAGTGCCCTGACGGAACTTATCGTCACTGGGGAATGACAAGTTCTGTGGTGTGCATAAAAAGCACGGTGGAAGCTAGGAGTCATCGCACCGGTGCCGAAGAATGTCACGACGACGTGATTTCACAATTCGCGTTTGAGTTGAGGATTAAAGCTAAGAAAGAAGAAGTAGGAAAATCCTTTCATGAACCCTTTAAGTACGCCTGGGAAATTGATCGATTAACCTACCGATTAATCGACTAATGATTTAATTGTGATTAATTTTTTAACCGGTTAATCGGTAAACTTTTGACGAACCTAAAAAGGTAAAAACTCAGCGCTTTCACCACGCAGACGGGGACGAGTACACCTGTATGAAGGGCAAACTTTAGGCTAAAGTTTAGCCTAAAGTAAGCTGTGGGGGCGAGATTTGTAACTCAAGACAATTACAGTAGGTTGCACATGTCCCGTCCATTTCAATGCCGTTCGAGTGTCCGTTTAGCGCAGCAGAGACTATGTGAACAATCGAGGGTGGTTGCTCTTACCGGAAAATATTAACGAACCTCTTTTCCTCATGCAACTGAAGTAATAACTTGTGAGTGTGAGTATCTTTGAACTGTTCTGAACTACACATGGAGGTTGATTCGAAATCCAAATGGTATAATCTGCCGTTTGTCACAAATTCAACAAAAAAAAAAGTTTTTTTTTAAATATTTTGTATGAAAATGAGCGAGGCCGATTAATCGATTGATCAATCGATTAAACGGGGGAGATTAATTGGGTTAAACTTTTTCATCCACGCCCAGCCCTAATTTCAAGGCGCAATGAAGCTTCAGGTGCCTGGACTTCATAATGTTATTGGTTCCTTTATTTCGGTTTCCCGTGAGTGTATGCTGAAATTATTGCTTTTCCTTAGTCTGATCGCGTACATGGCTAAAAATGAGAAAAGTCGTTTTGAGAATGGTCAAAACCAGAAATTATGTCTTAGTAAGTTTGAAATGAGAAAGGTTAAAATGAGAAAACGTATCTTTGAAAATGGTCAAAACCAGAAAGTATGTTTCGAGAAAGTTTGAAAGGAGAAAAGTAGTTTTGAGAGTGGTCAAACCGCGAAAGTATGTTTTGAGAACGGTTTAAGTGAGAAAGGGAGAAAAGCGAAAGTTGTTTTGCGCTGGGTTGAAATGAGAAGGTAAAAACGAGAAGGTAGAAATGCGAGCGGGTTCAAATGAGAACCACCCGCATGGTCATGCTCAGTGCCACAGCGTTGACAGATTTGTTGGGTATAAACATATCAGCCTCGTCCAATTCGCCAAAATTTCTTCGTAGATAGCAGCAATTGGCTCTCACATTTGTTTTGCGAAAAAAATAGTGTATTTGAGTTTCTTCGACTGCAGGAATCAAGTACTTGACGAGAAGACCACGACCTTATACCTAATATGAACACAACGTTGGCCTTTTTTGTGCGTACTTTACTAGGTCAGGGTAATAACAAACTTCAAAATGTTGCTCTCTACGCTTGTGCTCCGAATGAGGAGATTTCCCCGCAACAGTAGTTCTGGTGACAACGTTTCAACTCGGAGGGACAATGATCGCCTAAAACCCGTGAATCTTTTGTTCCCGCTAAGGGTGTCGCGCCTACTGAAAATTATTTATGTTTTGCCTCACGAGATGGCGCGGTTCCCTCGATGTTATAGATGTTTTCGAATAATACAAGATTAGTGCGCTGTTTCGAATTTGAGGCAAATTCTTTACTGGCGCCACGAGATAAACAAAAAAAAATAATGTAAATTCTTTGTGAAGCAGGAAATGAGAATACATTGGATCATGTCCCGTGTTACTTAAAAGTTTTACTGCTCTCAGTGTTTTATAAGTAATCCATGAGTACGACGTACGCACAGTATTTCACACTACACAACGCAGGATGTCTCAAAATCTTAAAATTTTAACTTCCTCTGTGGAATTTGACATTTAGGTTTTTCTTCATAGAAACACAAGTTAACATCTGCCTCAAAATAAATCTTTTTTTTTTCACATGGATTACAAGATATTTTTGATTTCACATATGCATCTTAGAAGAAAATACTTCCTTCGCATTTGGATTACAAGACTTTTTAGAGCGCAGCTCTTAGGGGCCCGTTTCCCACTTGAGCGGCGTCGCCGTCGCCGACGCCGTCGCCGTCGCCGTCGGCGTAACCGCGCAGTGAATTATAGGTAAATTTCCCCGCTAAATTTAGCAAAAAAAGTTTCCCGCTAAACTTAGCGGAAAAAATTTCTCCTAAATTTAGCGGAAAAAAATTCACCGCTAAATTTATTGGAAAAATTTCCCCGCTATATTTAGTGGAAAAAGTTCCCCCCCTAAATTTAGCGGAAAATTTTCCCCTAAATGGGAAGCGAGCAGGAGAGGAGGAGGCGCATAGCCCCCTCTCCGTACCTTCCCCTCCTCCTCCTCAAGAGCTGCGCTCTAATTCGGCGTTAATGGAGATTGTAAACGTATTTACTTTTTTTTTTCACATATTCCTTTTACAAGAAATTTCTCACGTCACATGCCTCGTAGAGTTGTACTAAAATTATATATTTTACCTATACGCTTATATGACCTATAGCCTATATATGACCCATAGGCAGCTGTTACAAGAAAATTGTTCTTCTTGTATGCTTCTTATATCACTTTGGCTTTTTTTTTACAAAAGAAGGCATACGCGGGTGGTCCTAACTAAATATCAAACAGCGTCTCAAACCAGTGAAGGAAAAGGTCAGTGGTCGTACACAGTGATCAAGTTCCGCACAAGCCCCATGGTCGATAGGTACAAAAACATAAAGCCTGCTGAACGCGTGCTGAAACGCGAGAGTTCAATCATTTGCATTCGAGTGAGCGTATCTCGTAATATCCGAATGCCTTTTCACATGGCGGGTTTTTGTTTCTCTCAGAGAAATCGTTTCTGGAAAGTTGCAGAGGCATCGTCATTCCCATTATTATTACCATCCTTATCAACATTGTCATTAGTCAATGATGAAGCAGTTCGTGCAGTTTCTCATCAACTTTTTTTAGGGAAATTGCTCCGTGTATGACGCCCGTAAGGAATGAGGTGCATCTACTTCCACCGGCTCGTCTTCGAATCAAAACTCGTAGTATTTAACGCAAATCTAGATTAATTGATTGCGTTGTTTTTCTTCTAACACCTCTGTACTTTATTATTTTTTTTTTTTGTTTTTGTTAATATTTTACAATTGCGCATATTCTTGTTTTTTTTTCTGCTGCAGGAGCGAGGCAGTGTCTTGTCGATAAGCATCATGCTGATCTTTGTTTCTATACCTTAAACTCTGAAAAAAAAAAAAATTTGAATATGATTTTCAAACCAGGACCCTAGTTTGTTTCCCCAAATAAAAAAGAAATTATCCTTTTTTTCACAAAATACATTTTATTGGGCGCGGTCTTTCAAGAGTTTGCCACGTAACCTCTGCGCGCTCTCTTCCAGTGATGGAGCGTAAAGAGGACTGCGAGAGCGCTCTCTGCCTCTGGCGGGAATCGGAAGGGCCATCTGCCGAAGTGCTTCCAGCCCAAGGACGCCTACGGCTACTCTATCAGCGGCCTCGATTCGCCGATCAACGCCACCCACGTGGCCTTCAACCTCAGCCACGAGAGGAGCTCTTACAGCCCGTTTCCAGAGAGCGCCATCGACGTGGTTCGATTCCAACTGATCAAGTACAACGACTACATCGTCCGCTTCAAGGTGGCCACACTCCCGATTTCGACATCTGGGTAGAGACTATATAGGGTGCCTGAAATTCGTCTCTAACTGGTGTGTCCGCTGCATCCTCAAACATGGTCCCTCGATTTTCGACTGATGACTGCAAAGTGTCACCCTGTAGCCTGCCGCGATCCTTGTAATGCCACAGCGGCGGAGCTTAATGCGGCAGACGCCTGTTCTGTTGCAGGTTGCAATTCAGCTTAACGGTTCACGGAAGCTTCAGCAGTCAGGAGTTGGGACACCGCGAAGACCGTTACACTTGCGTTTGCTCGTACTCTTGCCGGAGCCTCTGCTACCAAACGCCAGTTTCCCAAATTCCGACAGCATGACATGCCGATTCCCGCGCCATCGTTTGTTGTCGCTCCGGGATCGCTTTAGCTGCACGGGTGGTATAGGATGCCAAACCCGCCGGTCGAAGACGCGTTCCAAGCACTGTAGTAAAGACCAATTAAGGTCAGTTTGCCGGAAATTAAATTAGTCGGCCTTATATAAAGTGCGTCTAGAGAATTCACCGCCAAGAATGGGGCAAGCGAGCGTCCTGCCTTGTCTTGACAGTGCTTCTTTTTTTTTCTTTTTTTTTTAACGTGAATCGTTTGTTGTTTAGTTATTCCGCATTTCGTGAAACCGTGGTCTGCGACGTCCCACGATGTAACGCGCGCCGTGTTGTATTATGGGGCGTTACATACTTACGCACATATTCAGTTTCTGCACTAAATTTAGCGGGGAAGCTGAATTAATGTATAGGTCACGTGACATCAGGTCACATGACGTCAATTACCCAGCTAAATTTAGCGGGAAAATTCACGTCCCGTGACCTACACACCAATTCAGTTTCCCCGCTAAATTCAGCGGGGAAATAGATGTCACGTGAACTTGTGTCACGTGATGCTAGAATGGTTCACGTATGCAATACAATAGGCCGATCTCACTAAGCGTTCCACGCATCCGTGACGCCACCCATAACTATAGTTCACAGGAGGAGGGCGGCAGTTCACGAGACGGCTGCTCGTGCTGTCTCGGGCTCTGGACGCGCAGAGCTCAAGCGAAGTTGTCGCATGTGCAGAAAGACTAGAGTTCCCTGGATGCATCGCGGCAGTGGCGACGTAGTGAAACCGGCTGGTGATGTCGGTCTATTGCAAAGCCGTCTGCCATCCAATTTTTTAGACTGTCTTAGATGAGACCGGCCGATGCCTTTTCGAGCAAGCCTTATGTTGTCAAAACCGAAGTCCTTGCGCAGTGATATTGTGCAGCGCTTCTTTACACATAACGACAACTATACCCGTTGACAACTTAGGAAACACAGGGCGTGGTGAGTCACGAGCATACAATTATTTCTGCGCTGCCAATGAAATTGTGGCATTTCGTTGATAAGAACGCCCAAGATCGAGTTACGAAGCAAGTAACATGAGAAACCACGCCCCAGGTTTCTTAAGCTTTGAGGGACTATAGGGTGGTGGTTAAAGACCCGTTCACACACTCGCAACTGAGAAGGACCGAGTGAGACAAGACCGGCTTTAAGCCTTTGGCGATGCCGTAGAAGGGAATGCGCTGCAGCGGAGCAGGTCCTATAGGCCGTCGCAAGAGGCTTAAAAATAGGTCTTGTCTCAGCCGGTCCTACTCGGTTACGAGTGTGTGAACGGGCCCTAAGACGTACTTTAGTAGAACCCCGTCTTTAAGTTCAGATCGAGTCGTGCTTCTCCTTTCATTGCATAACCAGCGCTAGGGTAAGCCACATCTCTTTGCACCCCAGCACCTAAGTTACTGAGCCTGTTTCGACGCACCCTGCGACGAGGCTGAGATTGATAAATCCCTATCACTGCAGAAAAAAAAAAGTCTAGAGTCACTGACAACTTAAGAAGCAAGACACTCGGAACTCGCCAAGCACTGCGTTTTTTTTTTATTTGTCAATGACTAGCAGTACCAGTGTCGAAGCTCTCGTTACAAACTTAAAAGTTGCCCTCTTGTGATATTTTGCTATCTGGTGATTTTGATGTATCCTCGGTGATATATTGTTTCTTTGCCTTCTTACTGTTCTTGATGCTTTCTTGGTGTCTTTTTTGCGTTACGTATTGTTCCCTTCAGCTTGAAGACAACTTAATCTTCGGGATATATAAATTAAAAAAGAAATAAGCAAGGATGAGCAGAGCAAAGACGGTTATTATGAGATAAATTCAAAACTTGAAATGCACTCCAGTGTCTCTCCCTAACCCCGAACTTACAAATTCTTTCCCATCCTGATTGATTGCAGCTAAGTAGTGCTACCGAATCTCGATACGAGGTTCCGGTCCAGGAGACTTTCGGTCTGCTGAGGAGACCCCAAAACATCAGCGACCCGAAATACGTCTTCGAGACGGGACTCACACCCAACGGTTACTTCAAGTTCAGCATACGACGGAAAGGCACGCACACAAACCTGTACGTTCGCACCAATGTAATGGGCAAATGTCGGCACCTCATCCCCTTGCTTCTTTGTACGCGAACAATATTGTATTGGTGGTAGAACAAACGACGGGAAGATGGTTTTTATGTGTTAGGCTAAACAATGACTTCCCAGATCTACAGTAGAACCTATCTAGAGCCAGAAATGTACGCGTTCCTGAAATAGAGTTACTAAGTTCTGATACTCGTTAATGGGCCAGTAGAGCGCGTGGCCCCGCGCAGATACAGTGGCTCTAGCGATTACCCTGTCAATAAAATTGCGGAGCCGTTATGTTACTCAAGGCTGGAGAAGCTGAATATGATGGCTGCATACGTCAGAGTAGCTGCATACGCTTCTCAAGCGAGTTATACACGGTTACTTAAGCACGGCCATGCGCAGCGCTGATTCATGTAGTTTCGTTGAGCACTGTACATTACTCGTTACTGCGATTTAAAAGGAACGCGTTGCGTCAGCTTGAAAGTAATACGTTATTTTAACTTCGGAATTAAAAACAACGCGAAAAGACGAGGACCAGACAAAGAAGTGACACGGACGTAGCGCTGACTTACAACTGAGTTTATTAAACGCAAAATCGCAATACATATTTGCCGTGTCACGAACAAAAGAGAAGAAAGAATTCAGCCCATGTGATACATCACCAATAAAAATAAAACAATAATAAAAAGAACTCATTAAACTCAGTTGTAAGTCAGCGCTACGTCCGTGTCACTCCTTCGTCTGGTCTTCGTCTTTTCGCGCTGTTTTTTAATTCCGAAGTATGTACCCACTCGCCCAAGCCTCAACTTTAGCATCGTTATTTGAAGGTTAATCTGTATGTGTCATTTTATGAGGCAGTAGCCGCTTCCAATATTTCTCGTAGTTAATCATTTCTTTATCTTAACGCGTTCATTCAGGGATAACTGTGGCTATACTGACATAGCTTGCGCACATCTTTGTATTGTCTATCTAGCGTTGTCTCGTCGTGCAAATTACAGGCGCAAGATGGGGTGAGGAATGGCTTAGGTATTACTTCTGTTGTGAAGCGTTATCCTCCAAAAGTAACTAAGTACCGTTCCTCGTTACTTCATCCAAAAAGTAACGAAAAGTCGTTGTTTGTGCCTTCTCTTAAAAAGTTACTTGGTCGTTAGTCTCGCTACTTCGTTACATAAAAAAATAATTAGGTAAAATGACGCATTACTTGTAACGCGTTACGTACAAGTCTGTCTATAATGGACAGCAATACAGCGAAGACATTGATATACACGAAACGACGTTACTAGGTCACCCAAGTTTCGAAATTGTCCATTGACACTGCTTCCAAGCGCATATTTCCCTCTCCCCCGAAGGTTAGCCTCCATTTAGCCTCCCGTAAAGTCCCTTGACAAAAATCACGCTTGACTGTTTCTTACAAGTGCCGCCAACTATTGTTCTCGGAATGCGCAATACACGTGCCACAAGCGAGTGCTCCACCGTCATTTGCTTCCAAGAGCCGCTCATTTTAGTGCATTGTTGCCATTTGCTTTCAATGGCTACTCTAGGAATGCGCCTTGTGCAGTGGTGCGTTTGACCATAGCCTCCTTTATTTTAGAAAGTCTCTCAAATTGCGAAAGAACGTTGCCTCTGTAAAGGGGAAAGGAGACCAGCGAAGAGGGCGCGCGCAGGGGCTCTCTCGGGCAGCGCCAAACAATGCCCCAGCGGTAAAATCCGAAAACACGAAAGCGGTCCTTTTCTTTTTTTTTTTTTTTCTGGAAAGGAGATTTTGCGTCTACCCTCCTCTCTTCTGCTCCTCTCACGTTTCTCAGCGCGCCGGTAGCCTTCTTTCTCTTTTCTCCGTTGCGGCTTGTTGTTGTTTCGCGTAAAGTCACTGGATCCTGGGAAAGTAACGCCAAGCTCCCCGTGTGGTCGCCATCTTGGTCCGTGAAATGAGCAATTTCTCCTTGACAGCTCCGTTCTTGGTGAGCCGATCTAGATTCGCTGGTGACGGGTAGCTTTATGGAGTCGTTTTTTGTGTGCCGAGATTTTGCTAAGCTCACACCGGCAAAACAAGCGTACAACTTCGTACCACCACCAGATGCTGTGTCGGTGCTTGGAGGAACTGAAAAATAAGTTTACCGTCTTGAAATACGCAAGAAGAACAATATAATTGTAAGAGATCCATGATGATGGGCATGATCAATAAGTTTATTGCATACAAAGTGCCAAAGACTCTTAAATTGACGAGGAACGCTTCCAGTACGGTGAAGCTCCATGGTGATCCTGGCGCGACTGGTTTAGAACGACCCCCTGGAAGCTTCGAAGATTTAAATGGACCAAGATGGCGATTCCCATGGCAACGTAGACCGATGAGCCAATCGCCTTGCGAGGTTTGTGTCATCTGTATGTTAGTATCCGTTTGTGTCCGGCTAGCAGGTAGGGAAGGCAATGGCGCTACTTTCCCAGGATCCAGTGACTTTAGTTTCGCGGAGAGGCCACCGCGCGTATTGTTCGCGCTGTGTGAAGGGTTATCCCAGAAGTGGCTCTGCGCTACCATATGGGTAAAACTTCGGTGCTGCTCCTCGCCTTTTTCTTGCGGACGCGCGCTCAAGGGCTTTGTAGTTGAATTGACAGGCCTTCGAGAATAAAGGGGGGTATGATTGGACGCTACTTCACAAACGCATCAAGGGGCTTTAGCCTTTAGTCGTTCGAAAAGCCACGGGTTTGGAGACAGATGTTATGGTAATTAACCATAGTCTGTTGCAGGTTAAAGGGGCCATGAAACGAATTTTGGGTTGGGATGAATGATTTTAAATTGGGACTTTACTAATCGCATATCGTTTAGTTGGCCAAAAGAAAGAGGCTAGAAAGTCAAAAGCCAGCTTTTCGGTACGAACATTTGAAAATATAGCGGACTATTTGTACCTTCTTGCCTTCGAAAGCTCTCCGCCTTTTCACTATGATACATCCGCGGTTCCAAAAGCGCGTCACCGGCGCCAAACTGACGTCAGCAGAGCCCAGCTCACGCATTGGACACGAGAACTGCGTCACTCGGACGTATGCGCTCGTCAACAATCAATCCGTCGACGAATATTTGGATTCGCGTTCGTGGCCAATGAGTGCCCTGACGGAACTTATTGTCACTGGAGAATGACAAGTTCTATGGTGTGCATAAAAAGCACGGTGGAACCTAGGAGTCATCGCACCGGTGCCGAAGGAATGTCACGACCACGTGATTTCACAATTCGCATTTGAGTTGAGGATTAAGTCTAAGGAGGAAGAAGTAGGAAAATCGTTTCATGACCCCTTTAAGAGTGCAAAACAAGATCCTGTCACAAGACTCTTCACTCGTTCTACTGTAAGGCCGGTTCTCACATGGAGCGAAGCGCTGATGTAGCGCTCCTCACGTGCCCTCAGCTACTTATCGCCTGCCATGAGCAACAGTTTTGGCGGTGCGATACAAAGTTGGTGAACGCTCCGGTCAGCACGCGCTTAGCGCGAGGTTAGCGCTATGCTTGTAGCGCTCCGCTGCATTTGTGAACAGGCCTTTAGCAGAGCCAGCACGGGAGAGGAGGGGGGAGGGGGGGACTGGTCTCGCTTCCAGCGTTCACGCTGTAAGGAGTGGGAAGAGTGAAGGGCTTTGTGGAGAAAATCTTACCCTCTATTTTTAACCTTTAACAGACTATGGTGAATTCGTAACGTTGGTTCATCCTATAAAATAAATAGACTTTGAAACACAGCGTCTAAGTGCCGCTCCACTGCAGCCGCTCACAAGGAATGGGGTTTTGAAGCACTGCTTCTAGATGGTGCTTCAAACGACAAGTGACTTGGCTGCCTTGGGGGAGAAAGAGAGGGGGAGTGGTTCGTTACGTAGCGGGACTTCTGAGCTTATCTAGAGGGTGGTTCAAGTCACCAGGCTCGATCTAAAATGGACCGTAAAGATCTACGCCTGCACGTAGCAATCTAAACTTTTCATCAAAGGTGTAATTCACAGGTCGGTTTTTTCTTGTAAAATTACAAAACGTAGCTCTCTTTCTGTAAAAAATAAGGCCCAGAAACTTGCCAGGGTCTACGGCGGGCAGCAACACAGACGACAAGGGTTCAGTAGCGGGGTGTGTTTGGCGTTCGTATTGATAGATGGGGCTACCTCCTTATCACGACGGCTCGCCAACCACCGTGATTTATTAAAATGAATATAGTCTTTTTAATATTTACCTTCGGTTAAAAAATAAATGCGAGCAATAAAAGCAAAACTTACAAAGTAAAAAAACACGTCTCCATAACGGCGGCGCTTTTGCTGCCAACGGATGTCGTCTGCGTGTCGTCTGCTATCTTTCGCTGGTCGGCTGCACCTTCAGACGCTGCTCCCGACGCCATCTATCAATACGAACGCCAAACACACCCCGCTACTGGACTTGGTCGTCTGGGTCGCCGCCCGCCGTAGACCCTGGCAAGTTTCTTGGCCCTATTTTTTACTAAAAGAAAACTACGCTTTGAAATTTTACCAAAAAAAAAAAATCGACCTGTGAAATACACCTTTGACGAAAAGTTTAGATGGCTACGTGCAGGAGTCGACTTTTTACGGTCCATTTTAGATCGAGCCTGGTGACTTGAACCACCCTATATAATTATTGATAGCTTAAGAAACCCAAGATTCGGTTCATTATGTTGACAGCGCGACACTTTCCGCAAACAAGCCATTGCCGGTTCTGGCTGTCTTTTTTATTATTAATTAATGGCTGTCATTAGAGCTACTGGTGTGTTGGGAAGTACTGAATTGGGGCGCTAACCTAAGTGGTAAACTTTTGTTCCCACCAATGCCGTTGCAAGGGCTGGACGATCCGCTAGGCGCGTCCAGTCTTGAGGATAGATCAAGTGAAAAAATACACACGTAAGCTTATAGCTGACGTGTGTCTAGCTCAAGCCAGCCCAAACAGCGTTCTCGGACGTGAGCTATTGGCTGCCTTCTTGCCTGTACGACACTACCGACATTTCGTCGAGGAACGGCCATTTACCAATTGGACTGACCACAAGCCTCTAACTTACGCCGTATGCAATTCCGGGTCTCACTACACACCACGTGAGATTCGCCAGCTAGCCCTCCCGTCCGAATTCACAAAGGACATTCGACACGTTAAAAGAGCCGACAACGTCCCCGCTGATGTCCTCAGCCGGATTGACTTCGTCAAAAATCAATCTCCTTCTCCTGTAAACTTGGAATTGTTGGCGCGTCTGCAGACCCCCGGACGAAGAATTGCAGACCCTACGCAATTCATCCACGTCGCTACAGCTGTAGGATGTAAGCTTTTCAGAAGGCATCACCGTTATTTGCGACCTCTCAAAGGGTACGCCTAGGCCTTTTGTACCGTGTGAGCCTCGACGACAACTTTTCGATGCGATCAATTTTTGGCCGCATCCAGGCGTACAGCATCCCAGATGCTCCTGTGCGATCGTTACGTTTGGCCTAGGATGTAATCCGATGTTCGTTACTGGGTGCGTTCATACATCTCATGCCAGTGCGCGAAAGTCCAGCGGCATCCAGTGCCACCAAGTTGCCCGTTCCTCCAACCAGACAGTCACTTCAACAAGGCGCATTTGAACCTGGTAGGACCCCTACCAATTTTTCAGGGACAGCGCTACATCCTAACCTGCGTCGACAGATTAACGCGGTGGCCAGAGGTAACCCCACTGCCAGATATCGCCGCCACCACCGTCGCTGGGGTGTTTATCGTTACATGGGTGTACTGTTTTGGTTGCCTTTTAGAGGTTGTTACCGAGTCGACAATTTGAATCGTCACTTTTTGCCAAGCTTACTCGACTGCTGGGCGCCAATCGCTTGAGAATGACTGCCTACCACCCACAGTCGAACAGAATGGTAAAGCGATCTCATCGCCATTTGAAATCGGCCCTTGCGGCTCACGATGGTTCCTCGGAGTGGGTTCGTCATCTTCTTGCGCTTCTCGGAATCCGGCAGTCCGGTCAGCCTTGAAGGTGAATATTGGATGCTTTACCGCCGAACGTGGCTACGGCACTGCACTTTGCTTGCCTTCAGATTTCTTTGAAGTGGAGCTACGCCAACATGAAAAAGAGCTAGATAACTTTTTACTAATTCGCGACCGGTGCCTATAGGGCAAGTAACTTCAAAATCTCCCTACGTGCCACAAGACCTCCAAGACACCACTCAAATTTTTGTGCGACAAACGCAAAAGAAACCACTGCGCCTACGTCACATTGAACCCTTCTCAGTGGTCGAAGAAAAAGCGACACGTTTTGTCTCCGTGTCAATGGCAAGAAGGACACCGTCACATTGGAAGGACTAAAGCCCACACATAATGAGCAAGCGCACGTGCAAGGGAGGGTGTTACCTGACATCGACCAGACCAGTGATTTCCCTACACAACCCTCAGGAACGGGGGGGGGGGGGGGTGTAACCCCCCCCCCCCCCCAGGGTGTGTACTCCCCCTTCTTTTTCTGAAGGCACCCCCTTAATTCGCAACGACTCCTCTATTCTGAATGCCCCCCTAACCCCCCCCTCCTAGAAATTTAGACACCCCACCCCCTAATTTCAGTTCCTGGCGAAACCCCTGGACCAGACGACACAGCAAAAGTAACTTCGCTGGCACACGGGTGTCTGTGCGCCTAGAGCGTTCGTCTTAGATCCTCTCTGAAGGCCCATTCACACACTTGCAACTGAGAAGGACCGGCTGAGACAAGACCGGTTTTTAAGCCTCTTGCGACGGTTTAGGACCTGCTTCATAGCAGCGCATCCGGTCCTAAGCCGCCGCAAGAGGCTTAAAAACCGGTCTTGTCTCGGTCGGTCTTACTCGGTTGCAAGTCTGTGAACGGGCCTTGAGGGAGGGGGGCATATCTGTAGGAACTGGACACACCGCTAGGCGCGTCCGGTCCCTAGAATAGATAAACAAAAGAAAACAAAAAAGACACAAGTGAGCTATAAGCTTACGAGGCTCAGTTCCTTTCGAGACACCGGCTAAATATAACGTTTCCTATTGCCCGTCTCCTGCTTGCTCCGTTCACCGCACCCTTTACAAATAAAACACGACAAATCACTAATAGAGAGTTTTAGTAGAGCGTACTGGAGCAAGCGCCAGCGCGGCACGTTTGCGTTAGCGTGGGTGCTTCGCCCTGCGCATGCGCGTCGGCGCCATGCGCCAATCCAAGACCAGAGTTTTGGCTCCGCGCACTTGCAGGGTGAAACACTGAAAGGCTATAGCGCAAACGCACGGCGCTTGTGTACGCCCGTGTACGCAGTACTAAAACGCGCTAATGTCGTGTTCGCGCTAACGAGTAAGGCCCATCAGCGGCCACTACACGGTCGTCCATAAGCCGAATTGCGGGCCCGCTATAGCCAGCCGTACTCTTATCCGATGTCCACTTTCGAGCATGCCCCGTTCATCGGATACCCAAGTTCGGCCACACAAAAAGAGACGGCAATCCGGATGATGGGCGAAGGTTGGCCGGTCATCTAGTTTCCTGGGAGTGTCGAGCGGTGTGCACGTGTCTTGCTCATGGATTCCTTCTCCGGTGTCCTTATCCATAAATGCCGCAATCTCCTTGACTAAGGAGCGATAATAGAACGCTCGGCACTTGACACGCCCTGCGTTCTTTAAACTGTCACTGATTATGGTAACGTTTACACGAACATATCTTTTACGTCCCTTGGCGGCCATGGCGCTTTTCCGACGTTTCATACACAAATTGTGGGCTCTGGGCGCACCTGCGTCGTTTCAAATCTGAGCGTATAGAAGATCGTACAATAGAGCATTCTGGCGCTTGCAGGTTCGGCTTCCTTCGCATTTATGATGAAAAAGAGAGAGTCTTCTGCGTAACTGCAGTGCCCGTCGTTTTCAGTTGACCCCGGGCTTTTTGTTTATCACTATTGGGATGGTGTGTAGCCAGTGTATGAAGATATATAGGAACCGAATGCGTGGGTTTAGAAAATATAGGAATATAAAGAAGTAAAGTTGATTTATGCTTGTGGTACCCAAACGGGCATTTGAAATACTAATACAGCTAAAAAATTGGTATTGTAAAACATTTTTCACAGAAGACTGAGTTCACTTTAAGGAGGCTCCATTGTATTCTGGCGTTCGTTTAAACGAAAAAAAAAAAAAAAACACGTGTATCCACTGATTTTTATGGTTCGCTCATTCGCGAAAATAGTTCAGAAGATCCGGACAATCATCGGTAGAGGTGTGTGAATGCCGTTTTGAATCAATTGACCCAAAGTCATCCTTAGGCTTAACATTCTTTAAAAAACAATTTGTTGTGTTTTTTTTTTGTTTTTTTTTACTGTAAGGGCTATGAATGACGCGGTGCTATTCGACTCGAGCTGGTATTTGCGCACCTATAATTACTGGCAGTGTGGTCTGATTCGCGTGCCTTTTCTTTTAACGACGCAGGATCGACACCGGCATCGGAGGCCTAATCATGACGAACCAATTCCTTCAGTTCGCAACGTATCTGCCTTCAACGAATTTCTACGGATTTGGCGAACACGCTCACGATACGCTGCGTCACCACTTCAGATTCAACACGGTCGCCATGTTCGCCCGCGATGAATCGCCTAAAGTAAGCGCATGAAGTTTCGAATTCTTTCGCTCAGCAGATTAACTTCGCTCGATCAATGCACAGCCAGCGCTTCGAGTTGAGCAAACCAATCACACAGCGTCAAAAACCAGAAAACAAGGTACTTGCCATGTTCCTGCGCGTGTTCCATCATCGCTGAACGAACCAGTGACTTGCACTTTTGACGCTATTTGATTAGTCCCATCAGCTCGCAGAGTTGGCTGCATCAGGACAATAAGGTGAAGCGAAGTATATAACACCAGTGACGCATTTTAACACTCATTTTATGGTATAAAAAAAAAGTCAAGGTTTTGGTTTTGAAAGTTCGTGTTCTTTCTCGTGTGCAAGAAAAAAAGAAAAAAGCCAGAGACATAATTAATTAAATTTAGGGAAGAATTGTTCGTCTGAAAATTGTGAAACAGATTGGGCAGCACATATATACTTACTTGAAACTAGCAAATAAAATATAACTATTCGAAGCCTTTTTTGGTGTAGATTGGAGGCACGACACTGAGGTCTGTAAATTTGGGTATCTTTCTTGGTAATCGTAATGAATTCATTCATTCTCAATTTTTTTTTTCCGCCAAGGAGTCTGCCAACTTATACGGCGTCCACCCGTTCTACATGTGCATCGAAGAAGGAGGCAAAGCGCACGGACTGTTCCTGCTCAACAGCAACGCCATGGGTTTGTTTGCGTCCTCGCACTCGAGATCGCCTACAAGTAAATGTACAACAGCCGATGTGTTGTCCCTGATGACAAAACTTTACCGCGACAATAATGGCTCCGGGTGATTGATTGGGTTGCTTGAACTTGCTTTCAGGTGTGTTTGTGTGTGTGTGTGAAAGAGATTAAGTTAAAATTCCCCGGTAAATCAGCAGTATGCACAAAACGCCCCTGGAAGTCGGACCGGCATTGAAGAGGCTGACAAATAGCTTAACGAATTAAGAACTTTGCTCGTGTCACATGACCGCCTTGTCACGTGACGTCACGCACATTTTTTTTTAACATTTAGCGGATATATTTTTATGGTGTTACGCAACATTCTGACATCACGTGACACTATGACGTAACATGGTGATGTTACGACACGTGATAGGCTTACGTAAAGTGACGTCATGAGTCAAATGGCACTATCACGTCACATGATGTTGTGGTTAGCGTGCAGTGTGGTTTTGTGTGTGGTCTGCGTGCAGCGGAGTGTGAAGTGCCTCAGCTACCGCCGCAGCTCATTCGACACAATGAAACGGAAATATTTTGTGAAGACGTTCACCCGCTAAAATTTTGCGGCGCACTATATTCTCGAAAACGTTAATGAATTTTTAAAGAGCAATCCAGAGCTTGAAAGCAACAGACATTCCTTCCGCAGACGAAGATTTACGACACAATAGTTTGTACTTGATCGTTCCCGCTGCGTCGTGTCCTCTTCGCAGAATACACGTTGCTGCGAGCTCCCGCTCTGAGACTGACCACCATCGGAGGGGTCCTGGACTTCTTCCTTTTTGTGGGCGACAGCCCGACTCATGTTGCGCAACTCTACTCGGACGTAAGTAGTAGGGGCGGTGCTGTTCGCCTTGCAAAGAATGCGTGTTACCACAAGGCAAACAAGCAACAAGCTCTGCTAATTCAGTGCTCGCTGACACGTATGACGCCCCATGTTAGCAACAGTTCTCATGTTTGTGCGTCACCATCTCGCCACAAAAGAAGATGCTTATTGAACAAGCAACACGGCCAATGATTGCTCGCAAATACTTTTTTTTTCAGGTGCTAACGCAAGCGCATTAACAAGGCGTACTTGTCTCCGAGCGGTGGTAATTGAGTATTCATTTAGTGGGACAAAGCGCCATTAGAGTCAGTTCATAGTGCGTATTTTTCCCACTTAATCGTAAACCTTTCCTCTCACTAATTTTAACTACTAAAGCGTTCTTTATCTGCGACAACGTGACTATCGTCAGATTAAGTTAAGAATGTGTCAGAAGTTCCTCCCGAACCCTCATCACCGGCAGCTAGTGTTCCTACGTGAAGATGAAATAATCCCTTACCAAGGGCTATTGTGCATTGATCAAGGGCGCAGACAGCTTGAAAACGTCACGCTGATGATCTCATCACTCGTCATGAAAATTCTTTCTTGGTCGGTCCATGAAGCGATTCGATGCTGTGGCGGTACGTGGTGCTGTTTATTTGGCTCCTTCTTAAGTTATATCTAGGATTCCGTGTTTCCGGAGTTTATTTGTTTTTTGCGAAATTCGGAGGGTGTTTCACGGAGTTTATTTTTCGCTGAGAATTCGTTGTTTATCGCAGTTTGTTTTTATTAGATTCCCATTTTTTTTAATCCTTAGTTTACTTTAAGAGGTTTTCTAATTAAAAAAATGAAAGCCGTTTACAACTCCCTGTAACGCCGAATTTGAGCGCAGCTCTTGAGGAGGGGGGGAAGGCACGGGGGGGTCACGTGACCTCAAGGGGGGGGGGGGGGGGTCACGTGAACTGGGGGTCACATGACCTCGAGGGAGGTCACGTGACTGGGGGATTTTCACATGACCTCAGGGGGTCACATGCCCTCGGGAGGTCACGTGACCTTACGGTTACGCCGACGGCGACGCCGACGCCGACGCCGCTCAAGCCGAAAACGGGCGCCTAAGAGCTGCGCTCTAAAAAACGGAGTTCGGGTGTCATGACCCGCTCTCCTAAAGGAATCTTGACGAGCAAAAAGGCAGACTTGTTTTGTCAGTAGTTCGAGACTTCAAAGGAAACTGAAGTGGCATCTCCTGAGGTCCACTGACATTGTGCTCTTATAAAGCTTATTTGTAAAACACAGTTTTTTTTTTTTTTTGCTTTTTATATATCTTTATTGGGACCTCGAAACTCGGGGTTTTTCGGATAAATCCGAATTGACAGAAAGTTTACCGGCGAGTGCTTTTCGGGTATTTTTTTCTCATTTATCCGAAGACACTGACACCTAGTTATATCCGACGATTGTAGAGATCACTAAGGACACCAGACCCACTGTATTCCGTTCACTCCTGGGCTGACTGTGCGATTGAAGCTACGTGGACGTTGGAGTAGTCGTACGTTTATCTCTCGACCCATGATTACGCTCCCGCTCATACCCACGCTATGGTGTACTAGATTCTAGTACCCCATACCCACGCGCAGAGAGCGGGGTCAGGTGATGAAAGAGACGCGGTTGATAGGTTTGGCGATCGTGCGGAAAGTGACGACACCGGTGGCGTCAACCGTTACTATTTCCGTGTTGGGGAACGTATTCAAAGTTAAAAATGTTCAACTCCTCGAGACCCGGACTCGCCCGGATTCCCAAGGAGCCAATCAAGGGAGGGTGGTTTATCTTCCTCGCCCTCCTCACAAAGCGTGCGCGGGAGTTCGAAGGGGGGGGGGGGGGGGGGGGGGGGGGGGGAGCTTGTTGCTTTTGGGAACCCTGCTAAAGGACAAAGGGAAGCTTAATTAAGAAGCAGTCGCTTTTGTTGTATTTTCCTCCTCGAAGTTACTCAAGGGTCCCGCAAAAGGGGCTAAACGTGGAGTAATGAAAGGGGCTTCAACTACTCCGCGTTTTTCCTTTACCCGCTGCGGCCAACACAACAAATAACGCCGTCGACCCATGACCCCCCTACGCCTGTTTCCGTTCCTCAAGGACCCGTTTTGCGGTTCGGATTGGACCTCTTTTTAGGGGTGAATTGAGTATACCTAAAGTATACCAGGACCCTCGTGGACTGTTAGCCAGAGTTTCGCTGACAATCTTCTCCATGAGACATTGACGTGGAGAACCAAAATCTGTCAGCGAAACGTCTGATGCTTAGAAGAGGTTATTTTTAGCTGTGCTAACTGCTTCCGCCATCTCCGTACTTTGTTCGAAGATACAGTGACACTACGTTGTATGGTTCAGCCGATGCGGGAAATACAATTAGAAAGCAAGAAGGTGATCGAGGCTGATAGGAAGAACTTGTAAAGGAACATCCTGACAGCCTCAGGCCGAGGGCCTACGTTTCGCTAAAAGGCTTCAAGAGCTACGTCTTTTAGCAAAACTTCGGCTGCTGCAGCCGGATGGTCCTCTTCAAGCTAGTTTAGAAAAAGAAAACATAGCTGTGCTGTTCATTAAAATCTGAAAAATAAAATTGGTTTGTCTTTTTTTATTTTACAGTTAATTGGGCGACCTTTCTTGCCACCTTATTGGGCACTTGGCTTCCAACTGTCTAAGTTCGGATACAATTCTCTAAAACATCTCAAACACGTCGTGTCGAGGAACCGGGAAGCCCGCATCCCCATGGTACGAAATTATTTGCTTCGCTTCGATCTTTTTCTTATCGATAGAGTTCAGATTTTAAGATGAAAATGTCGTGTTCTCCTGAGAATTCAACTGTATAGAATGTTCCAGCGTGTGGTTTCTTGAGGTCAGCTTCGTAATTGACGAAGACTGCAACAAACATACGTGCATAAACGAACACTCTATGCATTTTCTGAATGAATGAAGAATATTTTTTTTCTTAGGTTTTGAAACAATTTGGCATTGAGCACTCTAAACTACCAGGAGAATCTACTTTCCCCGCAAAGCAATTGGAAGAGACAATTTCTACAATCTACGAAGGGAACTCGATCGCCGAAAGACGAGGCTGAGAATATGTTCGGAGATGAAAGGCAGTCTGCACTGCGTGGCAATGAGCATATCATCATTGACTCTTCGAAGTGCTTTGCGAAAAAAAAAATGGCTTAGGCTTTTTTTTTTTTTATTCTCTGATTGCTAAAGAAAAGCGGGGCGGGGCTTGTTATGCTCGCGTTTTGTGATTGGTTCTTCGTCGTTCTTATCGGCTGACGCCTCGACCTCATCGGCTGCGGGGGGTATAATGAAATGGTCATACGTGCTTAATCCGCAGGACGTCCAACACTTGGACATCGATTACATGGACGGTTGCAAGACGTTTACGGTCGACAATGACACATATGGAGGTCTGGGGAGCTACGTCGACGAGATGCACCGAACGTCCGGACTTCATTTTCTCGTTAACCTGGTACTGTATGGGTAGTTCCGGATTGCTTAAAAAGTCTTTCACTCAGCAAGATGGTAGTCGTAGCGTGAACGTGGATTCGCCCCGCAAGATAAATATTGAGAGGTTTAAACTGACGCTACTTTAAAGGGGCTGTGCAACGATATTCGTTTTGAGCGTTTTTCTTTTTGTATGAGCTTACTGGCATTAGTGGGACCCAAGTACACTCGCACGCAACGCCACTGACCAAGAAACCTCTTTGTTGCGGTGTAATTTCAAGGAGAAAAGCGAGCGTTTTCTTTCAATCTCTCCTTCGCAAATTTTGATGACGTACCCTGGTGGTAGCAGCATCCTCCAGGGACGATATTTGAATGCGGCTCATAGATTGGACCCGAGCATTGCGTGGGCACTCGATTTGGGCTCGTGATAATTACTAGCTCGAGAGGCATTCGGGTAGGGGGCCCGTGTCCAATCGCTGCAACGACGGCAATAGCCGAGCCATAACAATGTCTGGAACTCAGCGCGTGTCCTGTGCTTTGCCAACCCCAGCGCGCGGCTATGATCAACATTGGCGGCATATAATCGGCTCCAGATCACGTGGCCGCTTGTTCTGGCTGCGAGTTGAGGGGGTGAACGCTGCTCGTTTTTCTTTAATTTTTTTTCTGTGACTTCTATTGCGTGAAGTGAAAAACGAACGCGTGTTTCATAGGTCATTAACGTCAGAGATCCGTTCTAAGTGGTATTTGCGCAAAGTACAAAAATTGTTGCATTGCCCCTTTAAATACGTCGAAGTTCCTCGACACAGCTGCCCTCTTCAGTTCGTTTCTGACCGTGCCATCAGCGACACCTGCAACTTTGCCTTATAAGCAGCTGCCACCTTTCTTCCTGTGGAAGTTGAATCCCGACAGCAGGGTTAGTTAACAGCACTTAGCGACTGATATCTAGAAAAACTAAGTAGAAAACATTAAAAACAAAATCTGGGGAGCGCTTAGATGGCTACGTTTAACGAAACTCCGCGAAGTTATTTTACGGCGGCATTCGTTATTAGAGAATTTTAAAATAGGGGGCCTCGATGCTTTAGGTCCCTCAAGCAGCTTGGGGTGGCACACTGCGCATGCGCAAAAGGCGTCTGCGCAGTTCGATTCGCCAAGCTATTGCGGGACCTTTAGGGCGACCCAATTTGTTCGGGCCCTTTATTCTAAAGCTCTCTATTGTCGAGTTTTCGTAGCTCTCCGGGTGTTTCCTGTAGGATCGTCGTGGCTGGGAAATTTCTCCGCTAAATTGCTAAGCAGAAAAACTTTCTTCGCTACATTTAGCCGGAAGATTTCTTCACTAAATTTAGCGGAAAAGTTTTCACGCCATGCATCATGGTATCACGTGATTCAGTGGCGTCACACAAGAGCATGACGCCACGTGACATTGTCACGTCACTTCACGTGGTCACGCGACGTCGTGTGGCTCCATGACGCGATATTGTGACGTGCGTGGTACCATCACGTCCCGTGACACCCTGACAGTGTGACGTCACATTAAACGATGACGTCACATTACAAGATGATGTCACATGGCGTCATGATGAGTGTGCAATTTGCTTATGCGTATTCTGTGCAGTAGAGAGTGCAGCACCTCGGCCATGACTACGTTTCTTTCGCAGAATACGGCAAAAGAACCGGGAATTTTTTTGCTGCACCCCACTATAAAGTTCCACATTTGTGCTGGTTTGTTTCTCTTACTTGACCCTTAACGCAGTCTCCAGCTCTCCTTGGAAATAGCAAAACGAATCCCCCTTTCGGCCGGGGCAAAGCAGCCGGTGTATTTGTGACTTGGCCGAGTATATCGTCTTTGGAGGATCGGTCCAACCCTCCAAGCGTCTCATCGACGAATCTTATCATGCTTGGGAGGGTAAGTATCGAGGAGAATCCAGAAGAAGGAGCGAAAGCCAAAAACAATCTTTCAGGTTATCGTTCACTTTCTATCGATTTGGCGAACTGCTTGTCACTTATTACCAGCGATACAAGTAATGCGGGAGTCACTGAAAAAAAAAACATATTTCAGAAGAGCTTCTGTTTTTGTTTTATACTACGCGAAATATAACTGATAAATTTGTTCAGTTTGGTTGGGACACGCGTGTCAAAAAGTATATTTTACGCTAAAAAAACTTTAGAGCAATATTGACGGTGAGAGATTTATTTGAAATTCTGCTCGCGAAGTCCATGACGTCACGGGTCATTCCGGAATGACCATCTCGGTCGTGAAGGCGAAGCCGATCCACCTCTCCTCCACGCGCCCGAAATGCCGAGAGAGAAATCAAGTGAAAAGGAGGTGACTGCCGACTAAATCGCGTCTCGCGCCGTCAATATTGCTCTATACTTCGTTTTAGCTTCCGTCCGAGCGCAGCCAAGGGTACATGTGGCCGGAGCCAATCACACGCCGGCAATAGGTTACGCGATCTCGCCTGCACTTTTGTATCACTCCGCTGCGCCGCTGGTCGTCCGCGCCAACCGCGCTCGCCGAGTATTTCGTCTGCTACGGGTGTATCAAAGGTATCGTCTGCTACAGGTTTAAAAAGTTCCCTTTCAAGTTCTTAAATTTAGTCACAGGGGGATGTCAGTACGTAGGCTGGCCGCTGATGTCTGTGTCCGAGTTTTCCACCTGTTCGGCATTTCGGCATAGTTTCGAGATGTAAGTACACATTGCAAGGTGCCCGATGACCCGGCCGTTGATGCTTTCCTTGTTATGTCTGGATATACCAGGGCTCGAGGCACTGTCTTTTCTACCAGCCAATTGGCGTTTAATGTGATCGGCAGGTAAAGGGGTGCCCTTATTTCGCCGTGTATCAACGAATTGTAGTGGCCCGGACGCTTTTCTTGTTTACAACGTATTCGCGGTACGACGCGGCCGGAGTCTCCTGCCGAATTTGAAAGTAGACATTCATCACTACGCGCCTGACGCCCAAGCGTGCCTTTGCAAGAGGACGTTTTGAAGCGACTCGGTGAGGAAAGCAGCGAAGCACATAATTCGGCCATTACGGGAACGAAATCACACAGAAAAACCGAGCGCTGCAGCCGTGTTTCCAGCGGATGTACGTGTTTTCACCAAACCACATTCATTTACATGTATTAATAAACATAAACTTCAGATATTTAGTTCCTTTAGTTGCAAATCATTCTCAGCAGTACACATCCGGAATATTGTGCAAGGTTTACGCATAAAACAGTTATTTAAAAAAAAATACTTTTGTGGACTACTTTGTGGTGCGTAGGAATGCTCTTCTCGAAGTTGCGAACCGTCCCTCAGCCTTTGGCTGCGCTTGGACGGAAGCTGAAACGAAGTATAAAAACATTTTTTTTTTTTTCGCGTAAAATTACTTTTTTGACACGCGTATCCCAACCAGACTGTTAAAAAAAAAAAAACTTTCGTTTTTGTTTTAGGTTTTTTTTTTTTTTTAAGAAAGATCGGTGGCCGATTACGTTAGCGCACTGTAGCTTGAAGCACGTGGAACGAAAGCTCGCTCTGCAGAACCCAGGGATCCTGGGCTCCATGCCCACCCCTCCCGTTTCAATCTGGATGAGCATCGTACCGGAGTGCGATCGTGTTATCACCGCGGTAATGCACTGGCGAAATTTATTCTCTACAGAGTGAACAAGTGTCGTCGTACCTCAAAGACTTTGCAAATAAGTTTGATATCCTTCGGTTCCGTAATTAATTTAGAAGACACGGAACGGAAGACTTTTTTACTCTGGTAATCTAGAGGACTTTATGATTTGTCTTCAAACCAGAAATCGGATCTTTTGGCAAAAGTGCCATTAAAAGATCCGATTTCGACAAACTTCATCTTTTATGAATATAAAAGAATTGTAGTTAAATATTCGTACCATTTAATTTCTCAATAAGGTGTCAATGTCTTTAAAGTAAAAGTTTCAAAAATATCTGTGCAGTGGTTATCGCGTGAGAATTAAAACAAACTGTCTGTACTCTTTTGTTGACACTAGAAACCGGGCGCTTGTCGCACTAACGCCATCTTCACGGCGAACAGCGTGCTTACTTCGGATGACCCGCGATGCAATAAGGAGTACACGCTTGCTTTTTTCATGGCAGCTTTGGCCCTGCGGGCCCGTGGCGTACGTCGACTTCTTCCGGTCCGCCACCCAGTCCTGGTGGGCGAAGGAGCTCGACATTTTCCGAAAACTTGTTCACTTCGATGGAATCTGGATGGTAATTCCTATACTTCACGGTGGTGACGCTTAGAATAGCTATATGGTACCTAAAACGCGTCTTCTACTAGTGCGTTTACCGCGTTCTACAAAGTGGTCCCTCGATTAATGCCGAATGACGTCGTAAAAGTGTCACGCTGTCGTCGGCCGCGATCCTCGCGGTGTCGCCTCTATAATACTGCGGGTCGCTCTCGTCGCTCTCGTCGCTCTCTTGCTTGACAGTTCGTGGAAGCTTTGGCAGCCTCGAGTTAGGATTCCGCGACGACAGCGACACTCGCGTGCGCTCTCACTTTTAATGCAAAATCATTATAAATCCGGAGGCCAGCGTGGAACGCAGATTGCGCACGAGTGCTTCGTCAGCAGTCGCCTGGGACTCGTGTCCAATAACCGACCGAACACGAGTCAAAGCCGACGATGGCGTAGCACACGTGCCCAAAATGTGTCTCGCGGTGGTCTCCGGCAGGATATAACGTAAAAAATCACCCACCACGGCCTTGCCATGAACGAGGTGTTAATATAGAATTGGATCTTTCGCCCCGAATTTGATGAGAAATGCATGCGCATGCCCGTGCAGGACATGAACGAGCCAACCGAGTTCAGCGGCGTCAAAGAAGTCGTGTCTCCGAAAGCCGCGAAAGCTTGTTTTGGCCACTGGAAGATGAGGTGCCCAAACTCCATCTACGACGATCCGCCCTACCCAACCCGTATGTGTTCACCAAGGCCTATATAGGGTTTATATAGTACAGTCGTTGACGGAGCTTCTAGAGCCACCGACAGCATAAAAGCTATAGGGCACAGCCGACTCAATCGTGTCGCTGTTTCTAATGGCTAATTGGATCCCAGCATCACCGGATAACAACAAATGTGACCCATTCCCGTAGCGTCGAACATAATCAGAATTATCCACACCTTATCATTCTTCAGCTGTCATTGACTAAACTGATGCCACTGATGTGCTTTCGCAGACAAGAGCAACACAAAAAAACGCCTATGCGGAGCTCAAGTTCGTCTGCTTCTTGCACAGGGGTTGCGATAATGCCAAAACGCCAAGCTCTTATTGACTGATTGAAAAAAAAAAATAGTGGGTAGACCTTAAGGCATCTAGCATTGAGGTCTATACCCACTATCCTTTCCATCAAAGCCAATCAGAACTCGACCTCGTTCTGACGTCTCCGCAACCCCTGCGCAAGAAGCAGACGGCTTTCACTCCGCATGATCAGCGACAACATAAGAGCACGAGGGCGTGGCTTAATTACGCTCAGGCTTCGTGATTGGTTCTTCGGCGCTCTTATCGTCTAATGCCGCCATGTCATTGGCTGTGGAGCGATGATAAGATGCTCAGGAGAACACGACACAAACGGCGCTTATTAAACTGTCACTGACTGCAGTTCATCTCAGACATTTCCTCCGCTTCGACGTGACTTCAACCGCCTTTATAATAATGATTGCGCAAGAGATACGTGCGCTGCCATGTGTGACAACTAAAACGAAACGCTAGATATCTACGTGACGTTCGCAAACAAACCCGCGCTTGTCAGCATCAAGTGCGCACACATTGCGCGTGCGCAGAAGCATTCTGCGCATGCGCCGTGCCGAGAGCAGCGCTGCCGCAGCGGTGTGACGTCGTAGCCTCACGTGTAGGAATGCGAAAGAATTCCTACATGCAGCGCATTCCTACAAGCAGCCGCGCCACGTCTTCCTTCTTCACACGGCACTCGGGCGGTGACATCTGCGTTGTTGTGATTTTCTTTGTGTTTTATTTCGGAGGCCGATCGCGACCGGACCAACCGGACCCCGAGTCCGAAAGGCTCCTGGGCAGCCAGGAACGGCACCGAGGTAGGAGCTGCTCGTTCTGCGCTACCATGCAGTGCTCTACAGTGCTCGGAGCTCTCGGTGTCGTTCGTGCTTGCGCCGAAGCCTTTGGGACCCCTTCGGACGCGCAAGTCGTGCTTCGCAAGGCTTGGACGGGGGCCGCCCTCACCGAGCAGCTCCGCTATATTCCGCTTACTTATGATGGCAATAAAAGCTCGCGTTTGTTCTCGGGAAAAGATTGCGGGCGACCATACGGGACCGCTCTCCGCGCCGCCGACGAGGTTGGCCGCCGCCATGTTCTCAGCTGTTCACTCGCTCCCGCAGCGAGCGCCTTCCCATAATCCTCCCCGTTCCAAAATGCGATGCGACCTCCGTTTACATGGGCTGAATGAATGCGCACTCGCCATCTCGATCCACCTCTGTCTAGCGACTTGAATGCGATGCGCTTTCTTTGCGCATTATGTCGTTTACATGACCGCATTGAATGCGACAACTGGATTCGATGCGACTAAGTCGCATTCATGTAAACGCGGCTTTTGTGTTGTTTTTCGGAGGCGCGTGCCCGATGATGTATTTTTGTGACCATCTTTCGGGCACAACGCCGACACTTCTTCGCGTAATGGGACAAGTAAGGCTTCCGCCTTAAAAAAATAGTTTACTTCGGTCAGCTTCCTCGCCTATCGGCCCCCTTCCTACACACACTATTCTTGACGCCACAGGCGCGGCTACCGGCTATGGCTCCGACGAGCGACTCAACGACCGCACCTTGTGCATGGTGGGACAGCACGGGGACAACGAGAGGTACTCTCACTACGACGTGCACAGCTTGTACGGCTGGAGCCAGACCGTCGTAACTCACAAGTGAGTTTGCAACACGGATCCAAGGGGAGGGGAAGGCTGCCGGCACGTAAAGGTGCGCACAAAAAAACTAAAAGCGTGAGAGAAAAAAAAACGTGCAAAACTAAGGAGAAAGGAAACAAACTTTGTTTCCTTTCTCTGCGAAGGACATGCTACCTTTCGGTAGCATGCCCTTCGTCAGAGGAGGACCGAGAAACAAGCGCCGTAACGATGCACTTTTTCTCTGCTTGATTGGCTCTTTTGGGCTCTAGCGTCGGCTGCGGTTAGATTTCAAGTGGAAGGAGTATAGGCGAATGCATCTCACTCCGCGAAAATCTATTGGTCTTGGAGCCGAAAGCCTTTGCATAGTTGGAACGGCAGGACGCGCACCGTCACGGGTATTTTCTCTTCGAATTGGGAGGGGTGGCTGGCGTCGTCGTGGAGACTCGTCGAGACAACGGAAACAGCCGGATTTATTTTAGTGAAAAGAAAAAAAAAAATAACTTGACAGAAAGGAAAACGCCATTGTTTCCTTCTTCGCTGGCAAGTGTTTTCCACTTATATAAATGCCACGTACTACATCCACAATGCCGGTTCTTGTTTTGACGGAAGGTGGACGTAGGCGCATAGAAAAGGTTAGACTTTTTTTTATCTTTTGAACCATGCAATGTCTTGCTCTCAAACTCTCACATTCAATCGCTACAAGCAACGTCACTTTCTCACAAAGTTTTAGCTGTCTGCGATGCGCGGTTTTCTCACAAGCACGTGGTACTTTAAATTGCACAGGGCGCTGGAAAGCCTGATGGAGCATCGACATCTCCTCATCAGTCGTTCTACTTATCCTTCGAGCGGAAGGTACACGGGGCACTGGCTCGGCGACAACCACAGTAAATGGGCCGACCTACAGCAGTCCCTCATAGGTACACTTTTTTTTCAACTGTTTTATTTGCCAGAGTTAGTACCATAATATTGAACGTATGATCTATGCACGTTATTGTACTCTTCTACCTAATAATATTGATATGTTTCATTGAGTGTCAAAAGTGTCAAATCCGTATTTAACAAACGTCGTGTTTCTCACACAGTGGGTCGCGACCTCAAAAATGCTCGCGTCAGATTCAGCGGGGCGTCGCGAGGTGACTAGGGAACTTGTAGTAAAAATATGCAAACTTGGCTTTTATTTTGCGGTGGCGTCAATGAAAGCAAACTACAGGTCGGAGCTGAACATCGAACTGGAACTCAGAGATTCGGTTTCCAGACTCCGCCCTCGGTTTGATAAACTGTTATCTAACGTAGAAGCTTAGTCATTAGGAACAGTCATTCCTGCTGACACACATCGTTTTCACTATGCGATGGTTTTTATCGTGCGGCTGCTTCATTCTGATCAGTATCAACTGTCAAATAAAATTCCAGCTTCAATTTTGTGTATTATACTGTTTATGTACTGATGGTAACGTGTGGAATCGTACAATGTAAACTATTTTTATCGGCATATGGGCCATTATAATTTACGTTTGAAATGTTGCCGATTGTACGAGACCCGACACACTCTCTAGCTGTCTGTGGCAGATTTTGACCTGTGCTACTTTGTTGGAAACGAAACTAAATTGAAATTGAACTCCTCAAAAATTAATTCAATGTCATAATTTTCATTTGGCAACTTAAATGCACGCGTACTAAAATGTGTACTAACTTTGGTCAGTCATGTTAGAAGCTGAGGACGATCAGTATTTCGTGAATTCGCTTTAAAAGTTTAGCCTATATATTATTCCTCATGCGTACGAGGGTTTGTAATGGAAGTCCCGATTTCTTAATCGAGACTGGTCCCAGAGCCCGTTTAGCTGACCTTGACAGCTTTCTAAACTGACACATTTTTTTTTTATTTCAAGGCGACCGATAAAGACGAATTAATAAAATTAATAAATACTTTCAAAGCAAACACAATATTAGTGAGATTTTCCAACTTAGGATGCCAGCGATGCACATTTCGGACTTTTTGACTTAGCTACAGTAACCGTGCCCGCTATTGTTACAATCTTCGTAGAATGATACCACGGCCTCAGACAAGCAGTATATTGTACAGTATTGCCAAAGTATGTTTTGACACGATCCCACGTGGTGGTACTCTACATCCGACGCGAAGACGGCCTTTATACTTCTCACATTATAATTGTGAATTTTTTCCTCGGCGTTCTTGTCGGCTAATGTTTTAATCCGATTGGCTGCGGGGACAATAAGGAGATACCTGGGAATCCCGAAGCCCCGCCTTTCTTACTGCGTAGGTGACTACATAGTCGAAACTGTTTTGTTTCTATCCTCAGGTGTTCTGGAGTTCAACATGTTCGGAATTCCCTACGTAAGTAAAACAGCGCCCCCTGCGTGTGACGCGAATACGTCTGTGTATACGTTTAGGTTGCTTCCACGTTTTGTTCAACTTAACACGGGGGCGGAAGGGGGTCTGAACCTCACGAGCAGGTTCTTTCAAGTTTGTCCGCACCGGTACAACCGCAGTGCCTGAAACGCGCGTCTCCGACACGTGTCTTTACCGCGTCCTAAAAGAGTGGTCCCTCGACTTCCGCCTGACGACGTCACGGGAGTGTGATGTTGTCGCCGGCCGCGATCCTGGCGGCGGTGGACATAGCAGACGCCTGTTCCGCTGCACGTCGCTCTCCAGCTTGACAGTCCACGGAAGCTTCGGCAGTCAGGAGTTGAAACGCCTCGACGACAGCGACACTCGCGTTTCGCTTTTGCTTATCGCCGGGACTTCTGGCACCAACCACCAGGAACGCGACATCCGACATCATGACACACCGGCTTCCTTGACGTCGTCTGTTGCCCCTTCTGGACCATTTTCGGAGTGTGGGGCGGGATGGTACGCAGTCAAGGACAGGCACCGTGTGTACCGTTACGATTCGTAACGATGGTAACGGTATACGGTTAGCTCGGTTATACGGGTATTCGGTTAGCGGTTATACGAGACGTAAGCTTGGGACTTTCGATGCTCGGGAAACATTCAGTGGCTCTATAGACTGCACGCCGACTCACGAGCTTGACGTCAAGCCAAAGCGGTGGCGCTAGCTGTGGAACAAGTATGGCGCCCCAAAAGGCTTTGTTATTCGAAAAACTCGGTTCTGCGCCTGTGCAATGCTCACAACTTTTGTGGTCAAAGGCGCTCCAGTTTACAAACAACGAGCATACGTACAGACTATATATGCTCGTTATCACATAAACATATCAAAGAAAATTGCGTTATTATAGTTAGAACGTTGCCACGCGAACAACTTGCAAGATTTGGTAGTCAGTGACAAAACTCGTTGCTTTTTTAGTTTGAAATGTGTAAGATAAGATTCGATGAAATAAAAATGAATAAGTGGTTTTATTCCTACAACGCCGCAAATTTACAATAATCCGCAAAAAAATCAAACTGTTTTTTTTTTTGTTTTTTTTTTTTTTTACACGGAGTCTGTTTAATGGTTGGTTCAAACCAGTTAATTTTAACACACATTCTTTTATATGCAAAATTTCCCCAAAAAAAATTCTAATTTTTTCGCCGCAAAAATAATTTACGCGTCGACGAACGCTCATTATCCGCCCATAGCGCCATCGGTCCGAACCGGGTGCCGAAGTTTCGGAACTAACCGTTACCTTATTCAAAATATTCAAAAGTTATAAGGGATTCTCGTGAATTGTGGATGGGGAAATAGCAGCCGGCTAGAGCTCTCGAATACATGGAGTTGAATGGCACCAGTTACCAAGAACTGGCGAAAACGGGCACCATTATCCAATTAAAATTTTCAGAAAATCCCTTATAACATCTCATTGAGATAACGGTCAGTTCTAAAACTTTGGCTTCTTGTTCAAACAATCAGCGCTAAATATGGGAGGAGAATGAGCGTTCGACAATGCGTAGTTTTTTGGTAAAAAACAATGCCAAAGTTATTTTTGGAGGGACACGTAGATGGCAAAGCGGGACCCCGGATGTTTGCCCATATGCCCCGCCCTGTAAGATTGCGGACGTTTTTTTTTGTTTTTTTTTTCTGTCTATATAGGGTGGTTCAAGTCACCAGGCTCGATCTAAAATGAATCGTAAAAATCGACGCCTGCACGTAGCCATCTAAACTTTTCGTCAAAGGTGTAAATCACAGGTCGGTTTTTTCTTGTAAAATTACAAAGCGCAGCTCTCTTTCTGTAAAAAATAAGGCCAAGGAACTTGCCAAGGTCTACGGCGGGCAGCAACGCAGACGACAGGGGTCCAGTAGCGGGGTGTTTCACGTTCGTATTGATAGATGGCGCTACCTCCTTATCGCGACGGCTCGCGACCACCGTGGTTTATTAAAATGAATACAATCCTTTTGAAATGTACCTTCGGTTAAAAAATAAATGGGAAAAATAAAAGCAAAACTTAAAGTAAAAAAACGCGTCTGCATAACGGCGGCGCTTTTGCTGCCAACGGATTTCGTCTGCGTGTCGTCTGCTATATTTCCCTGGTCGGCCGCACCTTCAGACGCTGCTCCCGACGCCATCTATCAATACAAACGCCAAACACACCCCGCTACTGGACTTGGTCGTCTGGGTCGCCACCCGCCATAGACCCTGGCAAGTTTCTTGGCCTTATTTTTTACAAAAAGAGAACTACGCTTTGTAATTTTACAAGAAAAAACCGACCTATGAAATACACCTTTGACGAAAAGTTTAGACGGCTACGTGCAGGCGTCAATTTTTACGCTCCATTTTAGATCAAGCCTGGTGACTTGAACCACCCTATACTTACTATATTATAAACTCGTCGGCTTGCGGTGACTTGCCGTCCTCGTGAGTGACGATCGTCTTCAGGTGGGAGCGGACATATGTGGCTACTTCGGCGTCCCGACCGAGGAGCTGTGCGTGCGCTGGATGCAGCTGGGGGCCTTCTACCCGCTGAGCAGAAACCACAACGACCGGGGACCCGCGGTAAGCGCTCTCCGTCGCGATTGATGCTTATACGTAATCAGAGAGGGAAACGCATTAGGCCATCTGCAGAACGAAACCAAGCGCCAATCACCGGTCATGTCGCGTTGCGCGATTGCAGGTGCGGCACCTGCCGCTGGCAACTTGGCAACTTTTAAAGCGCGTGCGTGGACGTATGCTTCAAACATGCATACTTGGGTGATTCTGCAAGTGGTATTGCCGAGGGCTTCCGTTTCGTTTAGTTCATTGGCGAAGCGTGCGCATTTGTCTTTCTGTTGTTGCGTTCGGACAAGAGATGGTGGAAATAAATAGTCGGACATTAACACACTCGCAACCGTTTCTTTGACAGCGGTGTACATTTTTTTTTTTGGGTGTTGTGCACGCAGAGCGTAATTTCTCGATCCGGATTCCGCACCATCGCTGAGGACAAAAAGCTAAGCGTAAAGCGATAAATTCATTTTAAAGCAATTAGTACGCGCGTAGTATCATGAGTCATGTTCATCATAATTTCGTGTGCCTCTACAGATGAAGTAGTTGCACTATGCAGATAAATGAACGGTCCGATTGAATGGTAATAAAGGTCAGAAAGCCGGCACCGAAAGACAAAAAAAAAATCTGCTGTATACTTCGTTTCACATTAACTCCGACCACCGATGAAGCAACCCATCAAGCAGCTCTAAAAGTGCACCGTCATGCTGCTCGTCGCTTTTGGGCGTTTGCCATCAATGAGTAAGCCCGTCTAACCAAGAGAGCGCAGGTGCACCCTGACATAGGGTGTAACAAGTTGCTCCCAAGTGGAAGGGGTAACTTTACCAATCTTTTGAGATGAACTCCAGGGGCAAGCAAGTTACACCCTAAAAAAATAACAGCTGTAACCTTTTTTTCTTTTTTTTCTTTTTTTGAGTGTGGGGATAAAAAACGCTCGTAGACGACGAGCGTTATGACGACGTACTTTTTAGCGCTCCTTGATTAGCTCCCTCGGAGTGAAACGGAAGATGGCTGTAGACTAAAGCAGAATTCGATCTTATTTTAAGACTTGTAAACTACAGGGTGAAACAAGGAGACGGCAGGCTCTTTAAATCGACCGGAAAATTCGGTTTCTTAACCTATCGCGCTACGACTTTGTGCAGCGTTGCCCACAGATGGTGCATTTTTTTTTTTGTAAAATTTGCAAAGAACGAACTTACCTGAGGAAAAAGTAAAGAAAGAAAAAGGCTTAGCTCCTATGGAAACCCAGCGACGCCACCGGTTTGCAAACAACACGGCGCCGTTTCGCACGGAAGACAAGAGATGGCGCAAGCGGTCGCGACGCCAACTGCCGCCAACGAACGAGCAGACGAAGCCGAGAGCCGGCGCTTTTAGCAGACAAGGAACTGCAGTTCCTCGTTGTTACCGCGCCTGTTTTTGTTTCTGGGACTGTCGCCGCCTGCGGAACGCGCGCCGCTTTTGAGTCGAAAAGTTCGTCTGCTAAAGAGGCCGGCTCTCGGCGCCCGTATGCTCGTTCGTTGGCGGCGTTCGTTGCGCCATCTCATGTCTTCCGTGCGAAACGGCGCCGTGTTGTTTGCAGACCGGTGGCGTCGCTGAGTTTCCATAGGAGCTAAGCCTTTTTCTTTCTTTACTTTTTCCTCAGGTAAATTCGTTCTTTGCAAATTTTACAAAACAAAATGCACCATCTGTGGGCAACGCTGCACAAAGTCGTAGCGCGATAGGTTAAGAAACCAAATTTTCCGGTCGATTTAAAGAGCCTGCCGTCTCCTTGTTTCACCCTGTATAACAGCCAAACCTACATCTCGTATCTCGATCAGTTACGCAGCCTTCCAATTCATGCAGGAACAAGATCCCGCGGCGTTCAGCACTCGGGCTGTCGAGGTCATCAGGGAAGCTCTCGATGTCCGTTACTCCCTGCTGCCTTACCTGTACACGCTCTTCTACGAGGCTCACAGGAATGGCACTCCTGTGGTCAGACCGCTTTTCTTCGAGTTCGTACCGTATATGGCTTGCGAGCTGCTGCGCTTTCACCCTGGTGTGCTTTGACTGACGTCAATTCGGTCTGTCACCTTTTCCTGGGCCGGCTTGCAAGAACAGCGTCTCAGCTGAGACTGAGTGAAAGAAAGCACTGCAAAGGGCTGGGGCGCGCGAGCGTCTTGAGACGTGGCTTGAGTCCCGCTCAGCTTGTGCGCTGGCTTTGGCAGTGTTTTTTTCCCCGGTCTCAGCTGAGACGCTGTTTCTAGCAAGCCAGCCCTGGTGTAGATAGCCGTCCTTGAAGCTCTTTTTATTGTCGTCAAATTTTTCGTGGTCAAAAGGGCGCTAGAGACCATGGCATGTGGTTATTCTTATTTCAGAAACAATATGAGATGAGAGACGGGCATCACTGCGCGTGCGCAGCTTTACGAGGACTGTTCCCAGGCGGATGATTTTGTTTGGTAGAACTTTGTGTTCACACGCAGATACAAGAACACGTGTCATCATTACACGTATCCTTATCGTTGGAATGACAAGATGTGACTCTTTGCAACTTGATACGATGAGGATTGCATCTTGGGAAATTTGAGCTTGTATTTTGTATTTATATATAACCTGCCATGGGAAAGATAAAAACATATTTTTAATTATCGGGTAATTCTACAATACAAGCAAGTCTGACAGAACGCAGCAAGACTCGTTGCATAGATAAGTAGCAACAGATTAACTCAATAACAGGTGGTTCCATGTGACAATTCAACTCTCTGAATAAAAAAAAAAGATTGAAGGGGATTTTTTTTTTTTTTTTGCTGCCTGTATTCGCTTTTTGTTACGACATCTTATTAGACCAAAAGTAATTTTTGAACCACAAACGTATGTTTTGTTTAACGAGTAATTGATCACTTTAGAGCTCCGACAACGATACTCGGCAAAGGTAACGCACATCTTGATACAGAGGAGCATCCTCTGGTACACCCTATAAAACAGTCCATGAGTTCCCTTTTCTGTGTAACATTGAGACAGTCGATCACGGTGAGAAACAGAAGGATCCCTGTGAATGGCTAAAGGCTGAATTCCATGGGGAGCATATGGTGCAAAAAAACGACGAATTTTGTGCGGCGGCTTTTGCTCTGCGCATGGCATCAGCAAAGAGGCTGCTACGTCGCATGCAACGTGAGCGTGCCGTCGGACGTAGCTCGTCAGTCATTCGTCCCATAATTCGCTCCATGGCATTCAGCCTTAAGGGGGATTCAACCGCTCGTCACTCAATGGGCAAATTTCGCTACACAAACCTGAGTTTCACGAATGCGCGATGGTATTCATTCTTTTGGGGGTTACTTATGATAACCTAATGAAGGTTGTACGGCCCTTGGATTTTTCTTTTAGAGCGCTGGAGATTTTAAAACAAAATTCAGAAATATGACCGTTTTGACTGTCTTTAGCGCGTTTTGAGGCATTTTTGAAAATACAATTATTTAGAAGACAAACGTGACAAAACGCTTGGCCGTACGTACTCGGGGTGCCTCTAATCTTAATTTTAAGGCCATTACGAGAAAGCAAAATATTGTTGTATTTGCGTATTTGTGTAAATAAAATCACCCTGTAAATTTTATTTCCAACTTGTTAAATGAGATGGCGACACTAGTACTAAATGCCTCAAACCGGAGGCTTTCTTGCTGTTGCTGTTGTTGTTTTTCTCTCGAGCTCGAATTCTACCGCGATGTCTCGTCGCTCGTGGATCAGTAGCACGTGTAGCGAAAGCTCACGCTGTAAAGCTCACTGATCGTACATTCAATCCACCGCCTCTGCCCATTTCAATCTGGATGAGCATCATACCGGCGTGCTGTCATGTATCACTTTTGCGTGATGCACGCTAAACACGTCAGATAGGCAGCGGTATACTGCACTGTCTTTCATCTCCAACGAAGGCACCAGGTGCCCTCAGACCTGACTGACTACCCGCTGTATAAACATAGACACAACAGAATTACAATTGATGGCTCCGTTGGTCGGCACTTTTTGAACGCTGCAAGAAAAGTGTAACTAGTCATCAGCAGACTCCTAGCGAAAGGCCTGATAAGGCTCTGAAAGCGATACTTTTGTTGATTATATTTTTTTGTGTGTGCTATGTTAGCGCGCGTGGTCAAACGCTTGCATACGCTACAAGCGTGGCACGTAAGCACCCTAACTAAGATCGTGCAGGGTTGAACAGAGATATCCTAATATGTAGGGTGCCTCAATGTCCTTCTGCTTAGGGTGTTGCCACCCTTTGTAGTACAGTAGACTCCCTTTAAGACGAACACGAAGGGACCCTGAATATTTGTTCGATTTATCAGATGTTCGCCTTAACAGAAGTGTAAGTGCCCTAATCATCATGCTGGGCCTGTCTAAATTGCTGTTGACCAATAAACACAGAATGAAAAGGCCTACAATGAAGAGATACTTAAAAAGGGACATTTATTTGGCTTACCATGCCAAAAGAAGAGAAAAAATGTTTCACACACCACTGCGGGGGGAACCGATCCATTCGGTGATTTTGGACTGCCTCCTCCTCTGCGAATCGGTGTTTTGCGATGAAAGACGACATATGGCCCATGTTCCTGAGAATGCATGAGCCACATGTCATTATTGAACCTTAATCACTCTTATCACGTCCATCAGACTCCTTGTCCGACGCCTCCTCCCAAAGGCAGTAGTCTTCAGTGCCGTCGAGCGCATTTGAAATCCCGCACTTCTTGAACGAGCGAGCGACGAGTGTGCGCCAACGCAGTGAAAACCCGGCGCGGTGCATAAAGCGAGTAACCTAGGGTGCCTTCATGTGCGCATTGAGGCACCCTAGAGTAACCCAATGTCCGCTCGCCAACGTTCTCATGCAGCAGCTTGATGTTTACGGCGAGGTGCCGTTCACGCTGCTATTTACCAAGTTACGGCGAGGTGCCGTTCACGTTACTCTTTTACAAAGTCGCCGAGACTTGCCTCGACGTCGGCGAACATGCCATTCCTTGGGCTCCTAAAGCTTCTCGTTCCGTTGCACGCGAACAGAGCTTGCTTTTGTCGTCTCCATCCGCGGATGCTGCCCTCATTTACGGCGAATTGTCGTTCGGCAGCACTGTTACCGATGTCTTCTTCCGCGATCAAAAGAACTTTTCTTTTGTAGGCGACCGATGACTATTTTCGCGCCGACGCCATTGCCGAGCCCGACAGTGTACGAAGGGTGGCGCCTCGGACATTGCGATTTTAATTATGATGATAGCTGTTTTGAGCGCCATATTGCTTCGAAACCGAAACTACGTCAAACAGCGTTAGATCGCGCCTCATCGAAGTTGAAAATTTGAAAAAAAAAACTCGTATTACATGCGGGTTTTTAAGGTACATCTGACATACTCCTCGGCCGGCACAATGCGCGGCGTCACCGTCGGTGCAGTGCCATCGCGAAGGGGACCTATGAAAGTTCGAGTTAACCAAAATGCGCGCGCAAAGCAGTTCGTGTTAAACAATTTTTTTTTTTTTTTTTGCATTGCGTCTATTGGAAACCAACCAAATGTTCTTACTTTGTTCGGCATAACCGAGAATTCCGCTTAACCGAGTTCGCCTTAACGGGAGTCTACTGTATACCCGATGCCGACAGAACGCGCTCACGGGTAAAATACAAATAAATCGACGAAAACAAAATGTCGCCGTAGCACAGTCAGCGCCACAAACGCGTGCCGGGACACGCTCTTTCACGCGCTTCTGGACAAAACATAAATAAAATAAAAATAAAAGTGTGGGGCGAAATGGCCGGATGTCTCCACCCTAAGCAAAGCGCACATGACGGCACCCTACATATATGTATTTGGAAATAAAAAAATACAGTCGAGTGAGTTGCAAAGAAGGCTAAAATACTTATTCCGAACAACATTTATTTTATGAAAGATTATTTCAGATATTTTCATTCTCTGTAGACCTTGTTTGGTGGCTAGTGGATATGAAAAACAAAACAAGAGGCATGATTTCTATTATTTTGAACAATTACAATATATTTTCTTATCCAACAAACAGGTGCTTACTCTGAGATGCAAATTGCATTTTGACGTTAGCGTTCTGGCGCCCGAAACAATTTTTTCTAAATTTAACACTTCCTATTTTGCGGATTACTAAGAAAACCAAACGGGCTATCAATAGGTAGAAAATACGCTCCTACCTAAAGTAAGGCGTACGTTTTTTTGTTTTTTTTTCTCTTTACCTTTTTAATTTTTAGGCAAACTCAAATGAACCTCTAAATAACTTTAGTGTCTTCATAAATAACCTCGGGAACTCACTATGCTATTGTCCGTCATGAACACCTCTTCAACAGTGATCTTACTATGTCACAGTGGAATGAAGCGGTGCTACCTTACCAGTCTGGAAACAAATTGGGGTGTGTATGTTTATAAAGCCTAGATTCCTAGAACATAGTCTGCCTCAACGGGCGACTTGTCTCCCAGCTGTAGGTGAGCAATTTAGCCAGTGCTGTACAACCGCTAGCCTGGGGTCTTTAACGTGCATCAGGCAGTTGTGATACACGACCGTACGCCGGTACGATGCTCATCCAGATCGAAACGGGCAGGGGTTAAATTGAACCCGGGATCCCTGGGTTATACAGCGCGAGCTTTCGCTCCAAGTGCTCCAAGGTGGTGTGTATTGGTGGCACACTCGGCCACCAATACTTTTTTTTTTCTTTATTGCACGTGGCCACCGATCCCTCTTTATCTGTCTGGACCACCGAAGTCTGGTCTGGACTAAAGCCCTTCGATATGTTCGCATATGCCTTGCAACTGGTGTCAAATGCGCCAGTGCACGAGGCCCGTATCTCGAGCGGCCCTTGGAAGCAGTTATCGGCGCAGTACATGAAATGAGCGGCCCTTCGAAGCGAATGGCAGCGGAGCACCCGCTCCTCGCACGTGTCTTGCCAATATGGTCTTGCGCGTTTCCACAACAATGGTTGGCGGTACTTGTAAGCGTGAATTTTATCAAATGAATTTAGTCTGCACTTCCGGCAGCGCCTTCAACTTATGGAATTTACGAAGATAACTCAAGTGCAACATGGCTTTGTGTATTCGAGTGGCTCTTTTTTCGCTGACAGAGAGACAGACGGAAAGTGTCCTTTCTTGCCATATGTTGTCAGCTGCTGTGCACTTGGCGCGCGATTGTGGACGAGTATATAGAGCCGCGCCACTTGCTTGGACAGAGAACTCCTTGGTACAGTTCACGGGTGGGAAACGGTTGCTTCTTGTGCAGAAGTGTGGACCTCGTCGACCAGGTTCACACCTCTGGACGTGCAGAAGTGTGGACCTTCGCCGCGCAGAAGTGTAGACCTCGCCACTAAAGGAGCTATGCTTGCACAACCCAATTGGGTTGTGCATAGCACAACCCAAATTGGGTTGAGCTATGCACAACCCATTTTTTTTTTTAGTGGCTCTAGTTCTTCCTAAAGTCACTGGATCCTGGGAAAGTAACGCCAAGCTCCCCGTGTGGTCGCCATCTTGGTCCGTGAAATGAGCAATTTCTCCTTGACAGCTCCGTTCTTGGTGAGCCGATCTAGATTCGCTGGTGACGGGTAGCTTTATGGAGTCGTTTTTTGTATGCCGAGATTTTGCTAAGCTTACACCGGCAAAACAAGCGTACAACCTCGTACCACCACCAGATGCTGTGTCGGTGCTTGGAGGAACTGAAAAATAAGTTTACCGTCTTGAAATACGCAAGAAGAACAATATAATTGTAAGAGATCCATGATGATGGGCATGATCAATAAGTTTATTGCATACAAAGTGCCAAAGACTCTTAAATTGACGAGGAACGCTTCCAGTACGGTGATCCTCCATGGTGATCCTGGCGCGACTGGTTTAGAACGACCCCCTGGAAGCTTCGAAGATTTAAATGGACCAAGATGGCGATTCCCATGGCAACGTAGACCGATGAGCCAATCGCCTTGCGAGGTTTGTGTCATCTGTATGTTAGTATCCGTTTGTGTCCGGCTAGCAGGTAGGGAAGGCAATGGCGCTACTTTCCCAGGATCCAGTGACTTTAGTTCTTCCCAGAAGTGGCGCGCGGCACGTGTCTCGAGCATTTCCACAAAAATGATTGGCGCCACTTTTCCCCTCATAGATGAGCTTTACTCCACACATCCTGGGAGCGGGTTTGCAAACCAGTATTCAGACGAAGAGCAGGCCGATATAGGACATAGGAAGTGCAAAACTGCCATTTTATTTCCTTTTTGTTTTCTAGCTTTAAATTACTCTAAACATAAATAAACCTTTTTTTTCTTTTTTTTTTGTTTTGCAAAGCAACGTTTGCGTGAGTGTCCTGGTCCAAACGGCCGCAACGCCGCACCTTGTGCTTTCGATAATTTTAAACGTGGACGGAACTTCGAATCCATTCGTAAATCGGAGCTTATTCTACGTTTTGTAAGCCACTGTAATCTACGTATGTACTGGCTCGTATCTCGCGCTGCCTGTTGGCCGCTTCCGCCAGCGGCGGACGCAGAGCGAAGAAGATCTATCTCGAAATCGGCGGCGAACAGCCCGTGGCCCGAGCCCACCTCGAGCGCCCGACCTGCATGCGCAGCTGCGAACGTGCAACTCGTTTGTTCCGGAAAAATTTTGCGCCATCTATGAGGAAAAGGGTACAAATAAATAGCGGTTGAATCCCCCTTAAGGCCTGTTCACACATGTAGCGGAGCGCTACGAGCATAGCGCTGACCTCGCGCTAAGCGCGTGCTGACGGGAGCGTTCACCAGCAGTGTATCGCACCGTCAAAACTGTTACTCATGGCAGACGATAAGTAGCTGACGGCACGTGAGAAGCGATACATTAGCGCTTCGCTGCATGTGGGAACCGGCCTTTAAGCTCGTACTATTGGCGACGTGAGCGATCGAAAGCGTCACTGTGGTCGGCCCACCACAATTGGCCGAATGCTGACTCATCAGCAAAGGATTTCTCATCGGCGGAATTAAGAGGAATGAAAGAACTTCAATTTTGACGGTGTTGGCAGTGTTGCTTTGAGAGCGCTATGATTTCAGGCTTCCACCATGCCCATTACAAACACCATCGAACTTGTTTTTCACAAGGTAATGACGTCTCGAAAGGTAGCCGAACGAGGGCGCCACCGAAACATCTCGCCGCTAATAGGGGGTATTCACTGGCCGCCATATTTGAGGTCACTGTTTAGAGCGCATGCTCAGAACGAGCTCGCATTAATAGGCTGCCAAGACCGGCAATCTTGATGGTGCGGGGTGCACGTTGCAAAATAACTGTGGAAGCTCGCCGTCAGCACGTGCTCAGCATTAGCGCACACAGATATGGCCGCCAGTGAATACACCCTATACTATTAGAGCTGACACAAAAAAAAAAATGTTTTATGCACTGGTACATTAAGCAAGTGAAACGTCATGCTCATTGCACCTGAGCCCATCACTTTTTACAGCGAAGCTGTTTATGGCTAGGGTTCCGGGTATTTTTCGTGTGCGTGACCAAAAACTGTACGCTCGATCCGCCGCACGCGCTGCACGCGCACGCCTTCCCGTATAAAAGATTCGAAATAAATAGCCAAAATAAAACGTTGACAAACGCGCGTGCAAGATTGCCATTTGTTTTAAGCTTTTGCTTTAAAACAGTTACTGTGGTGTAGGCGCTCTCAGGTAGATAATAAAGGTTTCTCAAAGATTTGCTGCTGTGCGACCCGCGTCGGCCGTGTCCACGCTCGCACTGCCGTCTCTTTGTCGTCGTTCTAAGCCCCCCGCTTGCTTGCCTAGTTTCCTTTCCTTCCGCTCTCCCGGAATGGTGGTCCCGTCGCGCGTGTCTGGTTTCCTCCGGCTCCTCGGGGCGGTTCTTTGTCGTGTGCAAAAACAGCGTCGCTGGTCATCCACCTTCACAGAGTGGAGTGGCTCATGATTTTTTCTTTTAATCTAATCATGATTTGAGGTTTGTCATTCACTGGAATCCTGTTACTCGCCGTGACTACCTGTCTCGTGTTCTGCGGGAAAATCAACTCTCATGTGCCTTCTTTTAGCTCGCAGTATCAACTACGACATATTTAAGAACTAAATTTTTGTTAAAACAAAAAGTGATTGCAACTCTTTCAAGATCTATCTCTACTTCCTTGGTCAATTCTATGATCTTATGGTGTTTGTATTTTGCGTCTTTTTTTGGGTATAAACATATTTCCCTGTAGTCATTCTGTTTCTATTTGCCCAATACGTTTTACTGTAATGCTGTTGTTTTTCTTTGTTTTTCTCTCCCCCTGCTATAACGCCACTGGCGCCGCAGGTATCTGAAACTAAATAAATCAAATATTATCGGCGCCAGCGTCATGTAGTGTACTGCCAATACATCGGCTCTCAGCGATGCATCGAAGCTATACATGAAGATAGCTTCTAAGAGTATTTGCCCCATATCGCTAACGCCGATGATAGGCTTAGTGACACCAGCAACCGACCTTTCTCGTTATAAACGAATAGCCGTTTGCAATAGCACAGTGATAGTCACTGATAACTTGAAAAACGCCGGGCATGTTCCCAACTCTTGCATCGCTTTTCTTTTTTCGGCGTTCTTATCTTCTAATGTCGAAACCTGATTGGCTCCGGAGAGATCATAAGATGTTCGGTACTCGCCACACCCTACGTTTCTTACGTTGTCGGTGACCATGGGGTTGCCAGATATCGTTATCAGAGCACCAAAGTGATCAATTTGCCAAAACCCGTAATAAAATGACCACGCAGAAAAGGTGGAACGGCGAACAGACGTCATGTGAGAGCACCCCGTATGCACCCTAAAGGATTTCGCGTTTGAGTTCCCGGGGTTACTCCGCAGTGTCTTTCTGTGCAGTGTACGCCCGCTCGTATAATTCCAGATTTGCCGAGGAGCCTCACACGTACGGCATAGACAAGCAGTTCATGTGGGGAAGCTCCCTCCTGGTCTCCCCGATACTGGAAGAAGTAAGAACTCGAGACGTGGCATCCCGTTTCCGTGAGGTCACACTACGCAGCCTGTGTAATCTGGCTGTCCTAAGACACCGTCGTCTGTGACGATGACTTAAAGGGCCACTGACAACCCCAAGATTTACATGTTTTACCGTCTCAGATGCTTCAAAAGCGCGCGGCAAAACATAAAAGAAGAAAACAAATTTGGCGTGCGAAATAGTTTATTAAGGTTCGTGTCCTCCTCCCGCAATTTGAGCTCCTCCTCGCTTCTTGTTTTGGTGACGTAATTTTTGAAAACGTTAAGAGGAGTCTCAAGTTGCATGTATCAAATGATTACTGTAATTTATAAAATACATTTTTTTGCGACTGTAAGGGCACTCCACTGCTGACTTCGAAAAATAAAAATCAGAGACCGTCTGTGTTAATGACGAAACATCGGCCGTCTTCTAGCCTTTCATCATACTCTTAATATGGCGTGATGCCGGAAAGTTCGTCGGAACGGTTGCCCGTTTCAGTTGAGTTCGGAATCCAACTCCCAACGACAGTGATTTCACTACACCCCCCCCCCCTTGTTTTTCTGAAGTCACCCCCTTAATTCGCAACGTCTTCTTTATTCTCAAAGCCTCCCCCCCCCCCCCCCCCTTAAAAATTTAGACACTCCCCCTAATTTCAATTCCTCGGAAAACCCTGCCACACGATCTGGATACATTGAGGTCTTTCTCGTAATATTTGTCAACAAAGTGATGAGAACAGATAAGGCGGTATGAGACTAGCCCCCGCAGCTGTTCTTTGGGGATCGCCACCAACCACACATCATTTTGTGCTTCATCTTTTGGAAAACTTGTGCACCACGCCCCTTTTAGATTTGGTGGTACTGGGGCAGAACTTGGCGCAGCACCTTTGAGACACTGCCCCCTCACGTCGCTCACGAAGGTCTGCTAAACGTCGTTTTTTTTCATTACATTTTTAAAAATCGTTTTCGACCAACTAAGGCCTGATTCACATTTGCGATTTTACTTGCGATTTCGCAGTTGCGACGTCGCTTGTGCGGCAGAAAAAGCCCGGTGGAAGCTGCGGTGCTTGCCGCCGCACATACAAAATCGTAAGTAAAAATGCACTATGTGAATTGGGCTTAACACTGCTAAAAAAAGAGGAACTGTAAAGTGACGCGTCGTGTGCACACGCAAACAAAAGGTCTCGCGAAATACTCTCACGGCTGGACAGGTGGCACTTGCTCGTGTCGATGAGCCATGAGAGGGAAAGGGAGAAATTCAAACGACACTTCCCGTTTGAAGTCATCCAAAAAGGCAAGGACTGCACCATTTCGCTAACTACATCATAGATTCGGGCGGGCATTTCAAAAGAAGCTTTCTGAAAATATTTCCTTAAAGGGGCCCTCCAACAGTATTTGAGCGTCTACTTTTTTTTTTTGCGGTTTCTCCACGCTAGTGGTCCCGGACACCCAGTGGACAACGAAAGAGTTTAAAAATATTAGAGCATCATATTTTAATTTGACAACTCGGAAACACCTCCTCCGACGGTGGCGCCGCGAGGTGCCGAATGCGCGCGCATAACGGCGCTCCCTTTCACTATACGTCACATTCACTGGGTTTCGTGATTGGCGAGAGCCGTCCCAGAAATTTTGAAGTGGAATAAAGTATATCACACGTTAACCGTCATTATTTCTCTAAAAAGTCGTTTTTATAGAGCTAATAAAGTTGCAAATTAAAGTTCAAAAAGGGCGAAAACAACGCCTCGTTAAAACGAAATATTATTCAGTGCTTTACGCCTCGTTAGAGTTCCTGTATAGACGCTTTAAACACGCGTTCGACTCGCGCTAGAGTGAGCCGCCATTGCCGACCTTCTCCTGTCTTACCGAGATTCCTAGCCACTGAAGCGGGCGTTGACGAGCCTCCACAAAGGCGTATGTTGGGGAGAAGGACGCAGTAGCAGCTAAAGTGGCAATAACCTGTCCTGCTGTGGTAATGATGATGTGAAGCGAACGGAATAAGAGGAAACCAAAACTGAAGGTCGGTTATGGCGGCGCCATGTTTACAAACATGAACTGCCTCCTGCGTCCCAAGCAACTTCCGGTCGCTCCGTCTTTGAAAGTATGTCGAGCTTACCTATGTCGCCAGTGCTAGAAAGCATAAACGCTACACGCACATCAAAGTTGGAGATTTAACGAGGGCCCTCGGCTGGTCAATTTAACGTCTTGGAGGAGGCAAGTTGGTTTACAAGAGTATTCGAAAATATTTATCATATCTGGGGGTTCTGCGTTCTTTTGGCGTTCACCTGGAGAATTGGTGGTTAAACGTTTCATCAACATTTCAAACAGCGGTGTTAGGGTGGGCTTTGTTCATACTTTTTATGAACCGGAAGTTCTCTGGGACGTCAAAGACTAGAACAACTCCCGGTGGCGTTTGCCATGAAAAGGGTCTATAACGTTCCCAGGCTTTTGAGCCCGCCACGCGCCTCGAACGCGCGGCGCTGCTATTCGCCGAATTCAGTCACGTGAGGAGCTGGATCCACATGCCATGCGTGAACGCGCAACTCTGGCTCCCGTAGGGAGCCTATACAGGAACTCTACGCCTCGTCGCTCATGCGCGCCTCCCAGCGGCGGAGTACCTCCTACTAGTGGTGCAAAACTATCGATAGTCGCCAGAAATGTGACTATCGATGGTAAGAAAACTATCGATAGTACTATCGATAGTCGACTATCGAAAAACTATCGATAGTACTATCGATAGTCGACTATCGAAAAACTATCAATAGTACTATCGATAGTCGACTATCGAAAAACTATCGATAGTACTATCGATAGTCGACTATTGAAAAACTATCGATAGTTCTATTCGATAGTCGACTATCGAAAAACTATCGATAGTACTATCGATAGTCGACTTTCGAAAAACTCTCGATAGTCGACTATCGAAAAACTCTCGATAGTCGACTATCGAAAAACTATCGATAGTACTATCGATAGTCGACTATCGAAAAACTATCGAAACAAAATGACCGCATCTCCACGTGGTGAATGATGTTGATTGGGGCGAAGCTCTGGTGGTGCTGATGATACTGATTTTGTTCATAGGTAGTGCTGATGGTGATAATTTTTTTTTATTCCTCATAGGTAGTGCTGAGTTCCGGGTTGCGTTTCGACTTCATTATTACTGCTTTATGGTCGGTGAAATGCAGAGCCAGTGGTTCTTCTAGCGGATCAGCTTGGATCCGCTAGAAGCCGTGGGAACGCATCTCCACCGCTTAGGTCAACGGTCCATGTCAGAAAGAGAATGTGTGGTATGGAACGTGGTTATGTAAGCATTTGAGCATATGACCGCTGCGCCCTCTCGTCTATAAACGTTGAGCGAATGCATGCAAAGTTTAATGCGATTATATATGCATTTGACCGCAGCGCCTTTTCCTGTATAGACGTAGCGGCTACATGCAACGTTTCATCCATGACATCCCCCCAGCTCTTGAGTTACTACCACATCTCAGAGCCCCTACTCGTCCCGCAGTCGTGGCCGAGTGGTTAAGGCGATGGACTAGAAATCCATTGGGGTCTCCCCGCACAGGTTCGATTCCTGTCGACTGCGCAAACATTTTTTTCTTTTTTTAAGAAGACAGATGGGATGACAATCAATGTGACCACGGTCGCCGGATGGACGGACGGACAAGGCTAGACCCTAAGGAGCTTCGCCCCTAAAACTATCAATAGTACTATCGATAGTCGACTATCGTAAACCTATTGATAGAACTGTCGATGGTTTACTATCGATAGTTTTGCGACACTAGTAGTTTGCGTAGCTCCCTCTTCTCTCTTTCTCGCTTTATTTTTTCAAATGGGATACCCAACTAGCCCAAGCGCTTAAGGCCCTGTCACACTGAGGCAACACGATGGCAACAGCAACTCAACACGTTGTCCGACAGTCGAGCAACTTGTTGCTCGCTCCCCGTGTTGTCCTACAAACCCGTCACATCGCGGCAACAGCAGCACAACATGGACGACAACTAAAATGTTGCCCCGGTATGACAGCTTTCGGCAGCAAAAACAGCAGCAACTTGTGTTAGACAACGTGTGTTACTTTGATTGCTGGCTGAGCGAATTTCGGGCCGGCAACGCGACAACATAGATAGCTTCGATGGCAGAGCTAGTTCCCTATAAATAACGTCGTACTCAAATGAAGGCTTGGAAAACGTTAGTTAATAATAAATAAGGCTGGCATGCAGCTAAAATATTTTTATGAATGTTTTTACTTTGTAATTACGGAAAGCGATTGTCGAAATGGTCACAGCTAGGGTCACGAACGTTCAGACTGGTGTTGAAATTAGAACCGTCGAGAGACCAACTCACATTACTGCTAGTGAAATAAAATGGCATGCCTACTCACCCTCTGATAAAGTATAATAAAAATAATCCTGCAAAGCGAAGATTAAAAAATCGAAGCATTAAAACGACCACACTGACCATGGTTGTTGATGTTTGGAACTTGGAAACAGCCGCTACCAGACACCTGATTTGTTTCGAAAATACCCAGGACGTTTTGGGGAAATGAAGCGATCACATAGCAGGCGGTAGGTAAAAGCGTTGAAAAGTTTTATTCCACCGATTGTTATGAAGGCCGATCGTGTCCGTGCCGCAGTTTTAAAATGCTGTCAGTTCAGCTCAACACCACGCTACAAAAGACGCTTTAGGGTACTGCCGGTGCTTACTCAATTTTACAGTAAAATATGAATTGCACAAAAGAAAGAACCGGACAGAAACACTTCATACCGGGTGGCGCAAATCCCGAACATATATCGGCGATCTCACTTTCCTTGGTTAGGGCTATCTGCTTTGTCAGCGAATAAAGAACATTTTGATAAAATAAAGGGTGGAAAACACTCCCCGTGTCAAGTTTTCTAATCACAGTCACTGGTTGATGCCGTCCCATCGTAATATCCGGCCCTTCGAACGCACTAGCACTTTGCAGAGTCACATTTCCAGCGACGCCGCGCCGCACACGAACAAAGGTAAACGATCAAGATGGCGGAGTGTTCCTCGTTGTTCCTCGTGTTGTCCCCGCCGTCAGCGCGGTATGACAGGGTTGTCGGACAACAAATCGGAAAACACGGTTGCCGGGCGGCAGCAACATGTTGTCCGACTGTTGTTGTTGCCGCGATGTGACAGGGTCGCCGGCAACACGATTTCCTCGTGTTGCCGTCTAGAGTTGACGAACTGTTGCCTCAATGTGACAGGGCCGATACCATCCCAACTTTGGTTCAGCTTTCAGTGATGCCGAAGACGGGAGTTTGGGCGAAGAGAGGAGGAAGGGAGGCGAGCGGCGGTGCGGCAACTGTGTTCGCTCTAGTGGTGCAAAACTATCGATAGTACTATCGATAGTATCGATAGTCGCCAGAAATCGGACTACCGATAGTAATAAAACTATCGATAATGTCGCAGAACTATCGATAGTCTACTATGGAATACTATCTAGTACTATCGATAGTGACAATCGAGAAACTATCGATAGTCGACTATCGAAAAACTATCGATAGAAGACTATTGAAAAACTATCGAAAAACTATCGATAGTCGACTATCGAAAAACTATGGAAAAACTATCGATAGTCGACTATCGAAAAACTATCGATAGTACTATCGATAGTCGACTATCGAAAAACTATCGATAGTCGACTATCGAAACACTATCGATAGTACTATCGATAGTCGACTATCGAAAAACTATCGATAGTACTATCGATAGTCGACTATCGAAAAACTATCGATAGTACTATCGATAGTCGACTATCGAAAAACTATCGATAGTACTATCGATAGTCGACTATCGATAGTTCTGCGACACTATCGATAGTTTTGGAAAAACTATCGATAGTATCGATAGTCGATTTATCGATAGTTTTGCATCACTACCTCCTACTCGCCGAGGTGGCTCGGGCGGCTCCGGTGGCGGAGTTGCGGGAGACGAGCCTTCTGCGGCTGTCGAAGCGGACTGAGGCAGCGTCGCGGCGCTTGCGTGGTGTGTCCTCGTACGGCGCGACGTCCAGCTCCGCACTCCTTTTTAAGAATTCGGCGCTCAAAATCCGATAAGCCCGGTAAATTCATCGATGATGGCAACCCGATTCCAAAGCTACTGTAGTGACCCAGATCCCACGAGAACCAAGCGCTAGCCTACTAAAGAAATAAAAGTTGATGTGCTGGTGGCGCGTGACACTCGCACGCCTCGAACACAGAACAGAAAGAACACCAACTGGCTGGTCGCTCTTTTCTTTGATCCCGACAAGTGGTGACCCGGACGTGATGGTACATACGTTGCTGGCTTGTAATGTGTGTGAGATGGAACTGCGACTCTGCTTGCAGAAACCAGACTCGCGGGTTGCGGTCCCAGTACGGCGGGAGCCGCACCGCAACAGCCGCAACTGGAGTTGGAGTGGAAGCCGGGGTTTGGTTCTCCGTCATGCTCGAAGTCGCAGGCACCTTCCAGCTCGCCTTTTTGTCGGAGTTTTTCACAGACATCCGACACGTCAGAGGCGTGGACAACGTACCTGCCGACGTCCTCAGCCGCATTGATGCAGTTTCTTTGCCTCCAGTACCGGACCCTGCAGAACTTGCCCGTCTACAGGTCAACGACGAGGAACTAAAAACGTCACGTGCGTCATCGTCTCTGCAGCTGCAGGACGTCACCTTTCCAGGAAACATAATCGTCACCTGCGACATGAAAACTGGAAAGCCACGGCCTTTTATTCCTGCTCCTCTACGTCGAAAACTCTTCGACGCCACTCACAGCCTGTCACACCCGGGCGTTCGGGCAACGCAGAAGCTCATGACGAGCAGATACGTATGGCCCCGCATCAAGGCAGACGTCCGGAACTGGGCACGCTCCTGCATCCCCTGTCAACAGGCCAAGGTACATCGGAACCCTGTGCCCCCGGCCAGGACCTTTCTCCAACCAGATACGCGTTTTAACAAAGTGCATCTGGACCTGGTCGGGCCTCTTCCATCGTCACAGGGACACCGATACCTCCTCACCTGCATAGACAGATTTACAAGATGGCCAGAGGCAACACCCATACCTGACATCACTGCCTCCACCGTCGCAGCCGCGTTCATCTCGACCTGGGTGTCCAGATTCGGATGCCCTTCCGAGATTGTCACAGATCGCGGACGACAATTCGAGTCCTCACTCTTTACAGAGATCAACCGCATCCTCGGAACGACAAGGCTAAGGACCACAGCTTATCATCCGCAGTCCAACGGTCTTGTCGAGCGTTTTCCACCGCCACCTAAAATCGGCACTAACAGCACATGGCAACCCAAACGAGTGGGCTCTTCAACTACCGCTTGTGCTCCTTGGCATACGCACGGCCCTCAAAGAAGACCTTGGATGCTCCACGGCAGAGCTCGTGTATGGTACTCACCTCAGGTTACCATCAGACTTCTTTGAGGCCGAGCCCATATCTTCAACAAGACCCCAAGATTACGCTGAAACGCTGAGACAAGTCTTCGAGAACCTTCGTCCCATCCCAACTCGGACAGGTCAAACCGAGTCACCCTACGTTACCGAAGATTTAAAGACGGCCACACACGTCTTTGTGCGACAAGATCACCACAAGAAACCACTACGCCCTCACTATCAAGGACCGTTTCCTGTGGTTCAGAGAAGAACGGACACATTTGTGCTTCGTATCAACGGCAAAGACGATACTGTTGCTCTACACCGCCTCAAGCCTGCACACCTTGAAGTCACACCCGTAAACCACGTCAACGCACAAAAGAGCCTTCAATGGAAGGATTTAACAACTCCAACTTAAATCCTCCCAAAGGGGGGGCATATCTGTAGTGACCCAGATCCCACGAGAACCAAGCGCTAGCCTACTAAAGAAATAAAAGTTGATGTGCTGGTGGCGCGTGACACTCGCACGCCTCGAACACAGAACAGAAAGAACACCAACTGGCTGGTCGCTCTTTTCTTTGATCCCGACACTACAATGGTTGCAGCGAGGCCTAATGGCCGACCGGGCCGACGGGCTATCAACCAAACTCGCGTCCAATTGGCCAACCGATTTGCTCCAATCGCTAAACTGTTTCATTTTACGTCATGAAGCGCAATGTTTTGCTTATTTAAAGTTGTTTTCTGCAATATTTAATTTGCTAATAACTCACAAAATATTGCGAATTTCTGTAATATTTTTTTCCCTCGGTGTTCCTGCTTTCATGGAGCTCCGTTTCAGCGCGAACTTCAAACCAGTCAAAAAATTGTTGGTGGGCCCCAAATGCGCAGTTCTCAAGCTTGATATTTTTAGGGCGATCCCTAGAAATCAGTTTCAGTCGTTTGTTATTAAAAAAAAAAGAAAAAGAATAATATCGATGTTGGGGTTGCCAGTGGCTCTTTAATTACTTCTACACTGCGCTGTTGTCTCGAGATGTTCAAGTACCAAACTGACCCTCCGAACGGGGCTGGATCATGTAGTCGTTTACATTATAATAATAATAATAATAATAATAATAGTTTATTTTCCCAGTGCCCCAGAACAACCGTGAGGTTTTGGTATGGCGGCACAAATGTCCACAATTGGATAAAAGAAAAGAGATTCAGCAGTATCTCATGGAGACACCTCTCCTATACATGGTATAGTGCATAGTCAAGATTGCGCTTGAACGTGGTACAATCACTGAAAACTTCCAAAGTTGGCGAGTCAACATTGTTCAAAGAGACTTGCATGCGGGTTAATGGCGACAATGTTTCTTGAAAGTGAGGGTAAAACAAGGAACGATGTCTAGAAGATCGAGCAGGAGCATGAAAATTCACTGAGCCTAAAAGATCAGCGTCGATGTGACCGTTAATTACTTTATGTAAAAATAAAATATCACGAGAGAGTCTTCGCTTTAATAAATTCTGTAAACCTAGCCTCTTAAGAATGTCGTCATAGTCATAATAGTACCTTCTACCAAAATACTTATCATAGACAAGACGAATAAAACGTTTCTGCACATTTTCTAGCCGTGACGCATCAGTGGCAGTCAGTGAATTCCATGCGACACTACCAAACTCAAGTTTTGCACGTACCATACATAAGAACAGTCGGACAAGGCATAAATGATTCTTAAAGTCGAATGATAAGCGGTATAGCAAACCCATCATTCGGACAGAAGAGGCAACAATCTTTGAAACATGATAAGAAAAGGAAAGTCTAGTGTCAAAATAGATCCCAAGGTCGCGAACCTCGGTGACTCGTGGGATGGTAGCTGATTTAAGAACATAAGAGTAAGATAATATATCGCGTTTATGAGACATTGATAAGATTTTTGTTTTGTCATTGTTAAGCACCAACAAGTTTGCGGAGCACCACTCAGATATGCGTAAAATGTCATCTTGTAATACACTGCAATCGTCAAATGATCTTATATTCGTGAATATCTTGATGTCATCAGCAAACAAAAGCAAGTGTGAATTTTTTATACAATTTTCAATGTCGTTGATGAATACGAGGAACAGTAGGGGCCCGAGGTTAGATCCTTGGGGGACCCCAGACGTCGGAATGAAAGTGTCGGAATAGCTATTCGCAATTCTCACACTGCTACGACGATCAGTTAAGTAAGTCTTAAACCAGTTCAAAAGGGTCGGCGATACTCCATACAATGAGAGCTTCAACAATTGTAAATCATGATTAACTTTGTCGAAGGCTTTTGTCATATCAAAATAAACAGTATCGACCTGGCCTCGAGAAAGAACTATAGGAACTGAGTAACCAAGAAATGAACAAAGATTAGTTTCCACGGAGCGTCCCTTTAAAAAACCATGTTGAGCACTACTAAATTTCTGTCTAAAATAATAAGAAACACGAGTGTAGATGACCATCTCAAATACCGTCGAAAAGGCGCACAGCAAAGATATCGGTCGGTAGTTATTTACGTTACAAACATCACCACTTTTATGCACTGGTATGACAACAGACATTTTCCACGATGATGGAAAAACACCACTTTTCAACGAGAGGTTAAATATGTGATTTAAGATGGGGGCTATTAGGTGTGCACACCCCTTGATAATAAAATTTGCTATCATATCCATTCCCACTGACAACTTCGACTTCAGTTTTGATATCGCTTCTAGAACTTCAACTGTGTCAATAGAGGTGATTGTCAGAAAATCGTAGTAACCAGTATTGTCAGAAGGGGTATAACTCGAGAATGAATCTGAGGAGTAGCATTCACAAAAATGATCCCGAAAAATATTGGCTACGTCTAGAGGAGACGATACATATCCAGTGTCGCCCCGTAGACATATACTCTCGCTTCTTGTTTTTGTATGCTGCTTTACAAACTTCCAGAACTCGTCAGGCTTTCGGTATAGACAGCTTTCAATTCTTTGTTTATAAACCTGTTTGTCATACTTGAATAACTTTTTAACTAGCGTCCGGTAGATACTGAACTTTGTGTACCATAGATCGACACCGCTTTGTTGATAAAGTTTATGGAAGTGCCTTTTCCTGCGTATATAGTATTTTAATTCTCTTGAGAACCAATGGGGATACCCGGAGCGTTTCGATGAACGCTTTGGAATGAACATATCCATCCCATTTATGACAGTGCGGGTTAAGGAATCTGTAGCAGTGTCCACGTTTTGATCATTTAACACTGTTGACCAATCATGATCTCTTAAAAACTCATAGAATCCCAGGTAATCACCAGCACTGTAATTGTACTTGGGATAACTTTGTCTAGAACACTGATCTCGCAAGAGGTAGTAGGTTACACAAAAAGGCGGATGGAAAACATCAGGATGAATTAGCGCGTCAGTGGCGGCTTCAATGCATACAATGGGGCTGTTTGAAAGAAAGAGATCAAGAATGTTCCCAGTATTGTTTGCAATGTGATTGAGTTGAATAAAACCATTAAAATTAATAAAGTTCATCAAGGAAACAGCTTTCTTTGAAGCATGCAAGTTTCCGCTGGTGGCGTTGCGAGATGACCAGTCTATGCCTGGGAGATTAAAATCGCCGTAGATATGCACGTGATATTTTGAAAAGTCGATTTTCTTTTCAAGACTGGAAAGATGATTACTGAAATCACTGTGGTCGAAAAGAGGGGGAAAGTAAAAGTTGCCAATGAGATGATTTACGCCTCCTCTTGATAAGACTTCGATCCAAACACATTCTGGGCAGGTTTCCAAATCCTGCCTCCGCCAAGACGTCACTGACTCATCCACCGCGATTAAAACACCGCCGCCAAATTTCTGGCCAGTCGAAGCGTAATCTCTGTCTCTCCTGTAAACGTTGTAAAAAACAGGAAAATATGCATTGCTGGGAATTTCGTCTAACAGCCAGGTCTCACTTAAACAGATAATATTGTAAGAATCAGCTACAACACTTGACTGACTCAAAAGAACGTGCGCTGTCAAGCTTTCCGAAGAACTGGTGAGAAATGCGGCCCTCAGGCCAGACCTCAGGGTTGTTAATCAAGTCAAATGAAACATCGTCTACAGAAACGTGAAATGAAGAATAGGACGGAAACTTCGTCTTTAGCTTCGTGCAACAGATAGATCTGCTGCCCAACAAGGGTTCAACCAGAGCGTTAATATCGGCCACAGTCGTGGTCGGGTCAAGTCGCGACACAAATAGGGCTTTTCGAACAGGGGCATGGGAAACAGAGGTCACCTTGGAAGCTTTTGCGGTTCCCACTGACGGCTTCTGACGACGTCGGGGAGCGACCATGATGAAGCCATCGTTTTCTGTCAAATTGTCGGCCCGCTGTCGTCCGCTGACACCGGCAGAGTCGAGACTCTGCCCGTTGGGGCTATCCTTGGCATGTTGAACCGTCGCGGTTGCTGTGCCTGGCGAAGCACGGTGAGCTGCATCATGCGTTCCCGTTGTTGACGGCTTCTGTTGACCAGCAGATAACGACGAAGTTGCTGTGGCATAGTTGCGGTGCGGCACTGAAGATTGCGGCACACGCTCAAGAAGCTGCTTTTGAAGAATCGACACTTGGGAACGAAGGCTGTTGTTGTCCGCCCGTAAACACTTCACCTCGGTCGTTAAAACGTCCAACTTGACCACAATCTTGTCAAGGAGACTTTCCAGTGCACGTGAGATGACCAGCGGTTCGCCGACGATGGTATTTTCCGGAGATGAATCATCTTCGCTCTCGGAATCGGAGCCATCTGGTACCGCTTGCGTGGTGGTATCTTCCGATGCAGCCCGGTTTCGTCGAGTGCAAACACTGCATTTGTATGCGCTGGAACCTGATGACATGAGCACGTTGTATTCCTCAAGGCCTATGTTGATGCCACCACAGTGATACTTGCGTTTGCAGCCGCCGCAACAATCTATAAATTGCTGCTTGCTGATTATGGGGGCGGAGCACTTTCCGCACGCAACCTTCTTCGGCGCCATCTTGAAAAAGATGGCGCCGTTGTTAGCCAAAACAAAAAAAAAAGAAAAAAAGCCCGCTTTGCGTACAAATTATGCGCGCGCGCAAAGTAGTTCTTGGAAAATTGGCTCGTTAAAGACCCAAATTATTGGGCTTTTTTATGTGTACGTTTTCATAACGTTACGAATAACTGATTTTCAACCCACATGCACACATCTTTATTCTTCAAACGAAAAGAGAAATTAGTAAGACACTCCGGAAAAAGGAGTACACTCGAGCTACAGGCTTTGTTGGAAATGATCATAAGACGGGAGCTGTAGCGGCCAGGAAACGACTGCCTTGTTGTATCATGATGATGATACCGGATCCGTCGTGCGACATCCCGTAGCGCCGAAGCAGCCAGCGTCATTTTATTTTTCTTGTATCGCAATTTCATGATTATCGCGGCGTTTTATCTCCCAAAAAGCTTGCTAGATAAGAAAGCCTAAGCGCTGAATTTTCTGCGTCATCGTAGGGGGCCACGAATCGGACATGACAACGGCGTCAGCGTTTGGCTAGGAGAGTCGCGTACAACCTCTGACCTGCGGTGGCCTTCTTTAGTGACGCAGGACACTTCAGCACTCAAGATCGGTTCACAGACTTGTCTGAGTCCGACCTAATGCAACGGCTTGCGACGTACGTGCTGCTATGGCAACAGCTGCGTCGACTCCTACAAAACGGGGTAAAAGCCGATTATGTTGGAGCCGATGCAGCTGTTGCCATAGCAACCGGTACGTTGCAAGCCGTTGCAGTTGCACTTTGTCGGACTCGACGCGAGTGTGTGAAACGCCCTTTAGGCTTTCTTATATAGAAGGTGTTGAACGATGATAAGTAGCGAAAAAAAAAAATACTTGAACCAGCTTACCATCGATCTATACCTTGGTTTCACCGGAAGCACGTGGTGAACGCTCTAGGAGCCGACGAGTCAATCTTTATAGAGCCGATAAGAGAGCGCCGAAAGCACGACGATGTACAAAGTGCGTACAATATGCGCCGTGACGTTTCGTTCCTAAATTGTGTGTATGCATTTCCGGGTCTTGTGTCACTCACTGACAGCTTTTAAAAAAGAAAAACGCATACTGACCCTTTCTTCTTCTTGACTGGTTCTTCGGTGTTCTCACCGGCTAATGACGCATTCTCATTGGCTGCTAAGCGATAATGAGATGCTCGCCACGCCCTACGTTTTTTAAGGTGTTGTGATCATATAGCCTTTGACCGCACTCTGACCTATAGCCTCTTTACGTATCCTCCTCTTGTTACTATCATAAAGGGCGAGGTCGTTCGGTAGATGAGGATGAAAATAAATGTGGGGCTCGTAAGTGCACTGTTTGTGTTTCCTCTTATTTTGATCACTTCGCCGCATCATTACCGCAGCAGGACAGCTTAATACCCTTTTAGATTCGACAGTGTACTCCTCCCCAGCATTGGCCTTGGTGGAGGCTCGTCAAAGCCCGCTTCAGTGGCTTGTTAACTCGATAAGACAAGAGAATTAGGTCGGCAATGGCGGCTGTAATCTGGTGCCTATGCAGAAGCTTTGATCTGTGCCTTATCAACGAGAGCTGATTATTCTGGATCTTGTTCGTCAAAATTTAAAAAGAACAAAAAAGCACTTTCAGCCTTTCCACTCCGGTGAAGAAGGAAGACCAGCGAAGCTGCGCTATAGTGGGAATGAAGTAATGTCCGGCCGCAAGTCGGCAAGCCAGAGTGGAAAGGCTGGAAAGGTTGCCGCCATCTTTGAGCGACGGCGGTAACCAGACAGCAGGCAAGCCGGTTGTCTGGTGGCCGCCGTCGCTCATACATGACGGTAGCTGTCCGGAGTGTTGTGTCGACATTTATTTGCTGGCGGACATGATCCTGGGGAAACTAGTTCTTAACAGCACCGCTGTAAGAAGAACCTTCTATGCTCTGCGTGACACAAACCACGAGCATGCTGATCTGTGGCGTGACAATGTTAGGTCCAGAAAGATCAGGCATAAGTCCGGATCTCGTCGCAATCCCGAAATGAGCGTGCGCGTTTAACGTCACCTAAAAATACAAAAAAAAAATTTAACAGAATGTTTTAAGAAATACTATTTTAATTTTATTTAGTAATACCACGTGGCCCAATAGGGCCGTGGTAGGAGAGGCAAAACGTAAGATCGATGAAATATTGCAACAAAGGGATGGCAGCATGATTAGACATTAAACCATTTTCTACACCCTATATAAAACAGAAGTGCGCACAAAGACAATAATTACTTTTCTTGTAGAAAAGTCTAAACCTCTTTGTTTGTATTTTTACAAAAATACGTAATCTTTCCCGTTCCTTTATCGCAGGTTCTTAGCTCTGCGTACCGAAATAAAATTCCAATTACATCAATGCTGTTTATATTGATGTCGATCTAGAAAGAATATATCTATCCGATATTGTTCGCGCACATACCTGTTTACCAACATAATTTACTCTCTTTTCCAGAATCAGACGTACATGTCCTTCTATGTGCCTCGGGGACTATGGTACAACTACTACACCGTAAGGAAATTGTTTCTTGGCGAAGGTAACGACAGCACTTAGTTCGTATACACACCCAACACTTCCCTTCTAGATAACAAGCACATAGTACTGAGTTTACTGCGTCACCTATCGGAGGTCTAGACGGGAGTGCTGCGTGAGCGTTCGGATAGAACTCGGGTTGTCACTGATTGGACACAAATCCCAGCCGACCGATGACGTAGCATTCGTGTCCTAATCGTGCCCCCGCGCTCACCTCCGGACTTAAAAAGTCCAACGTCCTTGTTTTTTTATGTATTTTTTTTTTTTAATTACTAACGCGAGAGCGTTATAAGGAGCTTGTGTCGCAGAAAAGCCGGCGTCGGCTGGACGAGAAACTCCTGATTGGTCGATAGGGTCATGACGTCCCAGCCACATGACCTCGCGCGGGAATTTCAACGAACCATAACGTTCACGTGAAATGTGACGTCATGCGTGGAATGAGAGTGATTAAAACATGACATGTATTGCGAATTAAAAGTCGCCGCATGTTTCAAATGGTTTCACTTTATAAAGTAATTCATTCGCCTTAAAGAAAAAATCCGAAGAATTTGAGGTGGGATTTGAACCCGAGCCAGATATGCTACTGACTAAACCACGCAGACACTCTTGCACGTCTTGGGAACGAGGGGGAGTTTATATGTTGAGCTATCGCGTTCCACTCTTAAAGGCGAAGCTTAGAGTGCCAAAGGCATCACAAAGGGGAGTGTTGATTTATATATATATATATATATATATATATATATATATATATATATATATATATATATATATATATATATATATATATATACCGGGTGTTCATTTCATTTTTAATTCGAACAGATTTATTACAAAAACTCCGTAAAAGATGCACTAGTACGGTTTGTTCAAGTGAGTTATACGGCTAATCCTTGCAAGAAGTTGGCTAATTACTTAAAATTTGTTAATTAACTTTTTAATTAATGAAAATAGACATATGGTTCGAATTAGAAATTTTCTCAGCGTCGTCGAAAACCCCTAAATCAGTCATTTTCAGAAAGACTTTGAGCGCGTGAGAAGCGTAGTAGTGAACTGAAGCTACCGCTCGTGGAGCAGGTACAAAGCTAGAGGTTGCCTTGTACCTGCTCCACGAGTGGTAACTTTAGTGCACTACTACGCTTCTCACTCGCTCAAAGTCTTTCTGAAAATGACTGAATTAGGGGTTTTCGATGACGCTGAGCAAGTTTCTAATTGGAAGCATATGTCTATTTTCATTAATTAAAAAGTTAATTAACAAATTTTAATTAATTAGCCAACTTCTCGCAAGGATTAGCCACCCACATAATGTCCCCCTAGCCGCATAATTCACTTGAACAAACCGTACTAGTGCATCTTTTACGGATTTTTTGTAATAAATCTGTTCGAATTAAAAATGAACACCCGGTAGATATATATGTGAAGTAAGGTAAATATAAAAAACAATGTGACCGGGAAAAGTTAATAAGTCAAAGTGCGTACTGTCGGAGTTACTAATTCGAAGTTTATTACGACGTTTCGAGCGGGGACCTCTCTTCAGCAGGTCCCCGCTCGAAACGTCGTAATAAACTTCGAATTAGTAACTCCGACAGTATACGCATCTTTGACTTATATATATATATATATATATACACAGAGGAAAAATAGAAATGTTTACAATAATGGGAACAAAATATGCATGAGTTAAACAGTGAAAGCACATAAGCAATAATTAAGCAAAAGAAAACACATGATTACAACATGATTACTGAGTGCAGTAGAAGAAACAGCGGAATCGACAATTGATGCAATTGATGTATAGGGTGGTGATTCCAGTCATTTGATACTCTAGGAATGAATGATGCGTAAAATCTGTTATAACGACAAAATGGGATACCAATCTTATAACGCTGATCGAGGCGTGCTGAAAAAAATGATGGAAGATATATTAGCTGATTTCTGAGCGCAAATTTATGGTGGAAGGTTTTGTGAAAGAGACATTCTGCGGCGACGTGCGAGGCAGGGAACATGTAGGCTGTCTTTCATTGATGTTATACTAGCGGTGCGGTTATATAGTTAGCCAATATGAAACGTGCGTACTTGTTCCGGATGGATTCAAGTGACCTAATAAGGTAACTAGTTTCGGGATTCCAGATGGAGGCTGCATATTCAAGTTTCGACCACAGCAATGTTTTATAAACAGAGAAAAATATAGCTTTAACGATAAAGGAGCTAAAAATAAGCATAGCCTCCTATACACTGACAAAGCCTGGCAGATCGCCACGAGAAGCGCCCGCCGAAATGGAAAATGTGGAGCGGCAGACAACGGATGAGGGGAGAGCCACGCGACTGGCGCCCCGCTGCGGCGAGACGCCGACACGCGAGGACCCGAAAGTGTGTTTCGGGTCCTCGCCGCTGCAAAAGCTGTGCGCCGACGTCCAGGTTCCCCGAGAAATGGCTGTTTGATGCTCTGTGCTACCAGATCCTCGCGCTCCAAATCTGCGACCGGACACTCTATGGCTCCGCCGTCGAACTGCCAGGCTTTGTGAGTATAGAGGAAGCTATGAAAAGAGTTACGTTTGGGAAATTCATTTTGATAACTCCCTCAGAATGCGCCTTTCTCGAGCACGGGCGAATACATGATCCTGGATGACGTCACGCTGAGCACGAAGACGCCTCTGTATGTTCGTGCTGGCTCCGTGATTCCTACTCAGAAACCGGGCATGAGCACCCGAGACAGGTGAGCCATGTCTCAAATCCAAACGAAGCTTAGTGGCTCAATTACCCGCAGAAAACAGGGGCAGCCAAAAGGAGCTTCGTCATTCGCTGAGATCTTTTGATTGTTGGCTGCGACTGGCAACCTCCGTGTTTTATATGAATTTGAACTTGGATGTTTTCTTTGGAGTGGGCTACTCTTGCTGCTCCAGGGTCTACGAACGCATCCGAGTGACCATGCAGCCGAATGGTTGTGCCAGGTTTTACTGCCTACCATTTTTTTTACATTGCAAATCGCTGGTGATCAGTGAGACGGAGAAATTGATTAGCAACACTGCCAGTGTATAAATCTGCGGGTGGGGATGACAAGATGACCAGTTTGGGGGGCTACTTTAATGTCCACGCGCTCTGTCAGAGAAACTGAAGCACCGTTGACAATGTTAACAAGTTTTGCCATGTGCGGGTGTGTGTGTGTGTGTGTGATACAAAGAACCCACAATTCCGATTAATATTTTTTTTGCAGAATTTTGTGTTTTGCTGTTTTCGTGCAACAAGGAAATACGAAAACGAGACCTCATCGTTAACAAAAGCAGATATCAACAAGATTTCTGCGGATATAACACATTGAACTGGCCTTTTTTTTAAAGACGTTTTAAAAGACATGTTAGACAATATAAAAAACAAGGCCTTTGGGGCTAAAACGCTCACGCCAAAAACAAAGAATCGCACCGAATTCGGCATATCAAAAAATAGCTCCACACGTTTTTTTTTTTTTTATGAAAACGAACTTTGTGTGCGTTTTTATTGTAAAACAAATCACAATTAAGCTTTTAACGAAACCATATTTGCTATTTGCGCACAGTTAATACCCCCGTTTAAAAAAAAAAGTGATAGGAAACGGTTTTCAGAATGCCTATTGTTGTGCGATTTTCGGATTGTCTTTCCCCCATGTGCTTCACAGCCTTTATAATTAAGATGTACTCACCACGAATTGCATGCACATGGAGACACCATATATTCAAAACTCTGACCAAACGCATTAAAAAAACGCTAGAATAAAAAAATATATTTTTAAAGGGTTTAGATGGGATACGTATTCTTTTCTGTATTTTTCACGAAGAAAAAAAAATTCTTACCAATATTTACACTACTAGACGCAATTTAGGTGGAGGTAGCCCTGCTCTAGGCCCAACCCATAGCGAAAATTGCTTAGCTATAAGCACTGTTTCTCGGCTCTCATTGGTTGGAGAGATGATCGACGTGTGAAATGTTCCTCGTGAAATTGTTTCTCCGTGTCATAATAGTATTTTTATCGACAATATTTTTTTTTCTGTTTGAGAAACAAATAATCTAGATGGAGTCATTATTATTTTCAAATCAAGTCGTTTTGCGTTCGCCGAAGTATCTCTGTTACGTCACGGCGCGGTGGTGGCGCGTCGGGCGCACTTCCGGTCTGGGGCTTTGGGCGGATGTCCCCATATGAGACGTGTATGCGAGCGTTGTTTTGAAAGGAATCAGACAAAAACCTGCCTTCTCGACAAAAGCCGCGACTTGGGCTATACCAAAAGAGTCGAGAAAGGTTTGGAGGTCAGTTTTCATGTGCTCGGTTCGTCCGAGAACGTGGATATGTGCCGTGAAAAGGGAAAACCAGACGCCGTCGGACCACGATTGCTTGGGCAGGAAGCACTTTGGGTGGAATGCACGGATACTTGTGGCCATCAGTTTTATCTGTTTTGTTCCAACACGAACGCCGGAAAACCGTCAAGTTGTACGGACCACCTGCGGACTACGTTCAGTGCGTCTTCAAGTTCAAACGGCCGCCTGATCGTTCAAACTGTCGTCTGCTTTTTCAAACGTTTCTGCTTGTCGTCTGCTCTTTTACACGACACCGGCCCGTAGACCAAATTTTGGTCCGGTACTTGCGATAAGAAGTAAGTGCAGGCCTCGAAAGACTTAAGTTTGAAGTTTGGTAAGCAGGCTCGATGTAAACAGTAGATGCAAGGAGATGTTGATCATTGTTACCAGTGGCCATCACTGGCTTGTTATGCCTGATTCACTTGGTCCGATTCTGCTTGATATATTTTCAGTATCGACGTCGACCATCTCAGCTACGGTTCACGCATTTGCAGCCCGAGCGACTTCGCGACTGAAAATTGCGAGTGAAATCTCGTCATGCGAATCAGGCTTTAGCGTACATTCTGCGGCGTCCATGAATCCCCGCATGTCACATTATTCACGCGAAGTTTTGAGGTGTAACGAGCCTCGGTAATTTTGCTGAGGCCGCTCAAGTAGTCAGACATTGCCAGGAAGACGTAGAATCAACAATTCGGACGCGAAAAAGGGCAGGGGGACTCACACCGACGCCGAAAACATCACATTTGAATGGTTTGTTCATGGGCGACGGCGAGCTTCTTACCGACACACCATCGCGCATGCGCGGCGCCGGTGGCGTCCGCTAGGGGCGCTCCGGTTTGTTTGTAAGTATGAGTTTGGGCATATAGCGTCTCCGACTGGTGTGTTCACCGCGTCCAAAAAAGTAGCCCCTCGATTTTCGCCTGGTGACGTCATAGAAATGTCACGCTGTCGCCGGTCGCGATCCTGGCGGTGCCCCAGCAACGGTGCTGGATGTGGCAGACGCCTGATCTGCTGCAGGTCGCTCTCCAGTGCGGCAGGCCACGGAAGCTCCGGCAGCCGGAAGTTGGGACGCCGCGACGACAGCGACACTCGCGTGCGCTCATAATTTGAAACCGCCAGGATCTCAACGTCCAACAGCAGACATGTCGACACAAAACTCCGGACAGCTACCGCCATCTATGAGCGACGGCGGCGACCAGACAACATGCTTGCCGGTTGTCTGGTTGTCGCCGTCGCTCATAGATGGCGGCAACCTTTCCAGCCTTTCCACTCTGGCTTGCCGACTTGCGGCCGGCCGTTACTTCATTCCCACCATGGTACAGCTTCGGTCTTCCTTCTTCACCAGAATGGAAAGGCTGAAAGTTGTTGTTTTCTTCAGCATAATCTTCGATAAACGGCGAGTTTTTTTCCGACACCGAAAATAGACACTGAAAACCACCGAATCTATAAAAAAAAATATAAACTCAGAAAAACCACTTCCGAATTCGAAGAAAAATAAACTCCAAAAACACGTAGCACTCTCAAGTCTAGATGCACACTACAGTTGCGAATAGGATACCAATGACAGATAGCAAATTTTATCTGGCTGAAGAATTAGCTGCATTGTTCTGTGTAGCCCACGCGACACTCTATCGACACTTGTCAACTCATATCAGTCATTTACGCATGTTTCTTGCCATCGTTTTTTGCATGACACGCTCGCTTACCTCGACTGTTCTTGACCCGGACCCCGTCCCGGTATCAGTCTGAAGAAGCCCTTTACGCTGCTCATATATCCAGAGGAAGGCAGCGCAACGGGACAGCTTTTCTGGGACGACGGTGTCTCCAAACGTGAGTCCAACCAACTGGCGTACCTTCGGAAAAACGCGAGTTAAACGGTAACTCAGGAACATTTTCTCGATTTTAGGGTTGCGTCGGTGATTTAACGATGAAAGCCTGCCTGAATTACGAGCTGTAACTTCTTTTTCTCAATGCCTCGTATAGTTTCGTAGGTGTCCTATCACAAAGTTTTGTTTCGAGGGTCTACGGCGAAACCGAAACTACCGGCTCGAGCAGGATGGCAACCCTTGCGATCTGCTGCATTGCCGTCGTGTGGCGCAAAGTTTGTATTGCGCAACCTTGGTACTGCGGTACCGCGAAAACGTATGCCTGGCCTCGGGCATTTTTAATATCGTTGTAAGAGTTGATCGCGGTTTCCCTTTAGTGTAATAGTTTTGCTGTGGTTGCAAAATAACGCGCGTTAAAAGGACACTGAAGGGAAATAAAATCAACAACATTGTTTTAAGTGCCTGGATAGGACACCTATGTCACAAATTATTTTACCCCCCCCCCCCCCGCTTCCGAAGAGAAACAAAAAAAAGATCGCGGTTATTACGTCAAGAGGCTCATTTTGAGTAAGACCTAAGAAGCAATTACGAAATAGGCTGTTTTCGCGGACGTCGAACTCGAAATAAAGCTTGTATAGGCATCGTTACTAACAACATTTAACTAAAAAATATTTAAAATAATTATGTGTTACATGAACCTTAACCGATAAAAACGATTAGCGGTATATTTAGGTCGCGAGGCTCATTCTTAATGAAGTAAGACCGACTACAAAGCATTTTTTTTTATTCTTTTCTCGAGACGTATATTTGAAAAATAGAAGCGTGCTTCGAAATGGCTCAATTGTGAGTGTCGCAAATCTAAATATTGCGTTATTTTTTCTCTTTTTTTTTTTTTTTCGCGGAAAGTATGTTTTGTGATGTAAATGTCCTTAAAAATGCTTCTGGGTATTTCAGTGCACTTTTAAAGGGATACTACAACAAACTTTCGGAGCTCATTGTTTGGTCCATTTGTGATCAAAGGAGCAGTATCACGTCGAACACACCAATATCTTGTTAAAAAAGTTACGAAAAGGAATTTTAAAACGAATTAAATGATTACCAAAGAGCACCTGGTGGATGTCATTAACGCTTCGTTTGTAATGCCCGTCTAGGAACATTGACAGGTAGTGACGGTGAGTGTCTCGCCTCCGGCCACGACGAGAGAAGAGGGGAAGGAGGAACTCCCCTCTTCCCGAGTATCCCTTTTGTGTGCCTCAGAAGTCGCTATTGTCCCTCTACAAGATTATAGAAGATTAACCCGTCACTCAAAATTCGTACAAAAGCAGCCGCTTCGGTGGCTGGAACGACTAGGCCATCCTCTCGACATCAGCCTCGCCGTAGCTTTGCTCGTCCCGAGACGACCTACGTCACGATTGCGTTGGATGTCACGTGGTCTCCGCTGGCTGTTCTCCGAGCGCTTGCCAGAGTGGGTCGTTTACACCGAAAAATACAGCCACCAGGCTCAAAATACAAACGTGCGATTGTCATTTACGGATATTGTGGATCATATTCAACCTATTTCTGAAGACGACGGGTATATTTAAAATTTCGTTGAAGTATCCCTTTAGGGATTGCATATTGCAGTCAATTTCAAGATTCCTCCACTTTATCTCGTTGACGAACCGCCTCGGGTGCTGCGAGGTCTGCCAGAGCTTTCCTGCACGGCACTAGAATGTTACTCCTCACGTGATCGATGTCGGCGAATAGCAGCGCGGCGGCACGTGTAAAACAAACGCGCAACTCTGGCTTCCGTAGCGTGAAGGCTCGCTACGGAAGCCAGAGTTGCGCGTTTGTTTTACAGACAATCTAGAACCGTGAAAAAGCCGCGCGACGTTAAAGATCACGTGACGTTTTTCAGAGTGCTGAATATGGTGCCTCAATGTATCCCTGGATCTCGAAATGAACGTTTGTCCCATAAATAGAGTATGCCAAAACTCATAGAAAACGTCAAAATAATATTTTAGGCCGCGGGAGAGGGAGAGAGAGAAAGAGAGAGAGGGGGGACTTACATTTGTACAATCACTAGTGAACTAAGGCGTCACACTTTCACGCAGTCTCGATGCCCACGATCGTCACTGAGCGGCACTAAGCGTTTAGTAAATGGCAGATTTTCCAAAAGTTATAACGGTCCTACAGACACTGCATGCTGCACAATGTTTCTGATGGGAATGAGCTAACAGTTTCCAGTGAACTGTAGTTTCACTCCCACGTTCAACTTCGCTCAGTACGTGGTTAATAATTGCCGACAAAACGCCTACTAAACTTGCACAATAAACAAATGTTCTATACTTTTTTTTTGTAATATGATTCTATGGTACTTGAAAGTGACAACTGTTTCTGTTCAATTTCTTTTGCATTTCAGGAACAGTTGAACGAAACCGCTACGATTACTTCGTGTTCCACGTCAAACGCGTGAGTCCTTTAGCCAGCATCTAATTCCTGTCACCCGTCACGCTCATTAATAATAGTTACTAGAAGCGGATATGCGCCAATGCCGTATTTATTCTTCGTTATTTTACTGATACCGTCTAATGTTAGTGCGAGCCTCAACAAGATGCTTTGCTTCGGCTCTCTATAGTCAGTTTTGCTGAAATAACCGTCTGGATCAATGAAAAGAATTTGGCTGGTTTTCGCCTGGTGACTGGCGCCATTCAGCTCAGCGTATTCGAGAGCTCCGTCCATCGGCCGCCATGTTTTCGTTTAACATTTCAAAAATCCCTCATAACTTCTGGATAAGATAACGGTTAGTTTTGAAACTTTGGCATCTGGTTTGGACCTCTAGCGCTACATTTGGGTGGAGGATTAGCGTTCGGTAATGCGTAATTAATTTTTGCAACTAAAAAAATCTTTTAGTTTTAATTGGTAATAAAATTGGCAGGGACCTTTACCTTCAAGGTCCTAGAATGCATGAAATTCATTATAAGGAATTGGTGTGTCGCGTGACGTATATTATCCCGACACATTTAGCGGGGAAACAATGGTTGTACAGGTCATGCGACCTCAATTTCCTCCGCAAAATTTAGCGGAAAAACTGGATCTGTGTCTAGGTCACAAGACGTGAATTTTCCCGACAAATTTTTCGGGTAACTGAATTGGTGTATAGGAACTGTGACGTCAATTTCCAGCTAAATTTTGCGGGAAACCTGAATTCATGTTTTGGCCGCGAGACGTGACTTTTCCCGATAAATTCCGCGCGGAAACTGAGTTTACGAATTGGTCACGTGCCGTCAATTTCCCCGAGGTCTATGGATCACGTGACGTTACTTTCCCCGGTAAATTTAACGAAAAATGCGCGGACGGGCAAAAGTATGGGATTGGGGGGGGTTATCGTTCAAAAGCGTTTCATGCTTTAAAACTGGGAAATCAGAAGTGCATTTTTACCCAACACGGCTTTGGTCACTGACAACTTAAAAAACTCCGGGCGCGGCGAGCATCTCATTATCGCTCCAAGGCCAATGAGATCGCTGCATTCGCCGATATGAGAAAAGCAAAGAACCAATCATAAGCAGGAAACGTGAATTAACATAATAGGCCACCCTCCTCATTTTATAAGCTGTCGCCGTGACCATAGTGGCCAGGTACGTACATTCGCCAACGTTTGCCCGAATTGGTTTTTGCAGTGCCGATTGACGATATCGAAGACTCACGCGAACGTCGATCCTCTGCTCGTTACCCTAGAAAAGATAGTGGTGATGTCCGCCATCGTCCCCAAGCGCCTCTACGTCGACGGAAAGAAGCGCAAGGAAGCCATCGGGAAGATGAGTGATGAGGTTGGTGAAGATCATCCAGTGGATCGCCTTCCGCGTTAGCATGGATGCATTAGGGACGACGCGAACTTTTGTCCAACCCCAATGTTCGACTGGTTCGGCGAACTTTCGATTTTTAGAAGGAAATTCGACCATGGATGGATGGATGATATTAGCTATGAACTTTGTAACGGGCGGTAGCTTGCGCCACCTAGCCTGAGAAAAGTGCTTTCCTCCCCCACTTGAATACCCGATTTCTTTCCCTCTACATCCCTGCAATTATCACCGGGCTGGGGAAATGAACCACCATGGCTGACTTTTTGGGGGACCGGGCAAATACAAAATCAAAATAAAAAAGGAAAACGCACCCCCGTCTTCTTCCTTCACCGAGGGAGTCGCCAATTTTCATCTGGGTTGGGGTCCTTTCCGAGACCCAGACCCACTGAGAGACAGGGTTGAGACTTTGGGCCGGAGCCACGCGGGGAGGGAGTCCCAATTTTCCTTTGTCCTCCCTGTCTCCAGTTGTGCTAGTTGTTTTTACCAATTGCAATTTTCCCTAGTCTCCTTCCAACAATGCTCTAACCTCCTTTTCGTTACCTCAACCCTTTTATAATCCACCCTTCCACCTTCTCCACCAAAACCCAGGGACCCCTCTACGTCTGTTCTCCCCCCAGGGAGAGCATGTTTAAGCCTTATGCATCTCAAAACCAGGTGTTCCATAGTTCGACATTTGAACAGTATTGGCCGACTTCTACGCAAATGTTTGCAAATATTTGTGGGTAAAAAAAGAATTACACCGGAGTTTGTTTTAATATATTTTAATTGCATTTTACACATACAGAAGCGAATACGCAAACTATTAACTTTTTAGTTAAGTAACCAGAGACTGAGGAATACGAAAGTTGGCACCGCGAGAAGGGAAGGAGAACGTTAAAAATGTTCAGCATACACCAGCGCCTTTACGCTCTCTTTGTATACACCCACACACACACACAAAAGTAATGTCTACATTATTTTTTTTTAATCTTGAATATGTACAACTGGCCTTACGTATCTTTTTTTTTTTTTGTACCGTAGATTAGATTTGCCAGCACAGGTGCACGTTCTATCTATCTAACCCTCCCTCACTTAAGTCTAGACAAAAAAAAAAAAAACTCTAGAAACTTTTTTTATTACTTTTACTGATTCGCTCCTCATTGACCGATCAAGTTACCTCACCTTTTATCGATCGCACATCGCTCGTAACAACCACAGCAACTCATAATACTTGCAATAATTTTCGTTTGACAAAAGTTGAAGTTTACTTCCCTCTTCCCGTCATAGGCGAGAATGGATTGTTCCAGTAAAAAACAAAAGAAAAAACACGCAATAGACCCCTTGCAGAAAACCCGGCAACAGTGTGTCTCGGCATGGTAACCATGGCAACAGCGAGGCGGTTAGCAGCTGCGTGACATGGCGAAGGAATGCAGGTCGCAACCTCGCTGTGCGCCAACCGAGCTTTAGGCGCTTCATGTGTTCTTTTAAGGACAGTTTACGCGCTCCAGAGTATCAGTGAAGATGCCAACACAGTGCTGTGTCCCGGTCTGCACGCAATATGGATACATTGACAAATTCGGACGGAAGGGAGCACTTATATATACCTATCGGACCGTCCGCTGCCGCGACCGTTTGACTAACCTCACGAATTCGCAGGCATTTGCTTAATGAGGATAATAGATTGGTTCTGCATTATACTGCTTTGCGTTTTCTTTACTATTGCTGTTAGCCAGGTATACGTTTGACGCGGATAAACGAGCGTCGGTTTTACCCGACGCATCCGTTGCCTTTCGGCCGGCCTCACGTTTTTTTGCATACAGTTGCTTTATACACTACGTTGTTATTTCATCGCACATTTACCTGGTGTTGCTCGGTAGACAGATACTATTGGCGAGGCTAAACGAGCAGTCGAATTCCCGTATCAGTCCTGCGAACATTTTCTACACTTTAACAGTAAACGTGTGAAAAAAAAAAAAAAAATCTTTACCTTGCAGGCGCCTTTTTTTTTAATCTTTTTTATGTTACTGAGGCATCCACTAACACCATGTTACTTGATGCTTCCATGCAGAATTGGGACAGCACCGCATTAGGTTCCCCTTGAGGGCATCTTTTTGTGCAAGTTTAGCGGGGACTTGCAGACACATCATGATTTGTCATCATCTCATCATCTTTGTTTGCCGCGGTACTTCATTTGCCACGCCACTTTTTCACGCAGAGCCAGCGGGCCGAAGAAAAAACATTCCTTCATGGAGAGCGCGCACACTGTTGCCCGAGGCGCACAGGGTTGTCACGCTTTTAAAAGGGGTCTATAGGTTTTTTTGTTTTTTTGCTCTATACAAAATTGTAGTCGCAAAACAAAAACGATAAAATCAATAAGCTTTTCACTTTTCGTTGGATTTGGGGTGTATGCTGACCGTTCAATGTTATAAATTCAATAGGCGTTATTTAAAAGGAACCATGCAAATATTTGTAGACTTTGAGTAAGTATAAATGCTGTATAGCTAGAATCATATTTTCCTTAGCAAGTCTAGTTAGAAATCTATTTTCTTTACAAACTCCAGTTAGAATTTTGTTTTCTATATAAATTCTGCAGTTAGAATTCCATTGTCTAAAAAAAACTCTATAATTAGAATTCTAGTTTTATAGAAACTTTCCTGGTAGAATATTATTTTTACAGAAACTTTATAGTCAGTATTCTATTTTATATACAAACTCTGTAGAAAATAACGTAAGTAGTGCAGTTTTCGTTTCGACGAGCTCGTTGATGGTGAAACCATCGATGGGCTCGGATTTCCTTTTCCTGTTAGACTACTTTTCCTCTATTGAACCCAAGGCCACGTGCACGTGACGCGTCACGTGGCATTGAGAAATTTACCACTCACTGTAGATAGAAAGAGATAGTGAGAGCATAGAACTAGTATTATAATGTACGCTAGAGGTTCCGCTGGCTCTAGACACTAGTATGCTGTGGCAAATTGGAGCACACAGCAACCAGACGGAGATTGACTTCCGGTAATACGTTTCTATGGGAAAAAGCGAATTCAATTTCTCCCTGCGCTTGATTATAAGAACAAATACCACAAATAAATCGTACGTAATAGGTATATTAGAACAGTTCTCAGTCACGCAGACAAAATAATTGGTCAGTTGCGGCGTTTTTATTTCAAGTTCATGACATCAAACACGGTGCTAACACGGCTTCGTAGTACATGTATTTATGTGCACTGTCGGACACTGTTAGCGCGAACACGGCGTCTGCGCCTTCCAGCATGGGGGATATACGTGCCAAACGAAAGAAGGACATGTGGAAAATGAAGAGAGACGGCAAGAACTACGCAGTAACACTGGACAAGTGACTCCTTGTGCATGGAGACGTTCAACATAAATTGAAGGCCGCGTAATATAGTCGGATTGGAAATAAATAAGTATTGCTTTGTTCTCTCTGCTCGTGTATATGTGCGAAGATGCAGGCTGCGTTCAAAACATCACCCGCCCGCTCGAAATCTTTGAAGAAAGAGAGAAGCCAGAAAACATGCCCGATAAAAGCTGCCCGACATAGGAAATAATAAAACGACACACCTTTCATAGCCCACGTACTTCTTCTTTTTTTTTCGACTGTTTTTAGTTGCTTGTAAAGATGCACGACGGAGTCATTTCCATATAGTGACAGGACGGGCACATTCAATATAAGCAACACCGGAATGCTGGCGAGCCTTCAACACACACTACATTCCTTTCGGTTAGCTATTTTGTTCAGAATCGTCGCTCGCTTTTACGTACCTGCTGTGGAACAGAGGTTTGGGCCTGAAATATGGCGGTTTAACACCGTTGAGGGGTAAAAAAAGAAATGCTGTAACTAAACCAATTACACTTATACAATGTTAGGTACATACTATTCGGAACGATCCAAATAACGAAAGTTTTCTATGTTATTTTCCGGCGAAGAGACAAAATGCACGCGCGTTTTCATAGTAACTCTACGAGTGAGAGAACGGTGAACCGGTTTACCCACTTACGCCTTGCATGATTATAGATCTACGACAGAGTTAACCTGCGTTTTATTTTTTTTTTTTTTTGCATCGCAGGCCTTCAAATTGACGGTTCAACTGGAACTACACGACCTTCGTCGAGTTCACGTCATTGAGTGGACGACAGAAAGCAAAAACGGAACCGAATGCCCGAAGTGACATAATTAATAACAATAAAACAAAAAACTAAAAAAGTCACAATGACAAAAAAGCATTTGGTGTGAGAGGGGGCACCCGGATTTGAACCGGGGACCTCTCGATCTGCAGTCGAATGCTCTACCACTGAGCTATACCCCCAAGCACGTGGAATAGTACAAAAATTGGATATATAACAATTCTTCAATATCAATGCAATTTGTGTTTTTTAACGAGTTTGTTTCACACGCACTGGCACCGTTCGAGTTCTTTCCAAGAATTAATTGTACTCGCCGAGTGTTGCACGGAGACCTGGCCTCGAACGAACTTGCCAAATGCACCGAGTGCAGACGGAGTGATGCTGCCGCCATCTATGTGGCAGAAAGAGTACCGACCTCAAACCGAAACTAGCGCCTTTCTGCTCGGCGTGATGGGTGGGAATGCGAGAGTGCAGTCGTGCGTGCGGTCGCTAAACGTTGGTCGCTGCAACCTGTAGTTTTTATTTGCGATGACTTCAAGCAACTTGGGTGTCGTATAGATATTTACAGACAACGTAACTTTCCGCAACCAGCTGACTACAAAGCAACTGGTTGCGATCTTTCGATTCTTATAACTGTTTACACTGGAGAAAACTGATGACGCTGTCCGCGCAGAAGCTTGAGCCGTTTAAGCACGATATTATGCGTGAACCGCTGAAAGAGTACGGGTTAAAACTAGGCTGTTGGAATCTCAAGCAAAACCTTTCGCAGGACTTTCGATTTCGATCGTCGTTACAGGTGGATCAGAGTTTAGCCATGTGAGGGCGTCGAGAACGAGAGCTTTTTCAAACAAAATACGACGGGGCGAGATAGCTGACGTAGGTATAAATATTAAACATGATATTGCCAAAGCCTCGGGTAAAGTCGCTATGTTTAGCTTTCTCGGATGCTTACTGGGCAGTCACAGCTGTTACTGCTGGGGGAGCTTTGTCGACAAATTCTCAATTCTTGACCCGCACACGGATGGTGATAAAAATCTCGGGGGCCGCTGGTGCGTTTGTTTGTTCGGAGCATTTCTTTACACACTGATATATTTCAGGGTTTGTATGGTAACAGAGTGACTAAAAACTTGCAAATAAAGCACGGGCTGTCAATTGCTTCCTTCATGAAATAGCAGACGCTCACATTCGAGCTCGCGTTTGATTATGTTACCCGCGAAACTCAATTTCTCTCAGAAAATCTACTTTTTTTTTTTTTTTTTTCCCTTTTCGGTTTTGCTGTGCGAATCGTAGCAGACGAACCCTCGTCGTCTGCTCCCGCCGGAGCGAGGCATGACGGGATTGCATTTTGGCACACGCGGCACACGCTCGATTTTCTCGGCGCAGGGAGAGCTTGCACGCGTGGAGTGTCGGCGCTGAAACGAACTCGGAGGGTGCACCCACTCGTGGGGTGCCGGCCAAGAAACGAACCCGCTCCACGCTGCGAGGTGGCACGCATAGGCACGAGCAGTGGTGTCACAAGGGGGGGGGGGGCCGCGTCCCTGGATATTTGGAAAAAAAACATCGAGGGACTTTAGGGCCGCCCCGCCCCACGAGAGCGGCGGGGGGGAGAGGGAGGGGGGGGGGGGGGGGGCGAGTCGTGGCGGGCCACGCGGCGCGAGAGCGGGGGGGGAGTCGCGGCGGGCCTCGCGAGAGCGGGTGGGGGGGGGGTGTCGCGGCGGGCTACTGCCCCGGGTGTCGCTGACCCTCGTGACGCCACTGGGCACGAGTGCTGTGAAACGAACTCGCTATTAATGACATTTTCTGGTTTCTCTCGTTCAATTTATGAATTTTCTCCAAGCTGCTTCGGAGCCCTCTTTTACCGCTTGACGTTTTGAATGGAAACATCGAGGGACTTAAGTTTCTACTGCCTCAACTGTGAAGCGGCGGAAATCTGCTTTAACGGTTTCAACGATCGAAATAAAACCGAGCGGCTTGACCCGTAAAATATATTTTTTATATATATAACACTAATTTGGATAATGAAACTAAGCGATCAAAGCGAAGTGAGTTGCGTCTCAAACGTGCGAACTTTAAATTTATGTCTGAGTAACAGAATTTCTCGTAAAACGAGCCATGGAATTCGGTGCCTGGATGTTTTGGTTGAAAGCACCGCCGCTGATCTCTGTGACGATGATAACAATGAGTGTCATTATTGCAGTTTATATAGACAATTGCAAGCATGGCGCGTCACTGGTGCCCCATGCGTGCAAGCATGTGCAGCGTGCGCGTGAACGTAGCATTGGGAAGCTTCTAAACGCACGCACTTGACCGCACGAGCAAAGAAATGGCGGCGGCCAGAATGCCCTGCTTGCAATCGTCTATATGAAGGACAGTGTTTAATAAAAACTACCGCAATAGGTGCTTCTCGAAGGCGCGAGACACGCTCACTAATGCGTTCAAAAAAAAAAAAAAAAAGAAGAAGAAGTAATGTAGGTATTTATCAGATAACACGGCTAAAAAAAAAATTATAAAAAATGAAAGATTCAAAAAATAACAAATAAAAAGCCGATGTTTTAAACCTGGCGTCTAGCGCGACTCCTAAATTTTCTCGACACAAATCTTCCTTTCACCATTCCATAGTTTGTGCAGATTGCGGCATCCTAGCATATTTCTTTTTTACATAATCCTCCATGTCAAAGTTTAGAGATGACCAACAAAATAGAGGAATGGCGCCACTTGAAGGTTCGCCTCCGCTGAGGTAGCCAAAGTGAGAAAAACATCGTTTCGTTTCACGGGTTTCACGCGCCTCGGAGTCGGCAATGGCCATCACCGGGTGAAGGGCCATGTTCGGAACACGAGTAAGATTGCTTGTCTAATTTGCTGAATCAAGTATGTTCCTTGGCCGCGACATGCTCCGAGTAGCGCTCATCGGATGGCTGACTCTCCAACAATTTCCTCTCGGTACGTCATCTGCGGAGGTAGTGCTGTTGTCTTCAGCGGTCCCCGGTGCTCCCTCAACATCGGACCATGCTACTGTCGCCAAGGCTTCAGTTAACACTCATGACGAGCTCAAAACTACCGTTCCCGCTCAATACGAGTTGGTACCTGCGATGGGAACCGTCATCAATGTTACCTTTGCTAACGGTACCTTGTATGGCCAGTACGACCTGCCCGAAGGCGCTGACCTTAACGCTTCGCTAGCTGCCATAGCCAACGAAGCAGATGGCTTACAAGCTGAAATAGTCTTGCTAGCAAAAGATTCGCCTCTTGAAACAACTTTGAAGGAAACGTCTCCGCCAACTACGGAACCCCCGGCAACAGAGACACACCCATCTACAGTAGAACGAAAAGATGCAGCCACGACAAATTTCGAGAAAATGACAACGCTATCTTCAGCCCCCGAGGTTGGAGGTTCAAACATGGCAGTGGTTTCAGTTGAACTTGGTAAGCTAAGCATCCATCCCAAACCGGCTATCATTGAAAACGGTCGCGCAGTGGAGCTATTCTGCAGCGTGGGGTACAGTGTCTCCGCCTAGCATTGTGTGGACTCTGAATGACCAGCCCATCGAGGATGTGGTTCTTAGATCCGTCATTTCGGGCAGAAAAGAGTTCTTATTGAAATCCAACAGAATTCGGGTAGAGAGATTAGAAACCCTGCCAGGCCGTCGAGGGAAAATACGTGTTCGAGTGCGTTGCGAGCGTGGATGGCGTCTTGCTGAAGGAAAGGGTCAAGCTCGACTCCCCTTACGCCAACTCTTGTCGCCAGGACTCGGACTGTCGATCGAGGAACGCTGTCTGCAGCCCAGCTTCGAAGTGCGTTTGCGACGATGCCCACCCAGTGAAACTCAATTCTTCCCACGTGACGTGTAGAACTGCGGCCCATCTCGGCTGGCCGTGCAACTACCACGAACAGTGCCTTCACGCGGCAAACCGGTCCCAGTGCGGCAGCCACGGAGAATGCAGTTGCGTCGAGATGTACAGGCTCGACAAGTCAGCTCTGGGCGTCGCTGCGTGTGTACCGCAGAAAACGGTGAACGCTCCTTGTGTCTCGCACGAAGACTGCAAAGAGATCGGTGCTTTTTGTGGGACTACTTTCACGTGCCAGTGCAAGTCCGGAACACTCGAAACTGACGGGCGTTGCGTTAACAGCCTTCCGCTTGGTACGGGAAGCGGGCACTCGGAGCCACCGAGCGTACCAGGGGACAACGCAAGCATTGGCGGTGTTGCAAGCATTTCTCCGACTCCAGTGAATTTCACAGTCGGCGTGAAAAAAGCCATTCCAGTGCGTATTCTAAAGGTTCGAGAGTTTCCTAGAAACGATGCCGTAGGCCAGGAACGGCCATCATCTCGGCTTCCACGCACGAGTGCCAGTGCTAGGCTTGGTATCCAAATCAAGGTTGATGTACCAGGACACGAAAACGAGACTGTCCTTGGTAGCCAACGCATGCTGACGGCAAAAGGCTGCGGAATGTGCGGACTTCCACAACTTGTTTCTGTTCTGAGTGCTTTTATTTTGCTTGGTTACCCTTTAGAACATTATGACCTGCACTGGCGACGTTAACTGCACCTGGTGGACTGCAGAAACTGAATGCGTTAAATGGACAGGAAATAAAATATTTCTAGGGTGCCTAAGCATTCATACATTGTATCCCCGACTGGCTCTGCAACCAGGGTCGCACTTTTTGGAGGCGCAGTGGGGGACAGCGGGCGTATTACTCCATAGGCAGAAAGTTTTCAATTTTCCGGAAAAGGAAAGGGGGCCACACCCCCCCCCCCCCCCCCCTTCCCCGGAAAGACGCACTACCAAGTTACAAATTCGATTTCGTCTAGCAAATAATTATTCGAAATAAATCATTTTACAGTGCAACATGGTAATGAGAATCAAGAATTAGACACAGGAACAGGCGTATAAATATACGAGTATGCTTAATTTAGTTCTGTATTCTTGTCAGTTTTGGTCGCAAACATTACTCTATGCCAGTGGCGTAGGCAGGGGGATGGTTTGGGGGGTCTACCCCCCCCCCCCCCCCCCCTTCACGAACTGCCAAAACTACCCCCCCCCCCCCCCCCTCCTCCTCGAGGGGCCCGCTCGCTCCCCTCCTCACGCAGTCGGTTTTGCACGGGGCACGGAACAAATGGGGAGCGCAAACTATCTCCAACTCCTGGCTAGGCCGATTTGTTCTGTTGGGCTTTGTGCAAGAATTCCGCTCTGCGTAGAAGACGCTCTGTCCTGTCCCTCTCGTTGTGTAGTTTGCTTATTTCGGCAAAATACGCAACAGGCTTGTCTCTTTTTTTTTTTTTTGTAAAATTTTTACTGTACATTGGTGAGACGGGTAGAAGAAGCACCCTTCTCAAGGAACACAGCAGACATATGTTGCCAATTCAACACATGCTACACGGGCGAAGTCCGACCTGGGGTCCTAATCTGGGCATTTGGCAAAAAAGTCGGCGTGAAATCTCGGGGCTACGATTGGCCGGCGCCAAGGTCAAGTGCGGCTTTGGCCAATCACGGCCGCTGGATTTCTCGCCCACTTTTTCGCCAAGTGCCCAGATTAGGGCCCCTGGTCGATCATTTCTTGACGACGAGTCATGCTTTGGATTTCAACTATGCGTCGGCCTTGCCACGGGAGCTCGTAGAATCGTGGTTTATCCGCCATGAGTCAACGGCGTGCAATGTCGACTGCTGAGCTGCACGTTACCGGACGTTCACGGGGGTCGGCCCTCTCCATCATGACCCTGTATGCGTTCCCCTAGTGTTTGTGCGTGAACGGTTGCTCAAATATTTTAGCGTCAAAAAGTTTGACGCTAAAATTGTGTTTCGTCTGGCCGGCACGCGTTGCCGTTGGTAATGCAGTGGTACGTAAAAAAGCAGAGGCCGTTGCGTGCTGTGAGGAAGCTTTTAAAGTTGGTGGGCCGTGGGCCGCAACTACGACGACAGTAGAACAGTGAGCCACCACGCCCGTATTCCTGTAAATGAAGCCTACTCCGTTTTCAAAACTGACAATGCAGCTTTACCCTTTTTATCTGAATTAACAGCGCCTCCCTAATCTTTGCGTGAGCGTCCGTACCGCCGAGCTCACCCTGTTTCGTCATTGGTGGTGGTGGGGAAGGGGGGGGGGGGCGGTATTACCCCCCCCCCCCCCCTCCCCCCAGCGCTGCTTACGCCGTCGAAGAACGCGCGTGGAATCGAGGAAGGAGGAAAGAGTGGATGATGAGTGAAAATCAAAAACAGAATCGGGCGATTGTATGCGCCGCCTGTCGCATAACAAAGTACGCTGAAGTATTCAAGATTCTGTTTCGGCCATAGAGTTATTATAATGTACGCTAGAGGTTCAAGTGGCACTAGTGTGCTTTTATTTTTTTTTATTTTATTTAGAGGATACTACAGGCCATTGAAGGCCCAAGTAGGAGTGGGGTACAACCAGAGCCTGGTACAACATATGCATTCACACATACAACAATAAAAACAACAAAAAACAAACAAACAAATAACACGACATTAAAAGGTTTACAGCAACTAACTAGCAAATATTATATGACGCAAATTGAAGCAGACAGCAACCAGTCGAAAATTGACTTCCGGTAATGCATTTCTATGGGAAAAAGTGAGTGCATTTTCTCCCTGCGCTCGATCATAAAAGCAAATATCCCGAATAATTCGTACGTACTAGGTAGCTTGGAACATTTCTCAGTCAGGCCGACGAAAGAATTGGTCAGTTACGGCGTTTTTCTTTCGAATTCTTTGCGTTAAAAACGGTGCTAAAACGGCTCCGTACGTGTATATATGTGCGCTGTCGGACACTGTTAGCGCGAACACGTTGTCGGCGCTTTTCAGCATGAGGGATATACGTGCCAAACGAACGAAGGACATCTGGAAAGCCAAGAGAGACGGCAAGAACTACTCAGTAGCACTGGATCAGTAACTGCCAGTGCATGTACGATCAAAATAAATTGAAGGCCACGTAATATATTTCGATTTTAAATAAGTAAGTATACCGCTTTATTCTTTCTGTTCTGCGCGAAGATGCTTGTTCTACGTTCGAAATATCACCCGCACGCTCGAAATCTTTAAGAACAAGTGGCTGCATGCATGCTTAAAAATGCCCGGCAGAGAAAAAAAAAAAAAAAAAAAACGATACGAAAATACACTTTTCGCAGCCCACGTACTTTATTGTTTACGTTTTGGATGTTTTTATCCGCTCATGCACGACGGGGTCATTTTCATATAGTGAGAGGACTGGCATATTAGCAATATATAAGCGTCACCGGAATGCTGGCGAACCTTGAACACACTCTATATTCTTTTCGATTGTAATTTTGCTTTGAATCGTCGCTTGTTTTTACCATAGAGTTATTACAATAAACGCTAGAGGCTCAGCTGGCGCTAGTGTCTACGGGACTTCCGGTTGCAAATTGAAGCAGACAGCATGCAGTCTACTTTTCCAGTCTTCCTGTGTATTCCTATGGGAAAACGCGCGTGAATTTTGTCTCTTCGCCGTAAAATAACACGAATAACTTTTGTCATTTCAGTTGTACCGGATAGTATGTACCTTTATTAATATTGTGAAAGTGTAATGGGTTTAGTTACAGCATTTTTTCTTTACCGCTGAACGATGTTAAACTTCGCTATATTTCAGGCCCAAACCCCTGTTCCATGGCAGGTATGTGGAAACGAGCGACGATTCTAAGCAAAATAACGATCGAAAGGAATGTAGAGTATGTTCAAAGTTCGCCACTATTCCGTTGGTGCTTATATATTGCTAACATGCCCGTCCTGTCACTATTTGAAAATGACCCCGTCGTGTATATTTACGAGTGGTTGAAAAAAAAAAAAAAAAAAAAAAAAAAAACGTTCGAAACGTACAGAATAAAGTACGTGTTTTCTTATTATTTCCTATGTCGGGCAGTTTTTATCGGGCACCTATTCTCTGGCTTCTCTCTATTTGCAAAGATGTGGAGCGTGCGGGTGATGATTTGAACCCAGAACAAGCATCTTCGCACATATTCATGAGCAGAAAGAATAAAGCAGTACTTATTTATTGAAAATCGAACTATATTACGTGACTTTCAATTTATTTTGATCGTCTGCAAGCACAAGGAGTTACTTATCCAGTGTTACTGCGCAGTTCTTGCCGTCTCTCTCGGTTTTCCACATGTCCTTCGTTCGTTTGGCACGTATATCCCCCATACTGGAAAGCGCCGACGCCGTGTTCGCGCTAACAGTGTCCGACAGTGCACATAAATACATGTACGAAGCGGTTTTAGCACAGTTTTTCATGCCACGATTTTAAAATAAAAACGCCGTAACTGACCAATTATTTCATCTGCGTGACTGGAAAATGTTCCAATGTGCCTAGTACGTACGAATTATTCGTGATATTTGCTCTTATAATCGAGCGCAGAGAGGAAATTCACTCGCTTTTTTCCATAGAAATGCATTACCGGAAGTCAATTTTCGACTGCTTGCTGTCTGCTTCAATTTGCAACAGCACACTAGCGCCAGTTGAACCTCTAGCGTACATTATAATAACTCTATGATTTTTACACACCTGCTGCGGAACACAGGTTTGGGTCTGAAATGTAGCGAAGTTAAACATATCGTTCACTGATGAAGAAAAATGCGCTAACTAAAGCAATTATACTTTTACAATGTTAATCAAGGTACATACTATTCGGTACGACCCAAATAACCAAAGTGTTCCGTGTTATTTTTCGGCGAAGAGTCAAAATGCACGCGCGTTTTCCCATAGGAATGCACAGGAGCACCGCAAAAGTCGGCTGGTTGCTGTCTGCTTCAATTTGCGTCACGGAAGTCGCATAGACACTAGCGCCAGTTGAACCTCTAGCGTACATTATAATCTCTCTATGGTTTCGGCCACACTTTTGCAAAAAATTGCCAAGATTATTTAAAAGTAATAAATATGCAAATAAAAATAGTTTAAAACCATATTAAAATAAAATTACAACGCAAGTGATGGCATTACTTTTATTTGGTAGGATTCGGTCGAACTTAGCGACATATAGCAAATTGGTCCAGCCACATAAAAAAAAACAAAAAAAACATGGCAGCGCCCATAAGTTGTTTGTCGTAACATGCCGAAACAACGACTGTTTGGGTTATGAAAGCGGGCTGTCCGCGTTTCCTTTTGGCATCTGTTTCTTTAGGAAAATAAGGCTGCGCCAAGCTATTTGAACTGTCACACTCGTCGTAGAGGTTTGTCCCCGAGCGACGTTCAGAATGTCCATGCTCGAGTTCGAAACCCAGCTGTTCCTCGATCTGCACAACGAGGACGGGCTTGTCATCCTCGCCAAGTGAGTGAACCTCATCCTTCGGTACTTACATTCAGTTGATAAGCCGATGCGTCGACCCTGCTTTACTGTAATCTGTGTTCGATTCGTTCAGGGGTCTCGGCATAGAGCGCCTGCTTCTAAGCTTAATCAAGGTCCACAATGATCCCGGCAATCTTGTTCTTGTCCTGGGCACGACTTCGCAGGAAGAGGTGAGTCGTTCACCGTCGTGCACCATTGCCCGAAATCAGCGCGATGGTGGAGCCGTCTACCATCGGACCTATCTCAGGGACTCCGTGCGTCATATCGGCGTTCATTCCTCTGTTCACTACTGCGGGATAGTGATGCTAATGATCTTGATATGCACAAAACGTGGCGCTGGACGACGTGCTGGATTAAACACGGCGTCCAAGGATCCCCAGGTGCCAGCTGTGGTGCTGTGCACAGGTTGCCTTCCCACAGCTGACACATAAAACACCAGCTCAAAGCTGACGGACCTCTGTATATACATGGCTTGCACTGACGTCGCATCAGCGGCTGTTGTGAAGAACCTTACTGCTGCGTGCGAACCGTCCGCGGCATTTATTTCACACCACTAAGTATCTTCCTCTTGGCAAGATCAAGTAGGAATGATCGTTGGTGCGATGCGATGATGTCACGTGCAAGACACGTGTAAACATCCGTATTGTAAAGCTGAGCATTAGACACTTCAGTACCAATGAGGTAAGCCCGTGGTTGTGTGGGCTCCGCGGAGTGTACTCTCCAGAACATGTCATTGCATCCAATGTCATTACATCTGTCATGATTGGTGCCCCTTGTTCAGTGAGCAAGACACTCGAAATCCAAACAAAATTTCAACCTTCTCCTCACTTCGAGCGACTTTCCTCGTAACTTTGTGTAACACGTTTCTGCAGGAGTTCTTCATAAGTCGTCTAGAGGCGGACAATGCGAATCCGTTGCCAAAGTCCATCACAGCTGACTGCAGCACCAAAGACAGGTAGTGCTCGCCAGCCTTTTTGTGCGAAAAATGTTTTAGTGTTGAGATAGTTCATTTTTTATAATGTGAACACTCTTTTTCATTGTCTTTGACTAGGAATGATGTGTACCTGGCTGGCGGTGTGCTGTTCGTCACGTCAAGGATCCTGGTGGTCGACATGCTGACGGAGCGCATCCCGATTAACCTGATCACGGGAATCATAGTCTACCATGCTCACAAGTACACACCTAAAATAGCTGCATTATACAGAAAGCTGTGTGAAAGAAACGAGTGCCTATTGCTTTGACAGAAAAGCCTAAACAAGGATGGCTTTACTCTTTATTTTTCAGGACGCTCGAATCGTGCCAAGAAGCCTTCATCCTCCGTTTGTATCGACAAAAAAACAAGGTAAGCTACGGGGTCCTTAGCATCTACTTGTTGTGGTCCTATAGCTATGTGGACTTGAGAGATCACTACAACCACAGTCCTTAGAAGCCTCTGGTTTGTGAGCTTTACCTTCAAAGTACTATACACCAACTCATGTTTACAAACAAACCGGAGCGCCCCTAGCGGACGCCACCGGCGCCGCACATGCGCGATGGGGGTGTGGGCAAGAAGCTCGCTGTCGCCCATAAACAAACCATTGAAATGCGATGTTATCAACGTCGGTGTGAGTCCCCCTGCCCTTTTTCGCGTTCGAATTGTTGATTCTACGTCTTCCTGGCGATGTCTGACTATCTTGAGTGGCGTCAGCGAAATTACCGAGGCTCGTTACACCGCAAAACTTCGCGTGAATAATGGGACATGTGGCGATTCATTCCGCGTGGACACCGAAGTATGTACGCTAAAGCCTGATTCGCATGATGAGATTTCGCTCGCAATTTTCAGTCGCGACGCCGCTCGGTCTGCAAAAGCGTGAACCATAGCTGAGATGGTCGACGTCAATACTCAAAATGGCAAGCAGAATCGAACCAAGTGAATTAGGCATAACAAGTCGGTGATGGACACTGGTAACAATGATCAACATCTCCTTGTATCTACTGTTTGCATCGAGCCTGCTTACCAACCTTCAAATTTAAGTCTTTTGAGGCCCGCACTTACTTCTTATCGCAAGTACCGGGCCAACATTTGGTAGGACTTTATATTATATATATCTTATAAAGTCCTATAATATATATATATATTATAGGACTTTGAGTTTTCAATTTTACCGCCAAATTTAGCGAGGAAACTATATTGGTTTATAGTTCACGTGATGTCAGGTTATGTGATATCAATTTCCCTGCCAAGTTTAGCAGGGAAACTAAATTGTGTATAGGTCACATGACATCAATTTCCCAACAAAATTTCCCCTCAAACAGTGTTGCCAGATGGTCCCACCAAAAAACCGCCAAACGGCTGGGAGGTATAGCCCAAATATAGCCAAAGCCATAGAAAAAATGTAGCCAAAATAGCCAAGACTAAAACAGTTCTTTTTAATCCTTTTATTGACAATTTTTCACACACATACAAAACACGTTATATTTTCTTTTTCATCCGTTAGATGTGTCACATTTTGTGTACATAATGTCACTTGTGAATTTTTCAGAAAAAGCTTCGGAAGGATGAAAATCCGTACAACACTGACCCCTTCTTTGTAGGTTTTCAGAAATACAAAACACACAAAAACAGTTTCATTGTAAAGCCCGGGAGATATGATCATACAGTAAAAGAACAGAATTCACACGCAGAAAAGTAGGAACACATAGAGTTTCAAACCAGAACCCTAATATCTAAGGTCCTTACAAATATCCCACCCATCTCTTTTTCTTTATGTAGAATATGAGTGTCCCCCATTTTGGATTCACCCATTTCGGATTCACGCTATTTTTGATTGTGTTGCTCTTTCTTGGGGTGGGCGACGACAGGAAGGTAGTCAATTGTTTAGCGGTGACGCTGCAGACTTCTCATTTTTGCAAGCTGGGTTGACTAAGGATTCTCACAATTGGCACCAAAGCAGCGTTTGGAAAGTTCAGTCTAGGTCGGGAAGAAGACGCACTACCGGGCCTGTGGTAATAGTGCAATCTGTTTGGTTTGCTCCACTGCGCTGCGGGGAGACCGCTTGAACTCTGCAAGCATTGCTTCTCTGCGGATTGTGAAAACCCCGAAGGTTGTAGAAGTTTGAAGCCTTTCTCCTTCCTCTCTCTCCTCTCGACGGGCCAAAAGACAAACAATTTTTTTCAAAGCTGATAAGAAGTTCGAAAATGAACTAGTCGAACCTCAAAGTTTGACGTCGAACCTGAGGTTTCGACAAAAGTTCGCCGCATCCTTAGAAGTGACCCAAAAATAGCCACATAGCCAACCACGAAATTTTGATGCCAACTGGAAAAGAATGTACCCCAATTTGGCTATATATAGCTCAATCTGGCTACACTGCCCTCAAAACTAAATTGGTGGATGGGTCGTGTAGCATAAATTTTCCTGGCAAACTTAGCGTGGAAACTGAATTGGTATATCGGTCATGAAACATCAATTTTTCTGCCAAATTTAGCGGGGAAACTGAATTGGTCTGTAGGTGATGTCACGTCACTTGACATGAAATTTCCCACTAAATTTAGCGGGGAAACTGAATTTGTGTAGAATTCCCATGAAACCAATTGATCAAGAAAACTGTGCCGACTTTACTTAACAAGAAGAACAATTTAATCAAACGTTTCGTCTCCCATACGGGAGACATCATCAGTGAAACCTCAAGCAGGAATGAGCGAAAAAACTTCAACAGTCCTATTTAAGCAAGTCCGCATACACATCGGGGAGGGGGCCACGATGGGAGTTGCAAGCCGATGAGTCACTTCGGATGAACCATGATTCCACGAACCTTCGTGGACCCCACCTTTGTTCACGCGCCAGAGTGGACGCATTATCAAAGTCGAAACTGTGACCCGTATTCCAACAATGGTCTACGAGTTCCGTCTTCGCTCTTGTCGCATGCGTGGCCTTCGCCACGTCCCTTTTGTGTTCTTTTAGGCGAGTGCAGCGCCTCCGGCCTGTCTCTCCAATGTAGGATGCGTCACAGTCTAGACAGTTCACTTTATACACGACACCGCACTGGGACTCTGGGGGTGTGTAATCTTTAGGTTTAGAAATGAGGTCACGTAGTTTGCGATGGGGTTTGAAAGCTGTGCGGATATTCAAAGGGGCGAGGGCTCTGCGAATAGATTCAGAAACACCTTTCAAATAGGGTATTGTTACTTGCCCTGTCCTAAGTCTTCCCCATCTGGAAATGCATGGACGGACGGACGGACAAAATTTGTATGTGGGGGGGGGGGGGGGTAGCGTTAAAAAGCATTTCATACTTTAAACCTTGAGAAATCAAATACTGCAAACGACATAACTTTCGCAAATTTCGCAAATCGCCTACAATTCGCGAAAAATAGGTCCCGCGAACAATTCTGATAAAATGTAAACACATTGGAATCTATATTGACATCCCACTGCGTTGCGAAAATTAGAGCCCGGGAAATATATAAAACTTCAGCTTTGACCTAAATCGCGAAATATTGAGCCCGCGAAAAATGAATCGTTTACAGTAGTCTCAAAGGTAAAACTTGTCACAACTTTAATAAGGTTAATCCATAACAGTTGGAACAGGTATTCGTTGTGTATTGAGACAAAAAGCATTTAAATATAAGTAATTGCTAGAGTTTTGCTGTAATAGATGATGGCAACCGGGACTGATGCTTGTGGATGTCTGCATCATTAAGCCTTGCCATCTTCAGGCAGCTACAAGCAGCTGCGCCATCTTGTGCACGTCGTTAGCTTGGACAGATTTCCGCCAATGCTGGCATAGGTGTTAGCTATCCATGCTGTCTCTTGAAATGCTGGAAAAGTTGCAAAGCCAGATCCAATTGGTTCCCCTGTAGTGCTAAGAGTGCACCTCTGGTGGTTCAGTTTGTCACTATGCTCCGTTCCACCTTGAGATAGACCGCAGCGGACGCTACAAGCCATTGGGTCCAATCCCATACTGTGCAAATTTTATGTGACCTTTTGGAGGGGCGCAGTGATGTGTGGGGCATGTATAGTCATGTGATATGTTCGCAGCATTGTATTTGCTTGGATGTTTCGTTGCATTTGCTACAGTCCATCATAGTGGGGTTCCATGTTTTCACGGTTCATTTTTCTTCCTATAAGGTTTTTTTTGGGGGGGGGGGGGGTATTTTTTTGCAATCGGTGTTTTTCTGTGTGTGTTTTTCTGTGTTTATTGTCAGTGTCAGGCAAGAAATCGGGGTTAAGCGGGCCATCCAAATACTTGAAATGTCTTCAAAAATGTCATCCCGGTACCAAGAACACAAGTCAAGGGAGGTGGTTCCCAAAGAAAGAAGCAACCTCAAGGACAGTTAGCACAAACTAATCAAATTCACAAAAAAAAAGCTACCCATAAAAATTTTTTTCCCCAAACCCGGGGATTTCTTTTTAAAGGCAGCTCTGAATCGGGGTTTTTCGGTTTTCCACGATTCAAAGAAAACCACTTTGGGGGTATTTATTGGGGTTTATCAGTATTTTATGAAAACATGGAACATATTATTTTAAGGTGCAACGGAATATACAGAAAGCTCTCCTACAGTACAACGAAAAGTTTACATACGAGATGCATCTAAGGACCATGGTACCACCAAGCCAGGAATGTATGAATACGGATCGAATTCAGTGATTCTCGCATGGGGGTCCGTAGAGCCCTTGGGGTCCCTAAAGGCCTCAGGGACCCTGATGCCCTCCACCGTCAGTCAAGCCAAGCAATAAAACTACTCCTTTTAGGGACGCTGGCTGTCCCAATTATGTGCGTAGAGTATGTAGGGTTGATTACTTTTAATTGCAGAGCATCAATGTTGGTTTGCACACGTTTAGTTTTCTTCATTTACACTGTATTCATCTGATAACCCCCCTTTCTTTCCATACAGTGAGGAGCCATGAGTCATTTTTGGGTCCTTCAATACCCTACTGGTCACGAAACTTAGGCCAAAGGTTTGTACAGAATCGGTAGCTGCTGCTAAGGGCGCTGCTGTCCTGGAGGGGGCATATTCAGTTGGTCACCCCACTCTTGGAGAACCACCTCGAATTTGCAATTACAAGTAGTTTTCAAAAACAATTTCTCTTACACTGAATTTTTGTTACGTCTGTATTTGATCACTGTATGCAAGCACCGGTCATTCTCTACTGATCTCTAACAAGAGAACTTACAAATAAGCTTATTTCGGTTGTTTTCAAAGAAAACAATGCTTTTGCAAGCAAAAAAGAGCTGAGCAATTGAGCGTACTGGTTTGCAATTCCTCTACTAAATGGCGCTCGGCGCGGTTTGAATTTTTATGCTGAGGGGGTTATTGAAGGGTTATTTTGAGAAAAGAGAAGGGAATAAAAAGGATGTTATGTTGGAGGTCGTTGCAGATGTACAAGATCGAGCAGTTGATTGAGTGTACAGAGCCGAAGACGTTTTTTACATTAACGAGAAAGGCTGTCAATGCGATGGCGTGTTATCTTGATTTATATCTGGCTCATTCAAAGTGTGTTCAAAATTCCGACAGACTTCTGGGTTGCCAGACCCCCAGCAGTGCAAGCTAGAAAGGCACACCGCGCCAGTCTCTCCCATAGCATTACGGAGAAGCTTTGTGACCAGTGGCGTATTGAAGGACTCTGGTTCTGTTAGTCCAGAAGGGGTCTCCGAAACATCAGTGGTCTAAAACCACTGGTCCAACTCCAATAGTGCCGTGTCATTTCCTAGGCGGCTTAATCTGTGCTTGCACCATATGGTTTACTTCAAGTACAGTGCTACATGATTCAAGCTGTTAGTTTCATGCCTCTGCATTTGCCATAGCTTCGAATCCCGGCCGAGGTGCCCGCAATCTGACGGAGGCTTATTGCGGAGGAGGCGCCGTGTAACCGAGCTTTCGGTTGCACGTCAAAAGATCCCCAGGTGGTCCAAATGAATCCTCAGTCCTCCGCTGGGGCGTGCCAGATGCCCGTCGTTGGTTTGGCACATAAAAAACCCCAAATTTGACTTTGGCATTTGCCATAGCTTTGGTGATCCATTTTTCCTGAACATTTCACATCCGTCTGCTTCCACCTGCAGACGGGCTTCATCAAGGGCCTGTCAGACAATGCGGTCGCCTTCACGTATGGGTTCTGCCAGGTCCAGCGGATGATGCGCAACCTGTTTGTCAAGAAACTCTTTCTATGGCCTAGGTTCCAGGCGGACGTGATCGCTTCTCTGAACAAGCGAAAGGTGAGCCACATCGCTTAGAAGGACACTTAACTCCCAGGAATTGTTTTTGGTAAGTGCCTGACTACGATAGAAATGTCACAAAATAAAGTTTCCCCAAATAAAAAAAAAGTTTTAGTCCAGTATTGAGATTGTGGGACACATTTTGAGTGAAGAGAAATTCGGAAACAAGCTTTTATTGCAACACTTAAATATCGCACAAAAAAAGAGTTTTTGTTTTTTGTTAGAAGTTTATTTTGTGATACATCTGAAGCGAAATGGCCAGGCACTCTCTAAAAAGGTTTTTTGTGAGTTCAGTTTTGCTTTAGTGCTCTCTAAGGTTGTGCTCATAGCAGGGTGGTACAAGTTTGGTTTATGGCAAACAAAAGCTGTAGTATACTTGTAGTTTTGGTGCAGGCACTGGAGGTGCTCGTTTACGGTTGCCGCCCTATTTCACGAATTCAACGGGAATTGCGGTATGTCTGAATACTAAGCAAGCAGTCCAGAAAAACTATTTCGGCCGAAGGTTTAAGTTCCAGTGTATCTTATACTCGATATCAACCGCTTTGTACTTGTTTCATGCGAATGCAAACTTCCTGCACGAATTTTGGTTGAAATTGGCCACTTGTTTGTTTGACAGAAATATTGCCAGGCGATACTGGTTATGTCCCCTCTTGCTTGACACCTGCAGCTTTCTTTTCTGTTGTCATAGTCCTGTATTTACTGTGTTTTGTTGGGCCATTCATTGATGCCGCTTGGAGACATTATTTGGTCGACCAAGATTGCTTCGGTATATTAGGCCTACGGGCAGAAAGCACTCGAAATCAAAGCACACGAGAACACTATCTCGACGGCAGACGTCCATAGCGGTATAGCGCCCCTGGCAGCCACGATGGCTATCAGACTGTGGCAGAACTGGAGCATACAATCCAACAATTGCCTCATTTCAGCTTCTCTATTTTGTAGGATGTGGTATTGAGGCTGTGATTCAAAGCTTCTTCGTGTCCTTGTCCTTGTCTCTACTTTGCACTATTTATTGTTCAGAATGCTTATCTCACTGGCCCACCTTAATATTTTAGTAAAAACCAAAAGGGTGGCAACTTTTTTTTCGGTGTTGGTCTTGGTTGGTGCAAATGATGCCAGCCATACAAACGAAGTCCCAAGTGTCGAGCAGCAAGTTATTTGGCGTCTGAAATTTGATGCCCAAAAAATTTGCCAACTACCTTAACAAAAAACAAAACAAAAATTCTAATGTACAAAATATTTCGAAAAGAAAAAAGAATTGCTTTTTAGAGAGAGGTACCACTGAATAGTGAAGATAGAATATACTATGAAAGAAATTTGGTAATTAATACTAAAATTTAGATGCAGGTGTGCCATTTGACTGTGGACATTTTAGCCTGGGTGGGTTTTGCGAGGGAGGCTCGTTCATGCCGGGGCAATGAATCATTTCAGATAGTTTCATGATAGAACTGCCCTTCAGGGCACCGAATGTATTGACTTGCTTCATTCTTTGCTGCAGCCGGATGTAGTGGAACTCCGTGTGGGCATGACTCCAGCCATGCAGGCCATACAGCTCGCCATCTTGGACATTGTGGCCAGCTGTGTCCGGGAAATCAAGAGGGTGAACCCTTCGGTACGTGGTCTCGACCCTGTAAAGGTCTTTATTTGACGCTTTTTCGGCCACCAATTGGTTTGAATGCAGGATTGCATTCAGACGTCCCGGTGCGAAGTCGTTGAGTCACGTGACACCGCAGTGACAACAACGTTATTGTACCTAGTAACATTAGGTGTCAAGTTGTGGCCTCTCGTGAAGCCACGGGGCACGACCACATCGTGTGACTTTAGATTACGTGGCACTGACACGTGGCGTGACATTACCTGACACCATGACTCGATTCCGTGAACTTGCATGACCGCGTTGCGTGACGTCGGGTCCCATGTTAACATTGTGTCTTAGCACCATGGCGTCATCATGTAACATCAGGTCACATACGTCACGTGATTAATCAGTGTGTGCCAATAAGAAAAATGCCCTAAAAACCCGCCCTTTCACATACATTGCGATTTTGCACAGAATGGTTTGATTGACATATTGAAATACAGCTGCCAATTTTTTGAACAGAGAACATGTGTATCTGTTACTCTGGGTGTCATGTCTCAACTTACCGCAAGAGTGAGGTTTTGGTCGCCCATGTTTTTGGTGTTGAGAAGTGCAGGTGGAACCATCCGACTAAATTTAAGAGAACAAACTCTTCTCTAAACCTGTATTTTCTATAATCCAGGGGCTCTCGAAGCTCGACATCCTGAGGCATGCATGTCGTTCTAGATCAATAGCCGAGGTACTTCTCCCAGTTTTAGCAAGATGAAATAAAGCAGTGCAGAAGCCTATGGACCTTGTAAACAATAACGCACACACCAAGGAGTGTCTGCCTCACCACTACGCATCAATAAATATCTCGGATCGTCTAAAATGGCGCTTATACGGGAAAGCACTCAATTTAGGGTCAGGGACAGCCAAGGAAGTTTGGGAGCTCAAGGAACCCCCCCAAGGGTACTTTGGAGGAGAACCCAGTTTGAGAGCCCTTGCCATATTTTATTGCTTTTCAGATGGAGATGGACGACCTGACCGTAGAGAACCTGATTGCGAGGTCGTTTGAGAAGATCATCAAGTTCCAGCTGGACCCCATCTGGCATCAGCTGGGTGCAAAGACGCGCCACCTTGTGTCCGACATCAAGACCCTCCGAACGATACTCCAGCGAGTCCTCTTTTATTCTTTAAGTTGCGCATTTTAATGCAGTGACTCTGAAGTTATCTTTTTCATCTATACCGTAATATCCCGAGAGATTCCCCACCCCCCCAAAGATAACCCGCCCCCTATTTTTGGCTTGACTTGCTGTATTTTTTTAAACACCGAAAGATAGCCCACTTTTAATAATCGTGGTGTTTAAATCGATGATGCCTTCAACGTAGATGCAGCTACCTAGTTAGCTGTGGCAAGATATAAGCAAACCTTGCTGACTGGGAAGTACAGTCATCTTTGCTTCGTTTCCCCTCGCCGCAATAACAAGTTTGGGTGGGACACATGATCTAAAATAAGCATTTTTGTTTTCAACTTTTCTCGATTGCACAGCGAAAGTTAGCCCACTCCTTATTTTCGCCCTATTTGCTATCTGTCCGAATATTATGGTAGCCGTAAAATGGAGAGGAGGTGGCCCACTAGACACCACTGACCGCTTTCAAAGGCCGGTGCGCAAATTTCCGTCCGAGCGTGATTGACTGCAGTTTCAGTCGCCCGTGCGCGCTTGCGACGAGCAATCACACCGACACCACCTGTCGAGTAGACCCGGAACACGTTCTATCCGCTTAAATTTCCCAATTCCTCGTGCATTAATCTTTTACCGTGGGCTTGAAATAATTTCGACGCTGTCATAAGTGACCACTTGTAGGTAATGCATAGATTTGATCTTGGAAATGCTGCAAAACCTTCGGTCTGATTATACGCTGGTCGGAAGAGTTCCAGGGCTACTTATAGATGGCGCCAGTGTTCCAGCGCATTCTCTTGTTTTCGTTTTCGTTGGCCCTACGTTCTACCGAGCGCATGAAGAGAAACGGGAGACAAACGACGGGATGACAAAGCACTTGCGACTCGTCGCTGCACTTTGTACACCGCTTTGTACACCGCGGAACGCTGCTTCTCGGCCGGATCTAACATGGCCACCCTGGGAGCACCGTTGCAATACCCTGCTCCGCAAGTGAAGCATATACAGTTACTCTAGACGAAGTTAGACACTGACACCATCTATCGAGTAGCTGTGAAAGGCTCAGTTTCCGTATATTTCCCAATCTTTACGAACATCACGTTTTCTTTCTTGGCTTGAAAAACTCTCTACAATGTTATGAACGACCGTTTGTCATAGATAATACTTACATTTGACCTCGCAAACACTGCAAAACCTTCACTCTTGCGAAATACAGTTCCGAGGTCACCTCACAGGTGATGCCAACATGTCCTCTCGTTGTAAGACGTCACAAGAGCTCGGCTTGAGGGTGTCCTAAGCAAACACAAGTGTGGGAATGGGCTTCAAGTGTGGTCCAAAGTAAGGAAAAAAAAATTCTTATACACAGCAGGCCTGTACAAATGCCCACTTCATTAGATCACAAAGAATCTTGTATCATACATAAAGGGAGAGATAGAGAGAAATTAGTTTATTAAAGAACATAAATTATCATTATCACGCTTTGTCATTCACAAAACGTGTCCCGTCTCGTTGTAACAAACAATCTATATAGTTGATGACTGGTCACCCCTTTCCACTTCAGCGGAGCGAACGGTGAAGAGGAGGTCGCCTCCTCTCCAGCGTTCGCTCCACTAAAGTGGAAAGAGGTGGGGAGAGCTTCCACTTTGTTCTTGACCTGTCACCGACTATAGAAAAAAGCAAATCCTTGTGCAGTCTGCATCTGTAGTAGACGGTCTGCTCTGCGTAAAATGTCAACTTTTAAGCATATACAGCCTGCAGACTATATACTGTAAACGACTAAATTTTCGTGAGAACCTAATTTTCACGAATTTCGTGAATCGCTTACGATTCGCGAAAAATACGTTCCGCAAACAATTCGGCAGTATGTGAACGCTACGGAAGCTACACTCGATTCGCAAATATTAGAACCCTCGAATAATTTTAAATTTTCAGCTTTGGCCCCATTCGCGAAAATTTGAGCCCGCGAAAATTAAGTCGTTTCCAGTATTTTCGAAAATGCAGTAATCAGCAGAGCAAATAGTGGTACTTAATAGATAAATCCCTTGCAGTGACTGTGTTTTAAATTTCTTTTGAGTGCTGATGAATTTCGACATTGCATTGAAATTATTTTGCAGGTATCTTACGCAGTACGATAGTGTGACATTCTACAGCCTCGTCAAGTCAGTCAGGTAAGAGAGGTTTCTTTGTTTTTTTTATGAAAAGGCAGTGAGTGTGCTGGTGAGCTGGTGATAGTTAATCATGATGTTTAAAACCCGAGACTGTGGTGAAGGAAGAAAAGGAAAAAGTCTCGGGTTTTAAACATCACGATTGTTATTCATGCTGGCATTTAGCCCTTGTCCACATTTTGTATCATCATATTCGAAGGGCATTGGTGAATCTGGTGCTGCGTGCGCAAGAAAGAGGTAAATGGTGAGAGACAATTGCATGTTTAACGATGATGATAAAGATCAGTGCAGCGCTGAAACAGTGGTCGCTGTGTGTGAATGTGGGAGACTGAAGCTGCAGCAGTTGCGACGTCAAAATGCCGGTCGTGGCTGCTCTTCATGAAGCCAGACATGGGAAATGGTGACTGGCAGGCACGTAGCCAGGATTTTGATTCGGGTGGGGGCCCGCCCATGACAAAATGCTGTATGAGGGGGAGGAGGGAGAGGAGGTCCCAACAAAATGGAAGATTTTGGGGGGGGCCTGGGCCCCATGGCCCCCCCCCCCCTTGCTACGTGTCTGGTGACTGGCACTGGGATTCTAGGCATTTAAACAGTGTGCTCAGATGAACTGCACAGTTTGATGTTTTGAGCCGAAATCTCACTTGTAATAAATATACAGAAAAAAAAAGTGATTTAGTGGCAGACTTGGAGGCATTGCACATTTTAATCGCCGGCACTCTCCATCGTGCAGGGACGCAGGGACCATGACCTCGCAGATTTCGGACTGGTTCTTTCTTGATGCCGCTGAGACACTTTTCCTGGTGAGGAACGCCACCGAGTCGGATTTCTGTCGTCGGCACCTTGGTTTCAAGAAATGATGGGGAAGTAACTCGTACGGACTTTATTCCACCAGCAAGCCAAAGCAAGGGTGTACGGAAGCGAGCAGAAGCTCCACAAAGAAGAGGCGAAAGGAAAAGAAGCTACAACTAAAGGTAAATGAGGGTCTGTTTATTTATTTATTTTATAATATTTTATTTTATTTATCAATACTGCAGGTACATTGAGGTTTCAAACAGTTCTTCAATGTACCTGCAGTGCACTACATACAGCACTGAAGGAAGGATCAATGTGCTTATTTTCAACACTTGATTGACTGTAGAGCTTGATAATTTCTCCAATGGAGACATTCACAGGACGTTATATTTGAACGCACTGTTCACTGGGAATGTTCAGGACGAGCTCACACTTATAGGTTCCCAAGAGCGGCAGTCGTGATGGTGTCGAATGCACGAAAGCACTAAGGAAGCTCGCTGTTAGCACGCGCTGAGCAGCTACGTACGTAGCTATGGCCACCAGTGATTATGCCTTGCATTCAAGTATACCATGTTTTGCCAGTCATTAAAATATTCTTTGACTAGAACGGTATTAATGACTCTGGTGGTATGTGCTAGTAGTGAATGACCATTCACTGTCGCTTTGTTAGAAGGAGCTTGAAACTCTTTTTTTTTTTTTTTTACTTTGACAAATTACTGCTGAGAGAATACTGTTTCCCTTCTCTAAGCCTGGAACAGGTACTGTTTTGTGCTTACCCTTACCCGTGTTTGCTATGCAAACAAAAGTAATAAATGAAATTTGAACTTCTCTTTTTGCTTCGACTACCTTCCTCTTTCATGAACCAACGGTTAAATGTGTGCAACGAGTCTAGTGCCATTAGAAAGAGTGACCCACAAAGTAGGAGTTATTTCTTGGCACTGGATATCCAGTGCCAAGTTAGGCTCACCCAGAGTGGAAGTGAGGACTTGCTCCAGTGCAGACATAGAGCCCCAGAAGTAGTGAAATTGGAGAAAAAGATTAAAAATATTTCGAGGAGTTCAAGAGGAGTGTATTAACAATGACTACTCCCTGCACCCCTCCAAAGGACTGCCAGCTGTTCGGGAGCACAATGAAGATGGATTGATTGATTAATTGATTGAAAATCACACACGGCAAACAGCCTCTTGCAATTATGAACACTCCACTGGAAAGTTGTAGTGATATGGCAACTTGATGTCTCCAGTTCTAATATAAAATGAAAAAAAAAAAAAAAACAACTACTAGAAGGGTTTTGTAGTTTGAATGCATTGCCTGGTAAGCAGGCAAGTTTCTGATGGAACAAGCTCTGCATAGCAAAAACTGATATAACGTAGATGTGGGTATTGCTAATGAATCAGAGTTGAAGTGCCCTCGTAATACTAGCGTACTATAAAGATTTGACATACTGATGTAGTTGCCAAAAAATTTATTCAGTGCAATGCACTTATAATGATGCCAGATATAACAATATAGTACTGCTTATAACGATCAGTTTCTAGAGTTTCAAGACTAGAAACACCCAGCTTCTAGTCCAGACTCCAGATACAACGATGATCGGTTATAATGATTGAATTTTTGGGTTTTCTCATTATCGTTATAAGTGGATTGCACTGTACAGTAAAATTTATCTATAGTAAAGACTGATAGAAAATATGTAGTGCTGCAAAGTTGATGTATGCTTGCCATACTGGGACAGGAATTTGAGGTATCGCAATAGTGGAGACACTCACAAAATTGTATCGTAAAATACCGGGCAAGCGCCCACTAAAGATATTGAGATAATCGCAAAAAAATGGGAGATGGGCGCTTCTCTGGTCATCAATTTTACATATAAATGTACTCTGCATATTTTCTCAGATCTTACAAATTTGGGTATGGGCGCTTAGTGTGGGATGGGTAGATGCCAATATTCTACGGTAAGTGTTTTTTTTAAAAGACTGATTTTACTGCTGTACAAAGAAAAAGCACTTCAGGGGACTTGCCTCCTTCAGAGGCGACATTGCGGATGGAGGAGAGCCCCAAGTGGGCTGCCCTCTCGGAGATCCTGGTCGAGATTGGACGAGAGAACAAGGACTGCGGGGATCTCAACTCTGTCCTCGTCATCGCCGAGGACGACCGAATCTGCGGGCAGCTCACAGAGGTAGCGTACTGTCCTGCAGAAAATTGGGTTTCCCTTGCTTCTCAATGTGTCCCACAAAACATCTGGAAACCAGTCTAATACGCCTGTTAAACAAAAGTTATGACCAAAAGTCCTTTTTTCCAAACACTCCTCGGTCTTCTCCCTTCAGCCACATGATAATGGGTAGCTTCCTCTCCCAAAAGTCACTTGAAAATGGGGAGCTCGTTTGCACTGGCTGCGTGTGGAATGATCTATCGTGGATAGATAGGATTGTCCTTTTTAATGTGTTCTGCCATATGGAGAGGATAACAAAAGAATGCGAGGAGAAAGGGAAAGCTGAAACTGTGGAAATTAAACTGCAAGGCTGTTTCAATCAGTTTTTGCTTTTCACGCTTCAATATCTGATTTTTGCCGCATACTCTAACCGGCCTTTTGCAAATATCCCAAAAGGTGACGCACAGAGTCCTGTATGTTCTTTTTTCCCGCGGCATCTACGAAGTGACGCTGAAGAGAATGAGAAATAGAGAGAGAGGGTAGTGCAGTTGCTCGCCTGCATATCCTCCGTCACGTCCAAGATCGCCGTCACCACCTGCTAGGGCCAGTTCTGTACAAGGCTCTCCCAACATTGTTTTCAGCATTGCAGGCGTCACTGTATGCTTCTTAAAAGGTCTATATGAGGCCAAGGTCACTATAGAGAGATCACACAACTTTTGCCTCATATCACGACTTTATTTCGTTTATCCAAAACAAAAAGTGTAACTGCTACAATTAGTGCTCCTGAGCGTCTCATAATTTGACGAGCCTTACACGAAAAACATAATTTTTTTGCCCATCCCATGCCCTGTTTTTTTATCCGTAACATGAGTCTATAGACCTACTCAACTCTCTGACGTCACGCCGCTGCGGTGGCGCTGCTGTCAGCACTGGGCATGCGCAGCTGATTCGCCTAGGCCGAATGTGGTTTCTGCGCGCGCGCAGTGCCCTCGCCTGGTGGGCAAACGCGGGCTTGTTTGTAAACAATGTGTTGGTCGATACTCTTGACATTTTTTTTGATTGGCGTAGAATTTTGCTGAAAAGCTATTAATTTTCTACCAGCATAAAATTGTCCGCTACATTCGAGGGTTCTTTGCAGCAAGCGTCTGTAAAGGAACAGAGCTGTTATGCTTCCAGGTGATTGGAAAATTGTTTTTATCTAGTGAGGAAGGAAAAAAATAAAATGTGCAAACAATGAATGAATGTCTCTGTAGTAGAATTTGGAACGAAAGTTTCTCACAGATCCTTTGTTTTCCAGTACCTCTGCTGTGGCGGTCAGGCGGTGCTTCGCAAGATTTACCGCAAGTCGGTGGCGGACAAGGATGGCCTACAGCTCCCTCGTCTTCCGAGCACGTCGGACGACGTCCAGAAGTCGCCCCAAAAGACGAAGAAGAAACAGTCGAAGCCCAAAGTTGGAGACACAGACTCTGACGACGTGGTAAGTCCACGCACCATTCTGCATCCTGTCAGCCCATCTATCACTACTAGGCCTGTGAACTGTCACTTTTGCAGCCTTGTGATGTCGATTCATTTTGTTTTTACGTGGTGGAAGTAATGCCTGGTAGGGGTGATGATTTCTGGCCTCTAGCGATAACAAACATTTCTGTCTTCTAGCCTAGGAGTTTTTGGGGGTTTTCGATCTCGAGGAATGCCCGTCTGCCTTGAGTGGCAGCAAAGGAACTGCTTAGGGTCTCAGTGTTGTTGCAATAAAGCACTGCAGAAGCCTACAGCTCCTCTACAAATGCACATTACTAATGGAAAATTCCACTGGTCGTTTTGGAGTGCTCCGGGATCGACTTTTCTGGAACGCGCCTATTTCACTGGGCGATCGGGATCGAGATGGACGTGTTCGACTCGTCGTTTTGGGCCAGCCCTTACTCCAGATCTCGATCCGGATACGAGTAAAGTCGCTCCGGCAGATTCGACCAAAAGCCAGCCTGGCCAGCCCTCGGCTTGCGCACGTGACTTCCTTTCTCACCCGGCATCTGGGGCGTCTCGCCAATCTCACGTCGGAAGAAGAATTCATAATGGCCGCCCGCAAAGTGCTGCCTGCTTTGCTGCTGTTGCTGCTTGATGACAGTTCGTCGCCAAGTTGCTCGAGCAGCTCCTCCACCAGGAGCGTCACGAGTAGCAGCGACGACGAGCATTGCTTGTATGTCCCGCATGAATTCGACCACCTTTTCGGACTTCTGCAAAATTGGCCGAAAATCTAGACATATACTTGAACACCGTTCATGAGTATTCTGATGAAGAGGCAAGTGGGGGGTTACGCTGATGCACAGTGCTTATCGACACACATCTTTCACATTATGATTAACTCCGCTCGTCCGTTGAACACACTTTGTTAGCGCCACAATTGCGAAAGCATGTGCTTTGAGATCTGGGACAGCGGGTAGGGGATTCCCCTGAAGGTGATTGATGGGAAGGCAACCGTTGATCCCGGAGGAGTGGTCATGTTCCGCTGGGGATTTGGAGGCGGAGTGACTCTGTTTGTTCGGATTGCGTGCTCCATCTCGGATCTGGTTTACTGATCCCAGCACACTCCAAGACGACCAGTGGAATTCGCTATGAGGAATGTTTGCCACATAGTCATGCACCAATTGGCGACTCGGATTTTCTGAAGATTCAGATCTTCTGAAACTGGGAGGACACTTCACTTCGGTGCAGAGTCAGTCGAGGCGATTTGGAAGCTCAGGGAACCCCTGGGTTTTTCTAGAACCCCTGGATTCTTAGAAACCTGATTTGAGAACCCATGTTCTAGTCGTTTCTGAATGTAACAACCTGTGAAACATGCTAACGAGGCCCTAGTGCAAGGGTCTCCAAACTTTTTGGCTAAGGGGCTGGATCAGGGTTTGTCACTGTCTTGAGGCCGGAAAATAAATAGCTAAATATAAATGATGAAGAACTAAGTAAATGATCTTATACACAAACTCATCTCTGTTACGTCACGGCGCGGTGGTGGCGCGTCGGACGCACTTCCGGTCCGGGGCTGTGGGCGGAAGGGCCCATGTGAGACGTGTATTCCTGCATTATTTTGAAAGGAACCAGACCAAAACCTGCCTTCTCGTTAAAATGTGTCGACTGGGGCTGTACAAAAAGAGTCCAGAAAGGTTTGAAGGTCAGTTTTCATGTGCTCGGTTCGTCCGAGAACGTGGATATGTGCCGTGAAAAAGGAAAACGAGACGCCATCGGACCGCGATTGCTTGGGCGGGAAGCACTTTGGGTTGAATTCACAGATACTTGTGGTCATCAGACTTATTTGTTTTGTTCCAACATGAACGCCGGAAAACCGTCAAGTTGTACGGACCACCTGCGGACTACGTTTAGTGCGTCTTCAAGTTCAAACGGCCGCCTGATCGTTCGAACTGTCGTCTGCTCTTTCAAACGTTTCTGCTTGTCGTCTGCTCTTTTAGAGGACAGCGGCCCGTAGACCAAACATGGGCCCGGTACTTGCGATAAGAAGTAAGTGCAGGCCTCAAAATACTTAAGGTTGAAGGTTGGTAAGCAGGCTCGACGTAAACAGTAGATACAAGGAGATGTTGATCATTGTTACCAGTGGCCATCACCGACTTGTTATGCCTGATTCAATTGGTCCGATTCTGCTTGCGATTTTCAGTATCGACGTTGACCATCTCAGCTACGGTTCACGCTTTTGCAGCCCGAGCGACGTCGCTACTGAAAATTGCGAGCGAAATCTCATCTTGTGAATCAGGCTTTAGCGTACATTCTGCGGCGTCCACGCGGAATGGATCGCCGCATGTCAGATTATTCACGCGAAGTTTTGCGGTGTAACGAGCCTCGTTAATTTCGCTGACGCCGCTCAAGTGGTCAGTCATCTCCAGAAAGACGTAGAATCAACAATTCGAACGCGAAAAAGGGCAGGGGGACTCACACCGACGCCGACAACATCGCATTTCAATGGTTTGTTTATGGGCGACGGCGAGCTTCTTGCCCACACCCCCCTCGCGCATGCGCGGCGCCGGTAGCGTCCGTTAGGGGCGCTCCGGGCGCTCCGGTTTGTTTGTAAACATGAGTTGGTGTATAGATAAGCATTTAAATACACAATTGAAAGGTATAGTAAACATAAAAAGAAAGTAGACTCTTAGGTGGATGAACATATCTACTTCATTTATAAATCCTATATTTAGCTAATTACCACATTGCACAATAATCGGGATCCAGAAAACTCACCAGCATAAATCAAAGTGCATAGAAACTTTTGCATGTTTTGACAGGTCAGAAGCCTAATGAGAATGATAGAACTGATGCTGACAATATGCAATAGATTTGAGACAGGATGTATGCATGGGAACGAAAATTAATTTTAACATATGTAGTTACGCAGATATAAAACAGGGGACTAATAATAATAATAATTATCTAGTATTCCCCGCTTCAGAACGATCTAAGTATTGATCCGGTGATGATGATGTTCAATTAATGATACGACGAGAGGACATACCTTACGATAGGCAGTTTTCTCTCGCTTCCACTGATATCTTTGTTAATGCGGTCGGCCCGCATTATGGCGCCGTTTCTTTACATGCGCCTGTTCTCGCTCCGGGCGGGCCTGCTGCAAGCAAGCTGCGGGCCAAGCTTCATTGTAAGAACCTGCGGCTGGCTGCAGGCCAATCGGAAGACCTCCGCGTGCCGGGGTTTGGAGACCCTTTCTCTAGTGTACCTGCGAGCCATCCTTAAGATCACAGACCATTCTCACTGTCGCTGCAATTTTATGCGATTTAACCTTTCTTTCTCCCATTGTCCTATCCCCGTATTCACTCCACGAAGGATGGGTCCGACGCAACGGAAGCGGCAACTGCGGTCTTTCCTCCTAATTTGCCGAACACGGTGTTCCACCCTATGAGGTCGTCGGCGTTTGCACTGCAGCAGCTGCTGCTCACTGTCGAGCCCAAGTACATTGTCCTCTACGACGTCAACATCGCCACAGTGCGTGAAATTGAGGTGGGTGAAATCTTTGTAGTGCCGTGCCTAGGAGCGTGTCGAGCGAAAACTTCCGCGGCAGAGCCTGGGAAACGTGCTTCGATCCGTGCTTCTGCCCGTTTCCATCAGAATGAGCATTGTGTTAGCGTGCATTTGTGTATCATTACTGCTTGATGCTTGTTAAGGGCTCCGGACTAGCAGTTACACTGCACTGCCTAAATTTCTCGTGTGCAGTGGAGACATCAGACGTTCCTTGATGTCGACTTACTTCCAGCTGTCTAGACATCCATAGTTTAAATTACTTTTCAAATTACCCTTGTTGCCCAATATCCCTTTCTGTGAAATCCCACAAATCCTCCCGTCAACCCCACTTGCATTGCGCGGCGCAGGAAGTTACGGGGTCCTTTTGATGCACGCTTGGGCCAGCTCGTTTGCTGCATACATTCTGAAAGTGGCTCAATTCCTTGTCTGCGCTTAGAGAGAAGGCTCAAGTCCTTTTCTCTTACCACTCCAAGGTCAGATCACAAAGCTGATACATACCCTGTTTTGTTATCGTCTTGCTTTCTTTGTGTTCTCCAAATGTAAAATGCTAAACAAATATGAACCAGTCCTTTTATTTATGGGTACTCCTTCACAGGCCCAAGGTCAGATTGCTGTAGTGCGTCCAAAAGACAATGGGAGGTGCTGCATATTTCTGGAATGGTCTATTAGAACCGCAGGAGCAATTATGACATGGAGCGGCGGTTTTTGAATATATTAATTCTTTTCCAACCTCTTCCTATCCTAAGTGCAGTATTACCTTATTTACTCAAGTAATAGCCGAAACGTTTATGAAGAAAACCTGAGGATTGGCTTTTCCGTGGAGCATGCGGCTTGCCAATCACCGCGATCGGCAGCATGATTCCAGCGGTTTACAGGACAAAGATAACGTCTTCGCGCTAAGATACCATTTGTGAAGACTGCAGTTGTATGGAGAATCGTGTTCACGATCTAGTAATTCGCTATGTTATTTATGCGCAACGCGATGATTGGCTGTATTTGTGTTCTGCGGGAAAGCAGACGCAAGGGCCTTGCTCATAAATACCATAGTGTGGCTATTACTCGAGTAAATACGGTATTTATCTATAGCAGTGCCACTTATAACAAGCTGCTACTTTTATAACAAACATACATAGTAGAGAAATCCTCAAGTTTGGTTGAAGACTTGCATGTATAACTGCTAACCTGCTTATATAATTGATCAATGTTATAACGAGCGTTTTGAGCATGTATTAGTGCTAACCTGCTTATATAATTGATCAATGTCATAACGAGCGTTTTGATCTTGAGACCAAACTTTTGGAGTGAGCGTTTTGGTCTTGAAACCAAACTTTTGGAGTATTGTCGAGACCGTTTATAACCAAGTCAGTTATAACAAAATACGTAGCGGCTACAGCGAAGTGATCACGATTTCCCATTCGCCTTTGCAATTTTTCAATGCATTTGTGTCTGTTTCGAGCGAAGGAAATGGAGCGGCTCCCACGGCTATAGCGAAGAGAAATTTTTGTGATAATTTAAACAAAAATGAAATTCGGAAAGTTAACCAAGTGTTAGACCGCCGCACTTTGATGCCGCGGCCGAGCAGCCACCCAAACGGGCCGCAGACAATGCTGCAAAGGCCGACGGCAGCAGCCTCTGCATCGTCGTCTGCTCCCCGCTCCTTATCTGGAAAGCGGCTTTACCGCATTGCACGCGGAGAAGCCGTCGTGGCACGTCGTTAGGGGCGTTTGGAGCGCTAGCAACAACGTACCGGCGCAGATGACGGAAAGAGCCTAGATTTAAGAGGGGGACCAGTAAGTACGCCGGCATTTGATTGTCGCGTGGCCAGTGTGGCGAGGAAACTGGGCGGAGAGGCTGACACGTTTGCAGACGGTGAACACTTTTGAGTTTTAACTCCTTGCAGGCTGCTGCTCGTTTTGCGAACGCGGCCCACAAACCACGTGACCCCGATCGAACAGTTGCCCCCTCTGTTAAATCTAGGCTACCGACGAACAACGAGCTTGAGTGCGAACTCGGTGCCGTGCGTGCTTCTTTGTTTGCTTCGTGTTTCGTGTTGGCGTTGCTGGTCGGTGGAGTCGCTCTTGCGTGAAAATCTAACTTCACTCGAGCACCGGTTCGGTGCATAATCGCCATTCAACGATGGCGATTATGCACCGAACGACGGGAAGACAAAGGCAATCTCTTTGAAACAAAAGCCCGCCATCCTCGACGGAGTACGCATAAATGTAAAGATTGGCGTCCAATGCCGGCGTCTTATGGGTGGCTGTCGCAGCTGTCGACACGGTCCGTACGTAGCTTGCAGGATCTTTTCTTGATCGGAACTTCTCGCAGTAGGCGAGAAGTGGCTCCGATCTAGCAGAGAGCACGTGCAGCGAAGCCTCGACAGCTTTCTGCAGGCACGATAGACATGTGCCCGTTACTGCCCGTGTTTTTTGTTTGTTTTTTTTCCGTGTAACTTTTATGAGTTCAGATATAACAAAAAAGAGGATATAGTGAGGTGATTTCCGATTCCCTTTGACTTTGTTATAACCGGTCTCGACAGTACACCTGACATAGAGAATGGTGAACTATGCCTTCCTAAACTCTTTGTTGTCGCACTAAAATTGCATTGATATCATTCCAATATTCTTGTAGGCGTTCTAAAGCCATATCAGGTTATAGCCTAAGTTGCTTGTGCGCCATAAAAAAAAAAGAAAAAAAAAAAGCCATATCAGGAACAATCATCTGTCGCAAATGTCTCCGACGACACTATGTATCCTTGGATGCTTTGAAGTTTTTGTAAAACCATTTTTCTGGTCCTAGCAAAATAAAGTGAAGGGTTTATTGTAATCTTTCACAAAGATAAACTTAAGCAGTGATTGTGCATTTTTAAAGTTTTAGCATGCAGTGTTGTAGGAGTGAAAAATTGAGATATAAATTCCCAGTTTTGGAAGAAAACGGTGTTTTAGCAGACGGAGTGCGATAGAAAGATGGAATGTTGAAATGTCACAAACACACAGTATAATTTGTGACACGGTTAGACGACATAATTTAAATTCTAAAAAAAAATAAAAGGGAAAAATTTGTCATATGGTTGTTTGTGCTGTGTCTCATACTCTGTACACCTCTTGGCATAGAATTACGCCCCCCAGGATGAAACAACCTGTTTATTTGGTCTACTAAATTAGTGGCAGAGCAAAATGAGCCTAACCTTTTAAACCCTTCTTAGACTTCCTTCTTAAAAAAGACACTGACACCCCCAAAAATATTTTTTTTTTTTGCCAGGAAATTTATTATGATGTTGGAAGACTACCCAATCAATATTTTGCTACGGTGTCACACATGTTTTTAATAAAGTAAAAAAACACAATAGCTCGAAACCGAAACCAAAACTGGACTGGGGGCGAAGAAGAAATATAGAGGAGGAGAGAGTTGCCACAAATCACATGACTGTGCGACTTTTTATTTTTTTTTTTTTCAATCGATGTACAATTTGCAGTCTTTAGTAGCCACAAAAAAATGGGTATCATATTTTTTTTACTATTTTTAATATTGAGTCTGTGCCTTTCATGACCTACAACTTGTTTGTTTGGTGGTTGTGTCTAAACCGTAGAGAACAGCACGTCACCACGGAGAAGAGAGTGAGCACGACTCAAACCGGCCAGTTGTCGATCAGTGGTTTTCGGGCAAAAAGAAAACAAATTTCAAGCCGCAAATTGTGTTCTGGGTAGTTGGGCTCTAATATGCCATGTGCAAATAAAAACCTTGGCGAGCTTAAATATCCTGTCAGTGTCCCTTTAGGGTTTACGAAGAAGCTAAAGTATCTTAAGCAACCTCTTCACATTCCACTGCAAGGGGACACATAAAGTGCGGGCATGAACCACAAAATTCTTGCTTTGCTATGGGATCGCTGTGTCACTGGCTCGAGAGCATTTGTCAATGAATGAATGCAACGTTCCGGCAAACAGATGTACCAAGCTACCCGGGCAAAGGAGGTGCTCCGGGTGTACTTCCTGATGTACGAGGACTCCGTGGACGAGCAGCGCTACCTGACCGCCTTGCGCAGGGAGAAGGATGCCTTTGAGTTCCTCATCAGAGAGAAAAATGTGAGTCAGGAAGATTCAAAGTGACGCAAGTTAAACGAATTACGAAACAACCCTTTTACGTCGCCCGGCTAGCACCCATTTTCAAAAATGGCCGCTTTCGGAGCGTTCGTCAGAGTGGGGTACTGCAGTCGCCGACGACTTAAAGGGCTAATGCAACGATTGTAATGTTGATAGAATTTGCAGTTTGTATTTTTTATATTGTTTATCTAGGCACAAGTGGCAAGAAACGCGTTACCTTGCCCCGAAAAACTGCTATTCCGCCGCATAATCGCAAAGAAAAGGCTCGAGGTAGACCTAGGCACTTATAAGTTCAGAATGCGAAAGCACGCATGCCGCTCTTCGCTCCCTTCTTTAATCTGCGGCGTACAACGCGCTGACCTTGGGCGTGGAATGGTGGAGCCGTTGCCTCGCGGACACGCAGCGCCATCGGGTGAGCGATCGTTCAAACTGTCGTGTGCCTTGCGGCCCGAGGAAGGAACAGACAGCAACATAGTTCCCAGCAGAACAAACCCCTTGTTTTATTCCATGCGCCGTATATATTGCCGCGCACCGTACAACCGATAAGAGGCGAGCGAACGCGGTGGTCAGTGATAACACAACAGTTTGATAACACAGTCAGGATGACACCACACAAACTGACGCGCAGCGGCCAATGGGAGCCTCGTCGACATGCGCCAGCCAAAGTGTAAAAGGTGCCGTTGGCTAGCTTTGCGCGTGGTTTCATTAAGGTGCCATTTTGCATGGTTTCAAAGCTGGTGACGTCTGATCGCTCCATGAGACAGCTAATGCTTTCACATTAAAAAAACATCATTTGCCGATCTGGAGCAGCGTGTGGGAGTTGCGGGAGCTACGGTGACACGTCTCTGGGGGACACACGGAAGTCAACAAAATCTGTCCCCCTCCGCCAGTGATGTGATTGCTGGGCCAATCGCGCCAAACTCCTCCAAGGGGCTAACCCTGCTACATTCTGCTACATTTTGCCAAAATATGGGTAATCTGCGCCAAGCCTGCGCCAAAAAAACAATGCCGGTCGCCTTTCAAAATCGAAACTAAACTGAGTACCGTAATTGAGCATGCATGTGTTATGTGGCGCAAGCGGCCGCCCGACACAAGGTACCCTGCATCAATTGTCCATCCGGTCTTGCATGGTTTTCCCGCCGTGTCGTGTTTCAAGCTCTTGTCGTCTCGTGGGTCTCGTCTCGAGACTTTTTTTAAAAATATTTTCAACGATAGACGCGGGTGTGTGCGGATGAGGGAAAACTGTATTTGGTCTCTGCCTCCCAGTCACTGTGGTCGCGCGACATTGGGTGCTGCCGTCACCACGTCGCTGCAGATATGGCGCATTCTAAAATGAAACTAAGTACCGCCGCATGTTCATCAACATTCTTGTTCTTGTTTAAATCATACGTTACTACAAAAATCCCTCTTTAACTCAAAGACTGCTGTGTCGAAGTATTGATTACCTAGGTTTCTCTCGGTCGGCTTTCTTTCGAGAGGGACGCCGGTACGAAAAAAATCTGCCGCTAAAGGAAGTTAGTAAAGAGAAGTGAGCTAAAGCAAAGAAGGCAATGTCTGCATGCTGAACCCGCACAGCGCACTTGTTTGTCTCGAGTTCAGTCGTTGCACAAAGCGCTCCAAGAACTTTTTGACCCTGACTCGCGATGTCTTGCATCAATGCGCTCAAATTCTTTTTGTGTGTGTGTGTTTAGCTTGTACCTTGTTTGCCGGCCTGGCAAGCAAGCAGCGGTGGACTGTTTTTTTGTCGTATGCTCGACAGTTACATTTTGCATACAATTTTAAGAATCAATTGGCGACGGAGCGGAGTGGCGTGGTTTCGGTTTCGATCGAACAGTCGTTGTCTCCGCTCGGGCGACGAGGCACACGCAACTGCAAGCCTGCCGAAGTTGCCCTCAAGTGCATGCGAACATGATTTCACGACAGAGACACCAGCCGGGACGCTTGCAATCGATTGTTTTACGTTTGCTTACTTTTGACGAAAATCTGGCACGTCGGGAACCAGTAAAACGGTGGCAAACGGTTTTTTGGAATTGCTCGGCAATGCCTACAGCACTGTACACTTGTGGGACATCTGAGCAGTAAAATCAGAAGCAGCGAGTTCCGTCACAACACGTCACGTCACACCAGAACACAACACAAAGTGCCCTTCGTTTGTGCAGCACTTAAAACAAATGTTTTTATTTCTTTTAAAATATCTGCTCCAAAACCACTTTAGCTGCTCCGAAACAGTCTTGGCTGCTCCAAAAGTCACTTTTGCTGCTCCAGAACACTGTTTTGGTTGCTCCGAAAGGTGCTCCATAATGGCTTAGGCCAATCACATCACTGCCCTCCGCTGCTCCGCTCGCCGCCAGCCCCGTGGCGAGCCTTCTTTTTTGTCGATTAACTTTCCAACTAGCCCAGCAGAATTAACTGCTGGGCTAGTTGGTAATGCATCATAGAAAACAAGAGTGCAAAAGACACGGACAGGTAGGAGAACAGGACAAAACAGGACAAAGCGCTACTATTCGCAACTTTCAGCGATGGCGGTACTGCGGTGTGAGAATCACACTCCCGAGCTCCTGGATGATTGACCTTATAATAATAATTCTTGCCTACACGTTCCTGACGTGAAAAAAATAAAGTAAGGCTCCAATACTGCTCGTATATAGCAAAACTATAATTACTTACGCGTCGCGGACCCAGCCTCGTACTGCTGTTCTACGACGATCATCCAGATGAGAGCCATTTTGATAGGCACCAGTGCGCTCCCTTTAGGGCGTGAAAGTTGCGAATCAACTGGCGTCTTTTAATGTGAAAGAGGAGAACGAACCTGGAGATTTTTTTAGTGATAGAAACGGAAGAGGAAGTTTGTTGCTGTCAAAGCAAAGAAACTAAAGGAAGGAAAATAATATTTTTTTGATGAAAAGCTATAAAGAAAAACAGGACTGTGAAAATGAGACTAGAGAAAGAAAATAAGAAAAAAAAAAAACAATTTAGGAACAAAAATTAGACAAAAAGAAAGAAGTTTAAAGAAAAATCTAAAATAGAAATAAAAAATTGAAAAATTGTAGCGTATTAAGAAAAGAAATAGAGGTATTGGAGTTCTCTGTCAGATAAGGCTACTGACGGTGTGCTAGTGCAAGCGTCCCTTCTGGCTTTTATGATTTGAGCCTCATAGATCTCCCTGGCTCTCGGGTTGTGGTGTTGCTTGAGAATTCTGGTTTTTGCAAACCCAGGGGTGCATTTGCAGTCTCGGATATGTAGGGCGAGGTGTCCTGCCGGAGATGATTTTAGTGAAAGGGCGTGTTCACGTAGTCTGATGTTGACACATTGGCCAGATTGACCCACATACACTTTTCCAGAGGAGAGCGGAATCTCATAAACAACCCCTGTACTGCAGGTGACACACTTGTGCGTGTGCTGAATCCTGCATTGGTCTTGTAGATGTCTCTCAAAATTGACCTTGGGACTGTGGTTCTCCTTAGGGCCACTGCCTTTGGGAGTACCACGTTCGCGGCGAGACGCTCTACCGCAAAGCGGGTTCGTACTCGCGTGGCATGCTGCTCGTTGAGCGCAAAGAGACACCAGTCACGTTGGTAACGGTGATAAACTCTGTTTATTTACAATGCAAAACAAATAACAAAAAGACAGCGGCAATCAGCTGGTGAACGCCGTCGGTGTGGAGATTGCCCACGGCCGAGCTGTCGTTCACAAAGATACAAAGGACGGGGCAAACGCTCACCGGTGCGCCGGACGGTTCCCCGTGTCGCCGCCGCCGAAATCCCAGGAAGAAGAGATCGAGATCCTGTTGTCCGCTGGTTTTGAGATAACAGCGGGGCGAAGGGGCCAATCAAGGAGCGACACGTCGATCTCCTTTTTGCGGGGGTTCGTTACAGGAATCGCCCCAAAGGGGGAGAGGAGGAAGCAACTCACAGTGGTAAGCAGCGCCACCTCTCGCTACGTCAGCGCGGCCGCCACGGCGCGCCAAAACGCTGACGCGACAGAATGTTGAGGGATCACAATCCCCACAGGACACAGCCTCTTGAGTTTTTCCGGAGCAGATATATACATTAACTCTGAACCTGGAGGCTACCCTCTTCAAGTTGTGTGTTACTCTGTGGATGTAGGGAACAACAGCAGGCCAGTTTTTTCCAAACAGGTCGTTCTTGAGCTCTGTTGGAAGCTGCCAAACTTTCAGCAACATAAAGCACTATAGAACTGGGATACCCAGAGTCAACTAGCCTTTGCACTTGTGCCTCGAAGCTTCTCTTTGCTGAGCGTTCACAAGATTTCTTCAGGGACGCGTCCTGGCAGCTTTTTACAATCCCTCTTTTGATTAACTTAGAATGGGCGGAGTCATATGTTAGAAGCCTTTTTTTGGGCCGTGGGTTATACATCCAAGATGTGTAATTGCTTTGAAATAGAAGCTGCAAATCCAGAAATTGGAGCATGCTGTTTCTCAGGAACTCGTCTGTTAACTTCAATCCTTGAGCCCTTTCGACAAATGTACTATGTATGTCGTTGATCTCCTGCGTTTCACCTTGCCCAGGCTGACCGTTCAACAGAACTAGATAATCATCTACATATCTAAAGACATGTGAAACCTTGTCGTTTGAGAGGTTCATGGCAATGTCCCGGTCACGTTGGGACAAAAAAATGTTGCATAAAACGGGGGCTACACAGGATCCTATACAAATTCCCTTTTCTGTATGTAAGCATTCCTGTTGAATGTAACCATTGTGGAAGCAAGGTAGAATCTCAGGAGCTCTACGAAAGACTCCACCGGTAGGTGGAGTCTTTTATAGAAGTCTTTTTAGTCTAAAAAAGGCCAGTTGATAGTCTAAGCTCATTACAACAGGCCTGGTTACAACAGACATTTGGATATAACATACCGATTTGCGAAGTTCGGTTGGTTTTTCTCAACATACCATTGACTCAACTTCATATCTGCATACAATATACTCTTCTTGCAACAAACCAAAATCTTGGTCAAAATCAAGGTCTGTTATAATGAGCTTAGACTGTAGCGCTTTGTCCTGTCCTGTCCTGTTCTTCTATTTGTCCGTGTGTTTTGCGCCCTTGTCCTCTATAATGTGAGGTGTACTATCTGTGTTTTACCAATATAAGCATTCCATTGTTGAAAAGCACACGTGTTATGAAGGCTAACTCTCCGATGAACGGAAAATAGACAACGCCAGTTAGAGTGCGCTAAATTTCAGAGGAAATAGCCTTGGGTGTGGGGCACACTTCGTATATTCTAAATTTTTCTTTTATTTGTCGTTTAATTTGACATGGCCGTGGAAGTTTCAGCGTTTATATGCCTTCCGCTCATACATTGTATTTTCAAGAAATTGAGTTCTAAAATATTTTTCCCACATTATGCCAACCTGTTTCTTTTTTAAAGAAAAACTAATGGGCCACATTTTGATGTGTCATATTGCGCTATACGTAAATTAGTTAGGAAAATAATATCATTTGCACGGATCTTTTGAAAATTCCTACTTTTCCCATTGTCAGGAAAGAGTTCAATTTGAGCAATTTTTGGGGGTTTACTTTCTTCCATATACAAAATTTGTCGGGGCTCACGTTGACAAATAGAAAAGACACGGCCATGGGAATTCTTCATTGTCTCCAACCTCTTCATTTCTCTGCTTCATAATGCACTTTAAAGGCTCTATGCTAGTGCTAGTACCCAGCTGTCGAAATCACCGTCTGCACTAGAGGCACAAGTGGGCATAGGCTGCACGCCGTTCCAACGTTCGTTCTGATTCGCCTTTCTCTAACCGGTAGCGCTGGGATGGTGACGCCTTTGCAGGTAATGGTCGTACCGGAAGAACAAGACGGTAAGGGGGACTACCACCCAGACCTCGTGGATGATCTGAGTCTCTCCAACGAGACAGTCAGCTCTCGAAAAGCGGGGGGAGCTCCTGTCAAGCCGTCAGGATCCCGGAAGGTAGATGATGTTTCTTCCACCGTGACAGTAAAGTTCTTCGTTTATGCATTCGTCGAAATTTTTATTTGGGTGCTTTCAAGGAAACGACATAGGTGCTAATGTGCGGGTATTCAGAGTCGGCCAACTCGGTCTCTCGTAGGTCATCGTGGATCTCCGCGAGTTTCGCAGCGACCTTCCATCCCTGATCCATCGACGTGGGATCAGCGTCCAGCCTGTTACGATAGAGGTGGGTTCGGGCTTGGTCACAAGGACCACCATTTTTGTCTCACCTTTACAGTGCGTTTTTGGGGCAGGGGCACTATGAAAGCTGTGTTTGTTTGTAACTCATTCATGTTACAACCTCAAGAGACGTAAGCAGTATAACGCGAAACAAGTTAAGAAAAGGTGTCTCAAAATACTTTGTTCAGCTTGCGAACGAATTGCCGCAAAACCAGTTAGCTTGAACCGTCCCTTGCTTCCTCCGTTCTTTGTGTGTGATCCGAGTCCGAGACTCCGAGTTTGTCGCAGACAGTCCTAGGCAATGTGCTGCGCTGCCATTTTGCGATGTCATCGGTCTGAATATCACCTCAACACCTCCTAGCAATCCTGCGAGAAGTCAACAGCGGTGGCTCTTAAACATGCTTTTGCGGAATTATTAGACGCACTAGAAAAGCAGATGTTTCGAAGCTAGGAGCATGGGCTAGCTCTTTGTCCGTGGAAAATTCAAAGGAAGGCTCTGGATGTCCTGACCCCGCCCCCCTTGGATTCTGCATGTGTAAAAAGTTTGGCAACTTGGCGCGTTGCAAAGTTTGCAAGACCGTTTAAGAAACATTTAGACAGAACTAAGTCGTAATAATTGACGTGTGTTCTTCTTAGTTGATACTAAAAAAGACTGCATTGATTTTTCAAAAACAAAAATGATGCGGAGTTGCCCTTTAAACATATGATACGCTGACCAACACCTGACCCCCCCCCCCCTTTGGAAATACCTGCGTCCGCCCCTGCTCGCGGTTGTCGCCTTTGCTGCCCGTCGGCTGGAAGGCACCTGTAATCAAGTCATAATGCCAACGATTGCAAATTGTTTCTGCCGGGTAGAGGAGAAAACACCGGTGTGGCCCAGTATGACCATCTGCATTGCAGCTTACCATGACACTTCATGTCGCATGCCTTCCGATGCATCTGCATATAGTACTCCTCCGGGGGGGGGGTCACGTCACTTCGAGGGGGTCACGTGACCCCCCCTCCCCGAGGTCACCGAAGGTACCCGAGGTCCTCCCGAGGTCCTCCCGAAGGGACCCGAGGTCCTCCCGAGGTCCTCCCAAAGGAACCCGAGGTCCTCCCGAAGGAACCCGAGGTCCTCCCGAAAGAACCTAAGATATCTCAGCTTGAGCGGCGACGCCGACGCCGCTCAAGCCGGAAACGGGCGCCTAAGAGCTGTGCTCTAAAAATAGTGGGTAGGCCTTAAGACATCTAGCATTGAGGCAGGCACGTAGCCAGGACTTTGTTTCGGGGGGGGGGGGGCCCGCCCATGACAAAATGCTGTATGAGGAGGAGGGGGGAGAGGAGGTCCCAGCAAAATGGAAGATTTCGGGGTGGGCCCGGGCCCCATGGGCCTCCCCCCTGGATACGTGCCTGCATTGAGGTCTACCTACTTTCCTTCCAATCAAAGTCAATCAGAGCTCGGCGTCGTTCTGATGTCACCGCAACTCCTTTGCAAGAAGCAGACGACCTGGGGTGCTATTCTGGTCGCAAACGGTACCTTTCGAGTTGTGACGTATCGAGAAAGAAGGGGCGGAGCCTCAAACTAGAATGATTCTTCTTTGAGGCTCCGCCCCAACGTTCGGGTTCAAGCACGCGGTCAGCTAGAATCTGACGATCCCCCTACGTCGCGATGACGTGTCCACCCAGTTGGGGCGAAGAAATCCCCGCATTTCCCCCTGTTCTTTTTGTTATCTTCTTCCTTTCCTCCGGGAGTTAGAACGAGCGAATAACGGAAAAAAGGCTACCTTCCGGAAAATGGAAGGAAACAGAGAAAAATAACATTATCCTTTTATAAAATACGAAAGATTATTTCAATAATTATGGCGTAAAGTAAATTTAGCTAAGATATCTCAGCTTGTTTTCTCGAAGTCTTTCGCTACGGTCTTTGAAAACAAACATGGCGAAAACCGCGGTAACGACCTTGTGGTGTTTGTGTCTCGTTTGCGTCGTTGCTTTCCCTGTTTCTGCACGATATGGATTGTATTACGAGAAGAAAATATTATGTAAAGGTACGCTGCGACACCGATCATCCTTTGTGAAGCCTCCGTGGACATAAGCTGCAAATGAAATTTCCTGTTTGCCTGAGAAGGAGACTCCAAATGGATACAGAGCTGACGACGACTCTGTGGTAATATATGACAAGTCATGAGATTGACACAGAGTGCACCGGTTGTGAACATGCTGTGGATGATGCAGGAAAGTTTCTTCGGGCAGTTTTAAAATGCTTTGCTCTCTTTGCTCACTGATGTGATTACGACGGTAGTCCCCATAAGCCATGCTCTTTGCTTTCGGAGCTGAAGAAATGGACCTCACCGCATAATCTCGGGCAGTCTTTTTTACTTACTTTTTTATTTGCAGAAAAGCTCGTGCAAAAAAAAAAAAATTTTACATGTCCCTACATATGTACCTCGCTATCCCATTGGCTTCAGTACACGTGACGATGTCTAAAGCTCCTTTGCTATGGGAACCGTTCGTGAAACTAAAAGCCTCTGTTTGCCGCTAACAGTCCCTGTTTCGAGTTCGGGTTGTGACGACAAATATGACGTAAGAACAAGAATGCACGAGAGTATTTGCATTATTTTAACGCGACAACCGTGAGCCCTTGGCGTGATAAACTCGAAAGAACATGGCCGCGATGCTCGTCGGATCGACCGCGGCTGGGGTTTGACATGACATCGGTAACTTGATCAACGCGCACACGAATGCTTTCGTGCTGTTGGATGAGCCCAGTGGTGGCAGACCGGATTGAGAGCACGTGATCTGGCGTTCACGTTTCCGGGTATAACACTTGGCGAGATGCAAGGACTGGCGTCTATTTGTGCCGGTTTTAGGAACTGAAAGTGTGGGTGTGTGGCTCGTACGCTGCCTTCTGAGATATGAAGACGGAATGACCTTCTTCAGCGTTGCCATGCGTCAAGATTCAAAATTCACGCTTGTTCACAAGTGCCGAAGCTTCTGCGAGCACGAGGCAGCAGCCACCTGTATGATAAAGAATGTGCGCGCCGCCACGACCGCCAGTGTTTTTTGCCCCAACGGCAAAACAAATGCTAGCTCATTGTGTTTGTTAGCGCGGACTGCTGATTTATTTGTACGACAAAGATGATTATGGAAACCGCAATGTAAGTTTCAAGCGTTGGCAAAACTAACGCGTGTCGTTGATAATTTTAATATGTAAATTCGGTAAAGCCTTGAAAGTTTTGACTGGGACAGCATTGTGAAGCAGCCTTCACACAATGTTTTCTGAATGTGTGCTTTGCCCTGCATGCTATAAAGACAGAAAAATTGCATATAAAGACAGAAACTTGCCTATATGGTGCATAAAATAACAAATTTCGCTTATCCTGATAATGTTGACTATCTATTGAGGGGGTGAGGGGGGAGGAAAATTGAGGTGACTGAGATGTTCATGACTTGGGGTGCGGGGAGGGTGGGTGGATGTTGTCGAAATTTGTGTGTATATTCTAGGGCCCGCCGGATTTGGGAAGGGGGGGTGGGCGAAGCCCCATAAGCCCCCCCCCCTCCCTCCCTCCCTGGCTTGGCCACTGGTTGATACCATATGGGGAGCATCCTACATTCACAGGCTGCCATAAGCATGTGCATAGCAACTGAGCTCGTACCACAATGGCAAGATAGTTGCTGACATTCTTCACGTTACGTAGCAGTTCTTTCTTTAGCATATGTTCGCTTTCCCTTCACACATCTACTCTGCTTCCACTCGTTGTTTATGCTTGATGGTGATAAGTCAACAGTGCGTATTTGCTCAGCATCACAGGCAAATTAAAAAAAATCCAGTTAACACTACTCTTTAATTTAATGAGTTACTGTCACTTTTGAAACGACAATCTATTTAATTGGTATCATAACCTTTACATTAAGCATACGTGTGTTGAATATAGGACAATGGTATATTTATTGTTTTTCTTGGTCATGGAGGTGACAACCACCCACAAAACTGGACTGGCAAAATTTCTCGTCTACAGTTAATGGCAGGGAATCGATCAGTGTTTCTTAGGACTGTCCGATGACTGACATGCAACTCCAGAAGCTTGGCGTAGAAAGGTAGAATATCTAATTGATACAATAAAATGCCATCAGCAGCCCACCCAGATTTTATTGCGTGAATGACAGTACATAGCTACCAACCGCAACAAACGGTGAACTGTAGGCATAGGCACTAAGCGTGTACTAACTTCGATGCGGTAGAAACCCTGAAGTTTTAACGTACTTACCACCATGTTGTTAATGGCAATGTGGTGTTTGCGGCAAAGCGTAGGAGGCCTTCAGAACGGTGACGGTCTCCTTCAGACCGATGATGATGGTAGCGAAGGTTCAGTTAGATTCTAGGTTCAGTCAACGCACCCCACGACGTCGGTGTGCTTGTCGTGGTGGCGACGAAAGCCTTCTTTCGCACATGCCTCAGCTTCCTCGGTCCAGGGTTTTGTCGACCCAGCCGCCTCTTCCCAGCCGGTTGACAGCGACACTCACGACGGCCGTCACGGCTCTGATCACCATCGACTGGGCATTAGCTATGAGATAATCGGTGGCAACTGCGCCCTTGTAGCTTCCTGTTGCGAAACAATCTCAGTGCGATTCGATTAGTAGCTGCTGCTCGACGGTCATCATCTCTCATTGTCTCCGTCTCTTGGCGCGCAGCTGGTCACACTGCGATCGCACGGTGCTTTTCGACAAGCGGTACTGTCGTCAGAAACAGTCGTCGTGCATAGCGAAGGCAACCGGGTGCTCGCAGAAAACCCGTCATTGTACGCGTTGGTCGAGCCATCGTTGAGCAACAAGCATCGCCGCCATTTTCTACGCTCTAGAATCCTGCCCAAAGCTTTTTCCTTTTCGTGCAATAGAAACAGAAGTTACAAGCACGAGCACATCACCTCGAACGATGCTTACACGAACGTTGGCTTGCACTGCGCAAGCGCGCCTGCTCGACAGAGACGTTGAAAGCCCGGAACACGTTCTTGTAGCTCCTACACCCGCACTAGCTCGCACTCATAGTGAAACAGAGAGTAGGGTGTGTCGAGTAGTACCGCAGTTAATCTAGTTACGTGACTTCCGCTATGTGCTACGTAGGTCGGACGTGGTCATACGTCACTTTGTCGTCACGGTCCGAACTCGAAGAGCGGCACTTACGGCAAACGGTTGCTTTCGTGTTTCGCGAACATTCCCATGGGAACCGCGTGAAATTATCACGCGCGCTGTGGCCAATAGGAGCGCGTGGTTCGTAGGGGGGAGGAGTTTTCGAGAAACACGAACGTGACCGTTTGTGACCAGAATAGCACCCCTGCTCTTCATATAGAGTCGCCAGCAAAGGGAAATGGTGCGCAAAATTAAAGATTTATTTCACCTCTTAGATTATACATAACTCATATTTTGTAATAATAATAATTTTTTTTTGCGTTACTTGGGTCTCACACCAGTTCTCGAATAAATCTGTTAAAAAAAAAATATAAGTGAATATTTTGACTTTTCAAGTAAGGTGTGTAGGGGCAAAAAGATACTGTATGTAGCATGTTGGCATAAATTAAGAGGAGCATGTCACTTTATTCCAAACTTTATCCTTTTTATGTGATGGCTGGCAGGTTTTGCATTTCTTGTTTCTTTCCATAAACTGCTAAAATGGGAACTCAGAATGCCGTAACGCAAAATACTGGCATCTGGCGATCGGTATTTGTGTTTAGAATAGTTTTGTACAGACCACCGTGGTAGAGACAAGTTCGGCTGGTTTTGCATTTAAGCGCAAAGGTAGAACGTTGAGCTCACAATCGTGGGGTTACGGGTTCGATTCCCGTTAGGTCACGTTTAGAATTTCATTCTTTCTTTTCAGTTTACCTCTTTTTTGTACAGATTATACTCAGAAGCACGTGCCACACATTTCGTAACGGTTTCTGTGGCGTTCCGTCACGTTTTCCTCAAGGATCCCAACCCTTGAACGCTATCTGCGTTAAAGGAGTAAGAATTGCATTGCAGGGTCCCTTTAACAAATAGAATATCGTGGAACTCGAAGCAATTTTTCCAGACCTGAGCACACTACTGAGCTTGGGGATTCGCCCCACCTGCGTCTTTGCAGGTGGGCGACTACATCCTGACTCCCGACATCTGCGTCGAGCGGAAGAGCCTCAACGACCTCATCGGATCGCTGAACAGCGGGCGCCTCTACAACCAGGCGCAGTCCATGTGCCGCTACTACAAGCGACCTGTGCTGCTGATCGAGTTCAGCCAGAACCAGCCCTTTTGTCTGCAGGTTAGTTGCAGTAGACATCTGTCCCAAATCACATTACTGGTCCAGCCGATACAATCTATGACGTATTGATGCGGGTGTCGTAGTGCGTCCAGATTTGAGAGTACTTCCAATGGCTCGATCGGGGTCATATGGTGTGTGATTGCGTGCAAGAAGGAGGAGAAAGCGTCAATCGTCTGCAAGTGTCTCTGAGCTTGGCTCAGCCTTTCCGCCTGCTAGCCTCTTCGCCACGTGGCAAGGGAAGCATGTGCATGAGCAACAAATCTGCGCAAGAGATGTCTGCCATTAAATTGCAAATGCTCTCCATGGTTTGAGTTGCTCCCTCTCTTAAGTCTAGGCTCTCTAGGGGCACACTTTACAGCCAGTGCCACCTCCTGCATGCTCTGCTAAGCTTGGTGCGAACGAGATACACGCTTGTTTCGTTGTTGTCCACCTCTGTGTCGTCCGCAAGTGGAAGGGAGACCAACGTTTGCTTTGTGATCAAGCCACAATTTCTTTTTTAGTTTTTTACAAACAATGCATCAGTAGATTAGAAATGCCGTATTGCATTTTATACGAAACATTAGGTTTCCTTTTCCTATGCAATTCCAAGTCACCTCAAATGGGAATTTGAAAGGTGGGGTTGCAAATGTTCTGTTAATGGCTGATCATGTGGCTGAGTGTAAAACGACTTCTGGCATCATCAAAACAAAGAACATGTTTCTAAACTTTTTCTTTACCATGGGAAAACTGCCCATTTTTGGAGGGTCTTTGTATTCTTGTTTTTCCTGAAAAACATTTGCTTCTAAAATTTGTTGCAGTACATCAAAATGTAGCACATTAAATGCTCTTTTTAATTATAGAAGCATGAAATATAGTCAAACCTATTATATCGAACCCGGTTAATTCGAACTATTCTTTGTATTGAACTATTTCTGAATACACCAGTAGCTGCAATGAAAGTGCATAGCGAAAAATGCGATTACATTGAAAGGAAATTGCTGCATCTCCCGACAGATTGAACTGCCAAGAGCGCCGTTTTGCTCTGCAAGCTAGCTTTTTTTTCTTCCGGGCGGCCGCGTTGACCGCCTGGAAGAAAAAAAAAATACTCTTTTGCGGTGGGAGGGGGGGAGGGTGAGCCGGTGAGACCTTGAAAACCGAAGAAGCGGCCACTGAATAGCCGCGTGGCGCGTCCCTCATGATGTACAGACGCTCCTATGCCAAGAGCATGTGCTCCGTGCTCCCGGCAGAGTTTGGTGCTACTGCGCGAATATAGAAGGCAACGGCCTCAGCATTTCGGAGTCCGTCGATAGCATGGTAAAATGTGTTATCGCAAATGCAATGTAGTAGAAAAAACAGCAGAAGGTGAAAGTCGATTTCGTTGTGTAATATGTATAAGCTGAAAGTGATTTTTTGAGAGTAAAAATCTTCTCTGGATGTGTTATGCTTGTTTGTTGTAAAATTTATTAGAACTTTTATATTGAATTACCCGCTATATCGAACTGGTAGATGTTTTTTTGGTGTTTCAATATAAGCGGGTTTGACTGTTGGGATCTAATAAATTGTGCGAAATTTAATTTATTAAAACTAAAGTTTTTGCGTCCAACTAAAAAAATGAGAAAAATGTGCTGATATCTCGGCTTAAAAGTCCAGCTAAAAATTTCAAAATGTACAAAATATGGCAAATTTCAATCATGTGTGTTTGGTAATCAGTCTCCTGATTACCCGACCACATAACGTAACCACAATGCCTCAAGCGGCATTTGGCTGCAGAGGAGTTTTAACACGGAATGTGTTTTATCGGCCGATTTCCATGGAGTTCCGTAAAGTTTGGCTGTAGCGACCCCGAAAAGCGTTATGCCCATAGGGGGCCACATAAAAAGACTTCAGTCACGTGGCAGGATTGGAATTGACCACCTTGAGACTCTGAGCCAAGTGCGTGGCCAACTGAGCCATCCAGGATCGGGTTTTGGGCACATGCAAAGGCAAAGTCATTCGCAGGGCGCACGAACGCGCAGTCACATGCCTCGTGGTCTTTGCTGTCATGCTGCGCCAACTCATGGTGTGTATCAGAAATGAGAGCAAATATTCATTAAGCGCTGCCGTTCAGATGCCCTTCTCTTCTTCCCTGGAATGCTTATCACACATCCTGTGCTTACCCATCCCCCACTTTGCCACCCCTACTTTGTCAGCATGATCAAGCTCGTATAATATTTTTTCTTTCTAATTTTTTTTTGTCTTCTGTTAGGCTTCCACCCAGCCCATCTGATCCCATTTTTTATGATCAAGGAATCATTCATCCTTTGTTGCTTTGTGAAAGGATTCTTTTTCAATGGCACTGAATGCATCATGTCTGTTCCCACGCATGTTTGGCATATGCATGTTAATTGACAGATATGGAAGAAATCAGCCTCATAAACGCTTTCTTTGTTGCTAACACTAGCGTGGACGATTTGTGTTATGCTTTATACTCAAAAGGAAGTTTACCTATTCTTGGAAGCGAATCAAGAAATTGTTTGATGGTCCCTTTAAGTGGGTGGCCTTTTCTCCGTCCTAGAGCTGTGTTAAGATTAACGCGTTTTTTTTTCGTTTGCAGGGAAAGTATGGCATCTCGAGCGACATCTCATCCCAGAGTTTTGTGTCCAAGCTGATTCTGCTCACGATGCATTTCCCGCGGCTCCGCATTCTGTGGTGCCAGACGCCGTACGCCACCGCTGAGATTTTTGATATAATCAAGGTGAGATCTTTTGCCTCCTTAGAGTGAGATTAAACTGGAGTTTGATGTAGGGATTTTTTTAAAGCTTGTTCCTCTCAAGTCTTCACTAAAGTCAAGCTCACTCAAGGGTAGTTTGGCAAGCATGCTTACATTGGCCCTTCTTGACGTTTCTTCGTGCACATTTTCTGCAAAAACAGTTGAATTGTGAATAAAAAAATATCTCTAACACACTTTGCTATGGTTAAAGACCAGCCTCTCCCCTTACTAATTTGTGGCTCTTTGACGGCGGTGTTTTTCTATTTTCTAAAAAATGGCTGGCTCGAAATTTTGGGAAAAATGTTTTCCAGGTTTGCAATTGTTTCTGTCTCAAAGGAAGTAGTACAATCTCGATAAACGGAACCTGAAGGGACCAGGAAAATCTGTTCCATTTATCAGGAGTTTCATTTACTGAGAGTATGTAGTGTAGGTACACTAAAAATGTTGAATGCCAGCTTAAATGCTGTTTCCACAAGTGCACAATTTGTAAACACCAGCAAGTGAATGTAGAAGGCAAAATAATGAACAAAAACACCAAATTGCTGCTTTTGTATATTCACATTATGGGTTCAATGACGGGACGGTTCTCACTCTGGGCTCTTCTTAGCCACAACACCAAGCACTTCTCAAGCTCTTCGTGTTCGGGGAGTCGCAGCCTCATCTTCTTTGGTCCAAATTGCGTACTGCTGAATGCACTCCGCAGATTTTCCTTGTCGTGAAGAATCCTTGTCAGGCTACTTTTGGGAATGGCATACTTCGTTGCAAGCGCCGTTTTCGTGCAGCAACCGCTATCGAAATCATTAATGACTTGAATCTTTTTTTATAACGTGAGCGCACGGTGTTGTCGCTTCGTGGCCGCCATCGCAGAAAGTAGGACACTAGGCCTAAGATGCGAGCAGGAGCCCTGTTGAGCCAAGCCTACCCAACATGCATGAAAATGAGAAAACTCCAAAAAAACATGTGTACATGCTAATTTTGGGCAATGTAGCTAATAAATATTAAGAACATTTATAATACTGTTTTATTACTCAAGAGTTATTTTTCTTTTCTGCGATTGCGAAAAATATGTCGGCGACATAGTTTCGTTTTCAGTTCCGTTTACCCGGAGGCGCGAGAATTTGAGTTCCGATTAATGGGAATATTTTTACATTGCATGAATACAAAACCATACAACTCCGCGATAGTTGTTTCGTTTAAGCGACAATTCCGTTTAAGCGATTTCCGTTTATCGAGATTCTACTGTATACTATGTTAGGAAAGTTCATAAAAGTAAATTTTTAAAAGAATTCTTTGTGTGTTTTGATTTGAGCAGCAAGGTAAAGAGGAGCCAAGCGTTTCTGAAGCACAGGCTGTCACGGAGAAGGAGGAAGCATCTGGCGGGAAACTGTCAAGTAGGATCAACCCTGCTCCCCAGGTGAAGCATAACCTTCCTTTGCCTTTTATTGCCTCAAGGATTTGGCAGTAGTGCTGTAAAACACCGAGCAAATGCCCATCCCAACGTTGGAGATGATTACGAAAAAAGCAAGGATAGGCACTTTTTAGGCTCGAGCACAGAAAAGCAGAAGAGACACATGGAAAGGTTGGCGCATATTTGATCTGACAGAACAGGGCAGTATAGAGGTCTGGCAGAACCCTGAATTTTTACAGCGGCTGTGCCACTCTCGTCAAGCCTGCTCCATGCTGGAGTCATTGCGTCGAGCTTCACCGCTTCGCACCAGTGCATGCGCGTAAAGCTTCGCCGCATTGCAGCCCCTTTACGGAGAAGCGGCTGATGCAAAGGAACAGCTCAGTTGGCTCCGTGGCCTCAGAAGTGTGCAGGGGTGGGTGCTTGATGCGTCCTTTGCTTATATTTTATATGTTTCAAAAGTAGGGGGTGGGCACTTATTGCAACACAAGTGCTGCTCGATATTTTATGGTACATACTCTGCCACGTCCCTCATTGTCTGTAATGGAGGCTTTAGAATACTTGTGTATCTCGAGAACAGGTTGGAGAGTCGGGAGAATTTGGACAGCTAACCAGTCTTTGGGGACTTTTTACGACTTAGCAGAATCAACGACGACGTCGTTTTGGAACGATACTAAAGCTGGAGTGTTCACTTCTTGATATAGAGAGTCATCTGAGGGACGATATGGGAATTTGATATTAATGTTGCCACCTGGGAAAGTTCAATATTTACCGAGTTGACGATCTAGAACAATGTCGTAATTTGGGGCGTCAGGAGTCTGATTTGGAGAGAACATTGGCCAGCACTTAATCTATTGTCAGGAAACAAAACATACAAAATGGGAGCATGCATTGCCATCTGCCGTCACCCTTTGCATGAGGATTGTTTTGTTAACGAATAAGGAAGTCTGAATTTGGTGTGCAAGAGGTATGGTTGCTAGTGGCACAAATAATATAGAGCGAGCACCAACCAGCCGGAGCAAACTGTGCAAGGACCAAACTCGATGGAGGTTGGTTCAAAAACCTCGCTACACTTACTAGTTTTGCTGTAACTTGGCAGAGAATGAACGCTAGGCCCCCCTCGAACATGCAGACATTGCTTTCCTGCCATGGAAAGAGAAGCTACAAGATATTCTGTGCACGCTTTCACTCGAGAGTAACTCTTCTAGTTTCTAGAAAACGCTTACTTCAAGATTTATATATATAGAAGAAAATAACAGGAGCAAGACCCCAACCTTTCTTCACCTTTCTCGTTTTTTACCAGGACTTCCTTCTGCACCTCCCGGGCGTCAACCTGAAAAACCAGGCCCTGTTGATCCGGAAGTTCACAAACTTGGTTGAAATGTTTGCGGCCTCTGAAGAGGAGCTTGCCTCCGCCACGGGAAATGCGGCCCAGGCAAAGCTCCTCTGGGAAAGCATCCACTGTCCCTCGGAGCCCAAACCGCAGAAACCTCCGCCAAGAAAGTTCCGCAAGAAGTGACGCTCTACGCAGCAAAAGGAAACCGTTCCTTCATTAACGCGAGGCCTCGCAAAGTCCAAGCGACATCATCTTTGCGACGAGTGCCCGTCAGAGAGTGTTCCAAACGCTAAGCCGCCACGTTAAGGATGATCCTTTGGCGGTTTCGAGGAAAGGCTGGTTTACACTTTTGCGTTTGAGTGTAGTTGAGTGCATTGAGCCCGTCCACTTACGACGACAGAAGAAACTGGCGCCATCTATCAATTAGCTCTAGAACACTTCTGATCTGTGCGTATATTTTCTCATTTTTTACGCGTCGTTCTTTCACAGCTGAGCATGACATAATTTTAGCAATGTTATAAGCGATCATTTCTCAAAGTGCATAGATTTGATCTTTACTGTAAGAGCTCCAGTCTGGTTATACGTGGATTGGAGGTGTTCCAGGGCCACTTCTAGCAGACGGCGTCACTCTCTTTGTAAGTGGTTACAAACAGTCGCAGCACAGCCGATCACACTCAAGACGCTAATGTGTGAGCCAGCCTTGACTCTATGAGGACAGATTATACAGATTTTTAATGGCATCAAGAGGGGAAGCGGGGACATTCAGTTCTGTGGAAAGTTTACGAGAAGTTGAGCTGACACGATGGGTTGGGCTTGTACATATTGAGGGTGGCAGCCGTCTGGGGCATATCAAAATCATGTTGGTACGATTTGGATGGTATGGTGTGTCGGCTGGGCTTTGCTGTTTGCAGCTGTTTGACTGCAATGCAGAGAAGCCTGGCCTCTACGCCTTTTAGGGAGGTGTTTCTGTGAGACAGGTGCCTTACATAGAGGTGGGAGTGAAAAAAATCTTTGGCATGTACTGAGCATTACACAGTTGGGGTGAACAAAACATGTAACTCTTTTTCATGTTGTTTTTTGAAGAAGTGGTGTGTCAAAGCAATTGGCTTGTGGAAAGGGTTTTTCTGGGACACTAGCTTACAAAGTAAAAAATTGTGTTCTGCAATAAACAATCTCAGCACAATGTGAAAAAAGTACCGGTATTATGCATATGCTAATTATTGTGTGGTGCGCACCTCCACTGTGTTACATGCATGAATCTTCCTTTTTTGGGTGCGGCTTGATTTTGCCCAATATATTTGCACTTCAAAGAAAGAAATAATGACTACCTGTGAATAAAAAAATGAAAGCCGTTTACAACTCACTGTAATGCCGAATTAGAGCAAGCTCTTGAGGAGGAGGAGGGAAGGGTACTGAGGGGAGGGTATACCCCTTGTCCCTCCTCCTCACCCTCGTAAGGTCACGTGATGATGACGTCACGTGACGTCATCGTCACTGATGACATCATCGGTGACGTCGTGCGTCCCATAATGCACCGCGCGGTTACGCCCACGGCGACGCCGCTCAAGCCGGAAACGGGCACCTAAGAGCTGCGCTCTAAAATACAAAACAAAAAAACTAGTATTTATTGAGAAATGGGATCTGGGTAAAGTACACAGGTATAGTGACTGTGATGTAAGAAAGCTCTAATTTTGACGAAATAACAAATTAAAATTAATTTATGTAAAGTATTGATTTTTTGTTGCAAAAATGTTCTCCAGTTGCAGTTCTTTTTTTAAATTTTATTTTAAATAAAAAATGCAATTAAATAAAAAGCAGTTGGTGTCCATATTTCAGTTTTAGAAGTAAAACTATCTAGGTTTTTACCACCCAAATGACGCAGAACATAGACCCCAAAAATAATAAATAATAACTTCCCCCCCCCCCCCCCCCCCCCCCCCCCAAAATGCAAAGGTTTTTTGATTTAATTTTGCATAGAAATGTTGGTGTTTACCGAAGGTTTAATTTTAGTGGATTCTCAATTGCCCGGGATTTGAAGTTCAATCTGACTGTACCTACAATTCTCAAAAATTCGAAATCTTAAATTCTTGGACGTGGTGACGTACAGTCATCGTGATTGTCGTTTCCTTCCCACCTTTCTGAAGTTCAAGGTACCTCTCCTTCCTTTGATGGTGCATTCGCAATACGGAGTTTTTCTCCAAGGTGGGGATTAAGTGTAATCGAGTTTTGAGGTCTCGTGCACCGCGTCACGAATGTTCGCTAATCCACCGAGCCCGCGGAGAGCCATGGAGAATCTGCGACTGGACTAAAGATATCCTTCCTTTGGAATGACCGCAACCAGTGCTTAAAGTCTCGTAAGTTGAGGGGGGTCCCTACAAGAAGGTAGGGTAGGGAGGGGGGGGGGGGGGGGGGCTGAGGTTCTGACGAGATGTACTAAATGCACATAAAATATACCCCACTGCTGACTCTGCCCACGCTGTACCTGCAACCCTCAAATTGCTAATACCCAAATGTCACATCCCTGAAAACAAGCTATTTTATTGCAAGATATGATTTTGATTTCACTAATGCTGGGGCTGTGGAGGAGGGTCTCAGACCATCCATTAAAATCGGTGGGGGGTCCGGGACCCCCTGAGGCCGTGACCGCAACCCAGTAGGGAAGGATTACGGGGGTGCCTTTCTTTTCTTTTTTCTTTTCCTTCCTTTTGTTCTGTGAACCCCCCAAGGTCGCAAGCTCGTTCACGAAAACAACAGGGAGTTTTCGTAGATCGTTTCCGCTGTCCCGCAACGCTCTCCGCAACCAGCTACGCTAGCCGGAACTCTACAGTGAAGGCCATCGGCGCGCCGGCGCAGTAGCGGCTGTTTCGTTGCGGAGGGCTTAGCGGAGGGGGAAACGCGGTCTACGAAAACTCCCTAACGACTCCGTCGTTTGTGGGGTGGCTCAGGTTTTCTAAACCGCCTCATTGTCTCGGGTTTTTCTTGCAGCTTTCTTTATGACATTCTCGGCTTTCTGCCGTGTTAATTTTTTAACAGAGACATCCCAGTGTATCATACTTAGAATTTTTCATTTTCGGGTTTTATATTTTTCAACAATGTGTGGAGAAGGGGGAAAAGGGGGGGGGGGGACTTTTGAAGTTAGTAATCGGGGATAAATCGGGTTTTTAAAGAAATTGCTTTTCAGTTCGGGCTTTTCAGTTTATATTTAGAAATAAATATGTCTCATAAACAAAGCAGTATTAATCAGTTTATGTAAGCTGCATTTTTTTTCGCAATTAAGTACTCAAGACAGCATTCTAACACAGTAAAAGTGCTCACTTGATCTTGATTTGTTTACAAAGCATCGTTGCTTACATAATCATCTGCGTCCGTGGCATCTGTCTCCATCGTATATCTGTCTTGTTTCTGGACATATCTGACTTGAGAGGACGTTTTCTCATCATCATCAGCCTTTACAACGCACTACAATGTCACTGCTATCTGCTGCTCCTGTCAAATCAAATTTTTTAATCCTTTTTTTTTGTCTGCTGTAGTTGAATTAAAAACGGAAGAAGGGCAAAGGAGATAATTCGGAACAGACATAAAAAAGACATTTGAACTCTATCTGTCCCTGGAGTTCAATGAACTCTACAGAATCTAGCGTTTTTTTTTTTCTTCTGATATCTGGAGCTAGCATACATTTTCCTATGAACTTATTGTTTCATAGAAAATATATTCGGAGCAGAGTAACTAGGAAAATCGTAAAATAATTTTCTAAATTCGGGTAAAAATCGAAATCATGTTCGGGGTGTAAATATCAGGGAATATCTGGTTTTAAAACGATCAGGACCCTAATCATACTGTAACTTAATTGAACGTCGAGGTTATGTGGTGAATATCGTGTGATTGCTTTGGGGGGGGGGGGGGGGGGGGGTTGGTTCATAGAAGGCTGTTTGAAATATTGCACAGTAAACCAGATGAAACATGCATTCATTGATTGTGATAAGTATCTGTAGACAGTGTTGACCAGTGTCCAAATAGTCTAGGACAGCAATCAGCACCCAGTGTTAAAAGGCATATCGTGCTGTCTTCGTAGGCCCTGTTTTTCCACTAAAGCGAAAATGAAGCGGTATTGAGTTTTGAGATCCACGCTAGAACATTTGGGCAACTCTCTGAAAGAACTCCCGAGACACACCTCGTGCGAGCTAGCACTTTGCCTTGGTCAACGTGCAAGTTGGGCAGTGGCGTCGGAGGTACAGATCCAAGAGGCATCGTACTCCGCTCGAGGAGGAGGAAGAGGAAAGGAGGAGGGAAAGGGGAAACAGAGAGGAGGTAAAAAGGAGGAAGAGGAGGAATATATCGAGAGGAGGGGGGTGAGGAGGAGAGTCGGGGAGCTTTTACTGTGGCAGTCGTTCTTAATTTTTATTTTTTTACTTTTTCGGTTTGTAGGGAGAGATTTGCGGTGTTTTCGTGTTTTATTTCCGTCTATGAATGTCATTTCGAAGCATACGGACCATTTGCAAGCGATATCTTGGCTCGTTCCGTGAGAAAAAAAAATTACCGTGGATATCAATCTCGCCGTCGCTGTGACCAAAATTGGACCTCAGTAGGTGCTGCCGTGACGACTCCGAATGCATAGTAAGCAAGAGCTTGTGCGGCACATACAGGTCCCTGGTCGACCCTATTCACTTCTGTCGTCTACGGAGCCATTGATCACACATGTGCGTTTCAGAAACACCAAAAACAATGCCAATAACTCAGATCGAGAAACAAACAACAGCAGATGCGAACAAATACGTAGCTATACTCGTTTTCACCTCAAGAAAAAAGGACGTTTTGCGCATTGTTCATACGCCGGGCGAAGTAGTTCTGACAAGTTTTCGTTGTCGGAGGAAGAAGCGATGCTTTTGGCGTTTGAATGGTATACGTCTTGATTAGACAACACATCTAATCTAGAATTTACCTACATATATCTTAATTCTCCACATAAAGGGGAAAATTAGTAACGCTCCGCGAGGAGCCGGACTCTTTTTACTTCGGTTCTTGAGGTGAAAACGGGTGGACAAGTCAGGGACAATGGGAGACAGGTGCCGCCCGTCCCCCAAAACCGGTGGCATTTCCACGTTTTCCCTCTTCGTTTACTTTTTTGAAAAAAAAAAAAAAAAATTCGGGGTGGCTTTTCGACTTCCCCCCTCAACCCCCTCCTCTCGCACTAATCATCCTCAGCTGTAGATGAGCAATTTACCTAGCGCGGTAACTGCTAGCCCGAGGGCTTCAACGTGCACCACACAGTAGTGATACGCAGTAGTGATCTTTATGTTAATTGCGAGGCAGGCAATTAACATAAAGATTAATGCAATAAAAATCACCAGCCCCACTGAAAGAGGACAATAATAAGAGAAATGATAGTCGACGACGACGCCGAGCGCGCTGCTCGTGACCCGTGACGTGGGAACATTGGCGTTCGCAGCCAGGTCGGGGTCCACGGGCGACGTCCGAGGGTCCGGTCCCAACTGCCCAGGAGCCCTCCGGATAATCCACTTCGAGGACCTCGCCTGGTGAGGTCTCTATCTGCAATTCGCTGACCCTGAAACGTTGCGTTGCCGGTTGTCAGGCTCTTACCCTTGTGTTCAAAGAAGCTGAAGCGGTTGCACGGAGTACGATTTCGGATATAGGTTGACTAACAACTTTGCTTTAGTACACTTCACCTTCATATGTGTATCGTCTTCTTCATAGGCTGTTCATATATACACAAAATAACTATTATTTGCAAAAAAAAAAAAACACAAGAAAATGATTGAACATAACATTGCCCGACAAAAATTAATCCTACTAGTTACCTGGGCGTGGCACACCGCAAATATTGTTTTTCTTTGATGTGGCCAGTGATAGACGAGGCGTTAAATTAACATATTCTTCCACTTCACCAGTGTGTGCAAGCTGGTTCAACTAAGGTCTGTAATTGATTCCATCGTCGTGGTGCCTGTCGTTTTTCTGCTGGAAGACTCGTCGACTCGTCTATCCCTTTCGCACTCGGTGTAAATTGCACATAGCTACCTTTAAAGGGATAGTGCAACGATTTTAGAAAGAATTGCAGTTTGTACTTCTTTTGTATTTTTTATCTAGCCACAAGTGACAAAAAACGCGCCACCTTGCTCCAAAACACTTCTATTCCGCTGTGTAATTGCAAAAAAAAACTAAATTATTTGCCGATTTGCAGCCGTGTGAGGTCGTTACGGGAACTACGGTGACACGTCTCTGGGGGACGCGCGGAAGTAAACAAAACCTGCTCCCCCTTCGCTGCTATACTCACCGCCAGCCCCGTGGCGAACCGTCTTTTGTGTCGATCGCTCGCCGGAACCTTCGGTGATGCTAATCCTTGAAAAGTTGACAGTTGCGGAGGGAGCGGCTGGGGTCTCTGCAGAGAGAACCCAGCGGGAAACCAGGTGATCCCCAAAGACGTCACTCGAAGGACGGCGTGAGACTAGAGGGGCACTTTAATCTTCGATTTGTTTAATTTTTTTTTTAAATAAAAACTAGCGGCGCAAGAAAACATGGGTTTGCGTTCTTCGTCCTATAGGTGACACAGATTAATACCTGTAGTTAATTTTCCAAAGCCCGAACATCGTTGCACCGCCCCTTTAAGAACATGTGGTGGCGGTTGAGTATACACTCTCTAAAACTTCTGGTGCGTCTACTTTCCCGCGAAGCACGCGGGAGAGGCAATCGTTCTAATCTATGGAGGTACCTCGGCGAACGACAAGGCTGATATGTTTAGACTTAAAAACACAGTCAGGTGCTTTCACACTAAAAATGACGCGCGTTCCTTGCTCAGTGCCACAGCGCAGACCTTTTAGGTGTAAACATAAACTGAGGCTCGTCATTGGAGGAGCTCATTCCGCACGTGCCTTGTAGGAAAGGAGACGATCGGGATTTTTTTTAGGCTATATGATAAAGGAAGTCAGCAATAAATAGCAGCAGTAAGCGGGATACTTTTCGTATAGAATGAATTTTTTTGCACATTATCCTAAAAAAAAAACAAAAAACAAAACAAAGCAGTCTGTTGAAAAGAATTAAGCCGGCACCCTGAAAGTATCTAGTCTGTTACTATCCCCCCTCCCCCCCTTCCCAATTCCTTATAAACTGGTTCGAAGTCACGATTATCAACAGCTCATTAACAAAACACGCAGGCACGCACGCACGCACACGCACGCGCGCGCACGCACATGCGCGCGTGCACACACACACACACACACACACACACACACACACACACACACACACACACACACACACACACACACACACACACACACACACGGCACCGTCGTAATTTTTAAGGAGGGCGCCTCTTGGCTAAAGCACAGGTAACAAGCTGGAGCATCAGTGCCACGAGCCACACCACAGTTTCTCATCCACAAGGTGGAAGAAACAGATTTAGGTGATGACCCCGGCCGCTCTTCCAGCGAGGAGCGAGCGACCAGATCGTGTTCGGAGGTAGCCTTTCGACTTTGGTGAAGAAGGAAGAGCAGCGGAGCTGTAGCTCCTGTTCTCGGCGGTGGCTTTCCAGGCGAGCGATCTGCTCTTCTTTCGCAAGGGAATCTGAAGCGCTCGACGCAGTGGAACTTTAAGCGATAGCGGCCTCGCGGCGATTACGAAACCATTCGCGCAGCTGCGCACTTCGCCGCTCATTCCGTTCCCGCTCTTCTTCCCCCGAAGAAATGTTGCCGCGATCTATGAGCGACGGTGGCCAGCGGACAACCGGCAAACACAACACTCTGGACAGCTACCGCCATCTATGAGCGACGGCGGCAACCAGAGTTTTGTGTCGACATTTCTTTGCGGGGGACACGATCCTGCAGGAAACTAGCCCTTAACAGCTCCGCTGTAAAAGGGTATCGATAGTCCTCCCTAAGGGGAGAAACGGTCTTGTAACCTATGTTCCTTTAGAAAGGGAAAAACTTTCGTCCTTGAAGCAGGGGAGCAAAGTTCCTCCGTCGCCTGCATCTCATTATGGCGGCCCCGAATCGAGCAAATCGAGCTCAATAAGGCTTAACGAGGACGCTACGTCTATTGTACGGGACGAGAGGAGCAGCAAATAAAAGCGTAACACGAGCTTTCCCCGAACTGTGTTTATTTCCGAAGCCAGATGCCCCACGCACGTACAGAAACTTGCGTTTCAAAAGCAGTTTCTGAGTCTTCTCGTCGTCAGCACTGCGATGTTAAACGAAGACAACCGATACCCAGTTACTTCGCACACTTTACGTCTTACCTTCGCTGTTTTTCGAATCACAATTCCTTCGTCAGCCGCACGTCACGGAGCAACGGCAAACCAATCCGCGAAACCAAAAGCCGCTCACAAAAGCACAAACTTGAAGCCGCTGTTGCAGGGGGACCAGACATTATCGCGTAGCTCTGAAAGAAGGTTAAATCGCTTGCCACCAGATGGTGGCAAGCGATCAAAGTAAGTCAAGCAGAGTAATTGCAAGTAGCTAGGCCAGGTGGCGCTAGGTGCCGCCCAATTCATGTTCTACAAAAAGTATTTTTGTTTACTTACGCCACCATTGCGCTTCGGGATCTTCGGGCATCAGCTGAACAGCACACTAACCCGATCACTACTCCGGAGCTCTGCATTTCCGTCCTTTATACTGGTCGTTTTGAACGTACGCAATTTTTCGGTGACTGCCTAAGCAATAAAAAATATTCCCAGCATGTTGATTTTTTTCCAGCAATGTCATACCTTTGAGAGTATTTTGAATGGCTCAGGGGATGAATCTCTTAGTAAAAATGAAAGCCGTTTACAACTCCCTGTAACGCCGAATTGGAGCGCAGCTCTTGAGAAGGAGGAGGGAAGGGTAATCAGGGGAGGGTATACCCCTCCTCCTCCTCCTCCCCTCATTCTTCAATCTCCTCCGGGGGGGGGGGGGGGGGTCACGTGACCTCGGGGGGAGGGGGGTCACGTGATCTGGGGGGGGGGTCACGTGACCCCCCTCCCCTCCTCCCCCGAGGTCGCGTGACCCCGGGGGGGGGGGGCTCGCGCGGTGCATTATGGGATATTTCCCATAATGCACCGCGCGGTTACGCCGACGGCGACGGCGACGGCGACGGCGACGCCGCTCAAGCCGGAAACGGGCGCCCAAGAGCTGCGCTCTAAAATTTCAGCCTTTCCACTCTGGTGAAGAAGACCAGCGAAGCTGTACCATGGTGGGAATGAAATAATGGCCGGCCGCAAGTCGGCAAGCCAGAGTGGAAAGGCTCGAAAGGTTGCGCCAACTATGAGCGACGGCGGCAGGCGGACAACCGGCAAACACAACACTCTGGACAGCTACCGCCATCTATGAGCGACGGCGGCAACCAGAGTTTTTTGTCGACATTTCTTTGCGGGGGACACGATCCTGGGGAAACTAGTCCTTAACAGCTCCGCTGTAAAAGTAAACGCTCGATCATACCGTAATTATTTGAAAGGAACAACCCATTCCCGTTTGAACCCGTCCCGTTTTGACCCATTCCCGAAACGACCTTCCCGTTTGAACCCGTCCCGTTTCAGCCCATTCCCGAATAGCCTGTCCCGTTTAAACCTGTCCCGTTTCAACCTGCTCCCGAAACGCCATTCTTATATGAACCCGTAGCCGAAACACCCTTTACGTTTGAGCCCGTCCCGTCAAAATCCATTGGTATCTCACCCTCTTCGCGAAAAGTCTCCATCGTTCTAACCCTGGTTTGCGCACGTTTTCTCCTTAAGAATAGGTTCCGAAATTTTGTTGATGCAATTAATGCAAAGGTGCCGGCGAGCTATTTAGTTATGTTGTGAGCTAGTTTTTATTGTCAACGTGTTCTTAAAATATACATCACTTTCAGAAAAGCTCCAACGAAATATAAGCATTTCTACTTGAACCACTCTCTTCAAGATGGTCCCCAAAATGTGGAACTACGAAACGCGACAACGTTACCGCGAACACGATGTTGACGACTTTTTAAATGTTACTTCGAAACGGTGTTAGAAGGTACCAAATTATATACCGCTTAGGTTAGCGGCCCAGATTAGCACTTTCAAAGACACTAATAATATTGATGGCAGTAATTTGATTCGTCGAGACAAACAGCGAAAACCAACGATCGCTTGTTCGCGCTAACAGTGTCACGCTCTGTACAATATTGAAGTCTTAGAATAACATAGGCAAGCACTTTGAGTAAGCAAAAATTAGCGTTGCTTTAGGTTTTATCATCGCGACGCTTTTTTAGGTTACCGAAAGCGCTTACGTACGTTCTTCTAAAACTTCCTTAGAGTGAACGGGATATTTTGAAGAGTGAGAAATTAGACAAGTTGACAGGCAGACGATTGCGACTACATTTTCTTACGAGTTCAAGCACAGAACCCTCGCGCTCACAGGAAAAATTCATAAACCACAAAATGCTATCGCCTTTGTTGAGGAACTCGAGCAGGAAAATCGCATTATCAGAAAGGCGACACTCCATTTTTGATAGTTCGCGGCTGTCCCCTGGCCCGCACGGCACCACCATTTGCAAGCTGCTGCAAAGATATCCTTGTCAAGGTTGATTAATGTAGAAGTTTGGGCTAGTTGGTATGCAGACATATTAAAAAAAGGACAGCGTAAATACGATGGACAAAGTAAAAGGTAACCGATAGGACACAGCGCTGTATCCTGTCGGTTACCTTTTACTTTTTCTCGTCTTTGCGTTGTTTTGTTTTTAATTATGTCTTGTCAAAGCCTCATCCCGTTTGATCAGATCGATGAAGCTGTAAATGTTCGGGTGAGCCCTCCCTGACACAGTTTTTATCTTACAGTGCCATGTCTCCAAGGTTGTTTCGGAAGATGAAGAAGTGAGGTGCGCAAGGAGGACAGACATTGGACACTTGAACCTAACCAACTGTTAACGAACAATACAAACGAACCGACCCAATTGATAACGAGCGATGGCCGAAGCGGGAAGGTTGTTTCGGGATAGGGCGAAATGGGAAAGGATGAAACGAGAAGGTCGTTTTGAGCCGGGTCGAAACGGGAAGGTTCAAACGTGAAGGTTGAATTGGGAATGGGTCGAAACGGGAACCACCCATTTGAAAGCCAATAAATCAAGCCGCTCCAATGTGGTTCCAAGCCATGTGTTTGCTTTCCCGCACGGCACGTCGTAGCCAGTATTTCTATTGTAGTGTTTGCTTTTCTATTCGTGCTGTTCGCGATCGGCTGCAATTGTTGTCTTGAATTAATATCTGTAGAGCTGATATTCACTCAGCTGGAAGTGATGCTTCACGGGCAGAGAAGTCGCTTTTCAATAAACTTAATGCAGTTAAAGCCGCGACTTGCGGCAGGTGTTAAGTGTACGGAGCTACGCCGTAGCGGGCTCGAAAACGTCTAGCGCTCATCCCAGCGCGCCACTTGGAGGGCAGTTTCTCCAGGAACCGATATTTAAACAGCAAAATAAAGGGCAGCTTTTCTTTTTTTCGATTTTTCGGTATTATTTTTTTAATGCTAAAATTCCACACTGTAAATATATGTACTTTCCGTCATAATTTCGTACTGTTCAGTCCTTTCCCCAGAGCGCAATTGCACTCGGGGAGGAGACAACCGACAGTCACATTGGCCACTGTACGATAGGAGCTTACTGTTCAGACAAGCGTTCCAACATGACTATCCGCACGTCGATCGATTGCACCTAATCCCTCAAGTGGTCTTAAACTCTTTAATGTAAAGCGGAATGTCAACCTGCGACAGCCCGCCCCCTCCGATCACGGCCCGTACCAGTGGCATCAATGCCCGACAATTTACGTCATCTCATCTTGTTTTTACACCACTGATACGCGAACACACGGTCACATCGGCGATAATTCCAGCCTTCTGTTCACAAAGCACAACACTGCCATCACGATGTTGCTGCTATGTTGCTGACACGCAAAAATGCAGAACCACGTTGATTGCCGGTTGGCATTCGGCACCGGAAAACAGAACCGAACTCAGCATGGAAGGCACCCAAGCAGCCGGCAGCAAAACCTGCCTGTCTTGGACGCAGTTCCCTCGATTTCCATAACGTCGAAAACGTCGACACAGTTCCTGGTGGTTCCGCTACCGTAGCTCCGCGTGGGTCCCGCAATCCCAACGTTGCGCAATCCGGAGACGGCCATCTTACCCAGTGTACGTAGCGCTGCTGGCACTGCTCCGGAACTTCGCTGTTTCTAGCGGCTTCGTTTGCTCGCTTGATAAAATTAGCGGTCAAAACGTCAATGCAACCGAAATGTTCTGCACGCTTCCGTCTAGAAGACGGAATTGCATGGAGCGGTTGGCTCTGCGGCGTTGTACGTCGCGCCGCTGAAGCCGAAAACTGGTTCTGGTCGGCAGCCGGCAGCGCCGACCGTCCGCGCCGCAGGCCTCCGTGACGCCAATGTGGTCGTGCCTGTACAGGCGGCCTTCGCTGCCGCTGGAGCTCAATCAACTGAACAACATTTATTAAACAACTTGCGGGACGTGCTCGAAAAACAAAACCGAAAGAAGATGAGTCGGGAGGGCGAAAGCTTTCTCCCGTCTACCTGGAGAAGGAGAAAAACGTCTCGTTCCTCCCTCCTTCTCGTGTCCGTTTGGGGGCGCGTCAGTAGAAGGGAAGAAGACGCACCGTTGCTACCTTTTTCCTCCATTTTTTCTGAGAGTGTAGTTAGCGTAGCGTGCTCGCTTTTTTTCGCGGTGTGGTGGTGTGGTGGTGGTGTGCGCCGGTGGCTGGCCTCGTGTTTTGCGTTGGTGCTGTATCGATCACAGGTGCCACCATCGAGCATGAAGGTAAACCTTAACCTGAAGAAGAAAAAGAAGGAAGAGAACACAAATTTACGGACTCTGGCGACTTGGATCGCTAAACTCGTCAAACACAAAGTTGGGCACGAAGTTCGCAGAGCGTGCTGATTGGACTCTCGCGACGTTGGCGTCACGCGGGACGAGATGTCAATCATCCAAGCTCTCTCGGTGCTCAAAGTCCAGCGAGAATGTTAGGCACAAAGTTGTAGCGAGCTTCATCGGAGCGCGCGCGAGCAACACCGTGGGGCCAGCCGATTGAACGGCTGCACTGATAACGTTGCGCCCGCGTGTCCCTACATCCCTACGCCGCGATAGAGTCAATGAAACGTAGATTGTCCCTAGGCGGGCTGTAAATACTCTGAACTTTCTCGTCGCAAGATCGTCGTTTGTGGAAGTTATTGCTGACGACAAAGTGACGTTTCACAACTTTGGGAAGGACTTTAGAGCTTATCTTCCTCAACTCTCAACAATGTCAACGGGGTCACCCACAGGCGTAATGTATTGAGACGTCGGTAATGACTGAGAGGTGAGGGGGCGAGGGGGGATGGCGAGAAAAAGCTGTGGAAAGGGGAAAAGAAAGGTATAACTAACACAAACACACACTCAAATAGGGGTCAGGAAGGGCCGTAGAAATTGTTCGAGAGGGAGAGAGAGAGAGAGAGAGAGGGTGGGATGATAGTAGTGAAGAAGGAGGATATCCCTTCCCCCGAATTTTTAGAGCGCAACTCTTATGCGCCCGTTTCGAGCTTGAGCGGCGTCGCCGTCGGCGTAACCGCGCGCGCGTTGCATTATGGGACGTTTTTTCACTAAATTTAGCGGGGAAATTGACGTCACGTGATTTTAACACCAATTAGGTTTCCCTGCTAAATGAGAGGGGACCAGGATAGGAGGGGGGGAGGGTGGAGGGGCATACCCTCCCCTCCGTACCCTCCCCTCTTCCTCCTCAAGAGCTGCGCTTTCATTCGACATTACAGAGAACTGTAAACGTCTGTCTTTTTTTTATTATAACTCTCTGAAATGCAATAATCCGGGGCTGGAGCGATATACCCCCCCCCCCCCCCCCCTTGTGCCCTTTGCGCCCCCTTTTTCGACGCCACTTGGGGGGGGGGGGGGTGAATCGCCCCCCTCCCCGTTCTTCTGTTTCGACAACCCTGCTTAGAGGCGCTCCAACTGAGCGATGACGAGGAACAGCACAGCGTGCAATTTTAGAAATTATGGTTCTAGAGATCCTGGAATTAAAACGGGGCGCGTTCCATGAACTTACGAGCGGCCATGACAGACTTTCAATCGAGAGGCTCGTGCCAGGGCTCGTTGTGTGCAGGCGCATTCAGTGACGTGCTTTTATAGTTCATAACTTTGACGTCAGGGTCAGGATGATCAGTTGTGAACGACAAATTTGATGGTGCGTGTTCGAGTTGACGCTGAAAAGTTTGGTTGTGTGCGATGAAAGCTTGGTGTCCTCGCGTTCTCGAAACATCACCGTCAATATTGACAAACTGACATGAATGACTCTTATTTCAGTTGATGAACGCATAATTAATCCCAGTTTGGCTAATCTTTGAAAGTCTATCATAAAATAATTTTATCTCCCGCTGATGGGAGACAACTGCCCGGAAGTGAAATCCGTCCAAAGATGGACAATGCTACTCGGCTGGTTGTGACCTAGCATATATAGCGGCGAGAAGTTTTGGTGGCGCCCTCCTGTGGTTCCCCTTTGTGACGTCATTACCTTGCAAACAACAAGTTCGATGGTGTTTGTTATTAGCATGGTGGAAGCTTGAAATCATTGCGCTCTCAAAGGAACACTGCCAACACCGTCAAAATTAAAGTTCTTTCATTCCTCTTATTTCCGTCGATGAAAATCCCCTTTCCGACGTCATAGTCAGCGTTCGGCCAATCGCGGAAGGCCGACCACAGCGACGCTTTCGGTCGCGCACGGGGCTAATAGACCTTTCCAAAAAGGAGCGTGTGGCCGGTGCCATTTTTAGTGTTTGTGCGTATGGCGCGTGCTTTGCTCGCTTTCCGAAGCGACGAACACGCACGTGCTGGGCTGTGAAGATCGCACGCTGGACTGTGATTTTGTAAACATTGGAAAGGTCTATACTCTGATCAAATTCACAAGGCCGAGATAAATAAAAGGGACGACAGGGACGTTTTTTTAGCAAATTCTGCTTTATCGGCGGAAATAAGAACGATATCAGACTATCACCTTTGACGGTTTTGATTTTAGAATGCAATTACCCAAGCTTCCGCTGTGCTTTTTAGAGACCATCAAGGACGCCGCTGATAATCTTCATCGTGGTAAATTATACGTATACGAACCACGTTCGTCTCCGCGTGCTTTCTCGTGCTGCTCTAGCTCGGCGCTAGGGATTTTTCGCCCTTGCAATGAAAAACGTCACGAAGATCTACGGATCTGCGGGTTTGTGAGAAAAGAAAACTTCGCAGCAATCTTTCGGCTCCTCCCCCCGCTATGTCATAACACGAAGAAAGTTGTGTCTCACGAGTTTAGCGACCTTGGTGGCGGGGTGGAGGCGGTGAGGTACAATGAGAAGCGGTGAGCGAAGGAATGCGGGACCACCGCTGGGAGAAACAACCATAGCGGTAGGTTTGGGAGGGATCCCATACTTGGGTGCCATCTATTTCCGTGCGAGTGAAGCGCGCTCGGTGCGCCGAACATAATGCGGCCGCCGCGTCGGGCAGAAAGTCATCACCTAAATGTGTTTCTTCCATCGTGGGTACAAGAAGAGGTGAGCGAGGGAATGCGGGACCACCGCTTGGAGAAACAACCGGAGCGGTCGGTTTGGGAGGGACCCGATACTGGGGCGCCATCTATCCCCGTGCGAGTGGAGCGCTCGGTGCGCCGAACATAATGTGGTCGCCACGTGGGACAGAGAGTCATCACCTAAATGTTTCTTCCACCATGACCATAAGGAATCAGTGTCGCCACATAGAAGTCAAATTTTAAGCTTCTTCAAGATGGTCGCCGTGGGTCCTCAGCCTTAAGTCCAGACGCAGCCGATGGCACAAGCGCGAGCTCTGGGTTTTCAGCGTACCTGCCAAGCATGCGCGCTCGTGCAGTGCAAGCCCTGTTCAGAGACTGTAATGAACCGACCACTTCGGCCAAATCTCTTCTCCATGGTGATCCGCTCGCTGTCAGCTCAGCGAGCCAGACAGTCCACTTTCGCGATTACTTCTATTCTTCCTGAAGCCTACAGATGTAAACGTTAATCCTTACACGTTCCCAACCTTGAAGACCACCGAACCAGCCGCCCAGCCAGCCTTCCCTAATCCCTAATAATGCTCTACGCGAAACGATGACCTTCCACCACGCCGACCGCGCCGACGAATACCACCGACGCCATGCTTTTTAGCAGAGCAGGAACCGCGACAGGCGCAGGCGCAGTCTTATCTTTCTCTTGCTTCTTTTACCACACGATAGATGGCGCATAGCTCCTAGCATTATCAAATTCGGCAATTTCCGTCACATCGCTAATTATTCAACAAAATGTGGATCAGAATATTTTTTATCAAAACTTTTAAGAAACATTCGCCGGCTATTTATTGTTTATGGTCGTGACCAAATCCACGTCGCCCTTATCCAATAGGCGACGTGGATTTGGCGGACGTGCCGTGGCACCGCGGATGCATCGAGTGAAAAGGCAGACTGCCAGAGAGCATTCGAAGGAAAGAAGGTGTAAAAGAGTCCGCTTTCCTTTTAAAAGTTTTATAGTGAAAAACATTTTTGGCTCTCTATTTTTTGTTTTGATTTTCTTTTCACACCTTTTACGACGTGCGATGGATGAAGCTCGATATTGAAATTGTTTCATGGTCCCTTTAAGTGCAAAGAGGACCCACCAGCTGGCACGTCGCGTTTGCACTCGGGAGTCAAGGGCGTTCTTGGAACAGGTGATCTTCCCGGTGTGGTCCTGTGTGTGGTTGGAGCTGCGTTTGTGCGTGGGAGGGAGGAGCCTACGGAGCCGACTCGAGGGAGTTGTGTGCCCATAAAAGAAGCGAACTTCTGCGAGAAGGAGGCTTCTTGCTTTGTTTTTCTGCCTGTACAAACGTAACTTATCATCCTGGTTCCGAGACCCATTTTCCTGATGTCCTGGTCAGAGCCTGGCTCCGGCGGAGCCCGACAACGAGGACGTCCCTGGGTTCGCTACAGGACACATGCTCCCGTTTGTAGCATTGGCCAAAGTATAAAGTCCCTTGATAAAATGTATGCTTGGTGTTTCTCACATGTAATTACAGCCATTGTTGGGAGAACGCGCAAGACACGTGCAACGAGCGAGTGCTCCGCGCGCTATTCGTTTCCATGGGCCGCTCATTTTAGTGCATCGTCGGCATTTACTTCCGAGGGCTGCATGATGAGGCTCGTGCAGTTGTGCATTTGATGCTACTTGTAAATACAAACGGGGTCTTTATTAGCCCCTGTACAACCCTTTCCCATACCCCCCTTGCAATCGGACGATTTTCATGGAGAGGCTGCAACATAACCCTTCTAATCAATCAATACGCCTGAAAAACAACACAATTAATCCCTTATAAGAGATCATAGTGAGCGTTTGACCAAATCGTGCAAATTCAGGAAAGCCGCCCACAGCGACGCTTTTGAGTGCTAGCGGCTTTCGCAAGTTCCTTCAATGCGCGGGTGTTCGCGACAAACAAACGTTTTCTGAGGAGCGCTTTCGCACCCACTTACTACCAGTGCTTACTGCATGCGGAGAGGAAGTCGACGCAATGGGTTCACGTGCGCTAGCGCACCTTTAGTGCTTCACTCTTCACTTCTTCTAAAATGCCGCACTTTGTTAGATGGGCCACAGGCAAATCGTGGAAGACACCGTCGGCCACCGAGCTCGGCACAATTGCGTGGCGCGCGGTTCGCGTACAAGGCGAACAGGCGTTGTCCCTCGCGCCGCTCGCGAATGTGCGTTGCACGTGCCGCTCCAATCGGGCCCTAGTCGTCGGTGCTGCCGGTTGGGTGCTGCCCCCTCTGCTTGGCCGAGGATGTGCCCTGTCCTTTAGCGCCTGGTGCCGGCTGCCCTCGGGAAGCTGCTGCTTCGGGCTTGAAGTCTCTCCGCGGTGAGCCTGACCTCCGATAGCGCCTGTCTTTGTAGACCTGCGGTTACGAAGCCCCGTGCTAATGGTGGAGGCTTTCGAATGCTGTTGCTGATCTACCGTAGAACGCTTTTGGTCGAGACATCGGACTCGCTTCCGTTTCTTTCCTTGACGCCACATCCTTTCTAGGTTAAGAGGTGGTGTGGCTAAGGTGATCGTCTTCTGTAATTTTGAGTTTGGACTCGGTTTGGCTTGGGGATCGTTTTTGAGCTTAGTGTTTGTAGTTTGTTAATGGATGTTCCGGACAGTGTTGTTTTTAAGTTGTTCCAGCGGCCGTTACGGCTCTGAATGAATATTTGTTCCAGTCTGTCTCTCTCTTTTTTCTACGAGACGGTTGGCGAGGTAGTTGAGGTACCTGTAGGTAGATGCTGTTTGATGGGCTTACGTGCCACTTTCCGTTTCAGACAACGGAGCAGAGCCCCCTGATCTCGTCGGCCACCTTTCCCGTTCCGGCACCATGCCCGACGACGATGATGATGACGCCAAGAAGAAAGGCAAAGGCAAAAAAGGAGGCTCAAAGGACAAAGGAAAGGGCAAGAAGGGTGGCTCCAAAGACAAGGGAAAAGGCAAGAAAAAAGGCTCCAAAGACAAAGGCAAGGACAAGAAGGGTGGCAAGTCACCCAAGGGCAAGAAAGGAAAGTCACCAAAGAAGGAGAAGGAGTCCGAGGGAGAGGCGTCCGCCACCGAAGAGGGATCCGGAGGAGGGTCCGATGCGGGATCACCCAAAGCAGCTGAGGCCGCTGCTCCGGCTGCGGGAGCTGCACCTGGAGCCGCGGCTGCCCCCGGAGCGGTGGCCCGGGCCCGCAGCCTCTACAGCGAGCCGCAGTCCATGTACGACGATGGTTACGACGACGACTTCTACGTTGACATCACGTGCTACCCACCACGCCGTGGCGGCGGTCCGCCGATGGGAGGATACTACGGAGGTTCGCCGATGGACATGTGCTACGACCGGCCACCGCCACGTCCCATGCAGATGCCCATGGGCATGTCGCCGTCCATGTGGGGACAGCAGCCGTCTTCCATGATGGGCATGAGCATACAGAACGTAAGTCAGCAGATGGGTCCGCAGACGACGACCCTCACGCCCGGCTCGCCGCCGATGGCCTTTAAGACTCCGTCTACGACGGTTATTGTGAACATGAGCGGCGAGAGGATTAACCGCGGTGGCTCGAGGCCTATGTCGCCCGTTGGTGGACCGATGATGGGGGGAATGGGCGCAATGGGCGGCATGGGCATTATGGGAGGCATGGGATCGATGGCTGGCATGGGGATGGGCATGCAGGGCATGGCTGGACCGCCGGCTGTTCCCGGAAACAAGTCTCCGATCGTGATGTCGCAGCCGATTACCAACACGGGACTGACGCCACAGATGCAGCAGCTGCTGCTGCGAGGGATGCCTGGCTACACGGCTACGGTGGTGCTCATTTTGGTTCCAAACCCCTGAAGAGCTGCGCCCGACACTTTCGGGACAAGAATAAACGCAAAATTCTTTCAAGTGCTCGGGCCTGCGTTTTATTGCAGTTGTGTCGATTTGCAGGTACTTGTGTCACTGAATGTTGCCAGAGTTGTGAATTTCCTTCAGTCCGCTAAAGTCAATACCACAAAATCCGGTTCTGATTGTCTGGTTTGGCTCGCAACGGATATCATTGGGCCATTTTTTGGATTGGCACAAAAAAAAAATAATAATAAAAACGTTTTCGCGTTGCCAAGGCTACAGCACGTGCGCAAGTGTGGGAGCTCTGGATGTCGAGTATACACCTTTTCCACAAGGGCGCAGCCATCTGGAATGTCACTTCTGGTATGCGGTAAACCGTGAAACATAGTTTTGATCTTTCCACGCCGCTGGAAGGTGTTTACGAAAAATGCGTGATTGTCACACATTCTTCTTTTGCTTCACCTATATTTTCCCGCAAATTCCAAGTTGAACTGTATTATTTTTTTTTTTGTCCCGCACACCAGATACGGAACCTACGTGACTGAGATCGACAGGAAGCATGATTTTCTCTAGATTTTTATTTTTATGCGCTATTTTGGTTCGCCAAAGAAGATGTTGGCTCGTCTGCTCGCTCCCGTTGCGCTGGTGCTGCGTTTCAAACCTACGCCTCAGAAGCTAAGCCTAACACTCGACTTCGATGTGTTTCGAGGCGAGAGAGAAAGACGAGACAGCGATAAGGAAGTCACGCACCGCTCGGAACGAAGGATTAAGGGGATTCACCCGCTGGTCACTCAATGGGCGAATTTCGCTGCACCAACTAGAGTTTCAGGAATGCACTAGAGTACTGATTCTTTTTGAGCTTAATTATGAAGATATAATGAAGGTCGTACGGCCCTTCGATTTTCCCTTGACCCGGAGATGTTTATTCAATTCCAAAATAGGACCATTTTGGCTCTTTTGGGCGCATTTTAAGGCAATTTTGAAATTAAAATTACTTAGATCATAAAACGTGTCAAAACGAATGGTAGTACATACTAGAGGTGTCTTCTATCTTAATTTTAAGGCCCTGACGGGAAGCCTAAACGTCTTGGTATTTTCGTAAATAAATTTGACAGGGCAGTTTTTGCTAGATTTTTTTTTCAATGGGTTCAACGAGATGGCGACACCAGCACCATATGCTTAAAGGGGCGATGCAACAATTTTTGTATTTTGCGCAAATGCCGCTTAGAACGGATCCCTGATGTTAATGACCTATTAAACACGCGTTCGTTTTTCACCCCACGCAATAGAAGTCCCAGTAAAAAATTAAATAAAAACGAGCAGCGTTCACCCCCTCAACTCGCAGCCAGAAGAAGCGGCCACGTGATCTGGAGCCGATTATATGCCGCCAATGTTGATCATAGCCACGCGCTGGGGTTGGCAAAGCACAGGACACGCGCTGAGTTCCAGACATTGTTATGGCTCGGCTATTGTCGTCGTTGCAGCGATTGGACACTGGCCACTACCCGAATCCTTCTCGAGCTAGTAATTATCACGAGCCCAAATCGAGTGCCCAGGCAATGCTCGGGTCCAATCTATGAACAGCATTCAAATATCGTTATATGGGTGTACTGCGACCTCCACTTTACGTCATCAAATTTCGCAAAGGAGAGATTGAATGAAAATGATCGCTTTTGTTTCTGAAATTACACCGCCACAAAGGAGTGTCTTGGCCAGTGGCGTTGCGTGCGAGTAACTTTGAGTCCCACTAGTGACAGTAAGCTCGTGTAAAGTGAAAAACATTCCAATTGAATATCGTTGCACCGCCCCTTTAAAACCCCTCTATTCTGGGAAAAGTTGCGCCATTCATTGGTGGGGAAATACTCGAGAAACGTGCCGCGCGCCACTTCTTGGAAGAACATGGTGTCTGAAATCTAGCTCAGTGCTGCGCTGTGCCGCCATGATCTTCCCAAGAGAAGATTTGCACGTTGCACGTGCCTCGTGCATCGACGCACCTTGCGCTACTTTTGAAACATGAAGGGGCTTTTACAAATGCCCCAAGCCATAGTATTTGTTATTATTGCTGTTCTCACGCGATTGCACGGACGGCGACTCGCGTCACGAATCCTTTCCTTGTCACCGCCGATATGCCGCCGAGACGATCAGTTTTGCCGATTCGCCGGAGATTGATCTGTGTGAGAGTTCTGTCTGCTGCACCACACAAAAAACTAGGACCAGTGAGAGGCGACGCATTCATAACGTTGTGATGTCATGGCACCGTGCTGTGTCTCGCCGCCGCGCAACGAGCTTTCCCTGTCAATTTTTGAGTGACCGCGGTCGATGCTATGATTTATGCAGCATAAGAACGTGCCACGTAATTTCGCGCTTCGCGAATCCTTAGGTCTCACCTAGTGGCGTACCAACTTGTTTTTGAGTGGGGGGGGAGGGGCAAACCAGAACCCCCCCCCCCCCCCCCCCCCCCCTAAGGGCCGGAGGGCAGTGCCCTTGGTACCTCTTGGGCGCCGCCAGCCAGTGTTTGCCCTGCCCAGTGGAGGCTGTTTCAGGGGGGCAAAACACATGCCTTGCCCTCCCCCCACTCTGAGAACTGGGGGGGGGGGGGGGCAAGCGCCCCCCTTGCCCCTCCCCCCGGTTGGTACGCCCATGGTCACGCCTTATTGGCGACGTGCGCGATCGAAAGCGTCGCTGTGGTCGGCCTGTGACGATTGGCCGAATGCTGACTACGACGTCAGCAAAGTTTTTCTCATGGACAGAAATAAGAGAAATGTAAGAACTTTAATGTTGACGGTGTTGGCAGTGTTGCTTTGAGGGCGCATCGATTATAAGCTTCCACCATGCTAATTACAAACACAGTCGAACCTGTTGTTCGCAACGTAATGACGCCACGAGAGGGAACCATAGGAGGGCGCCACCACAACATCTCGCTGCTAATAGCCACCATAGTAAGGCCCCTTGACGTGTTCGTCTGTCTTGCAAGTGTCATGAAATCATCAAATTCGCCAGTGCACGAGCCCGTGCCTCGTGCGACGCTTGGGAGCAAATGGCGACGCACCACTAAAATGAGCGGCTATGGAGCGGCACCTGAAAGGCAGAGCCGTATATTAGGAGAGTTTGGACAATAGGCGGAGCAAAGGCCGCCGCCAGCGCCGAATATTCCCCCCACGCTTAGAGCGTAAACTAAATTTGTGACACAGCGTCGACCACTCAGGAGACCTCTACTCTATCTCACAAACGTCGACAGTGAAGACAAAGGCACAGGCGCGTGAGCCTAGCATCAAATTATACTTCGTTTCACTTTACCTGCGAGCGAAGCCAAAGCTAGAAGCGCGAGACCAGCGCTTTTTGCATTTCTCCCCAGCTCGCGCGCTCGAGCAAAGCCTGAACGCACGGAGCTTCCGTGCTCGCGCTTCCAGTTTTGGCTTCGCTCGCACATAAGGTGAAACGAAGTATAGTCGTGGCACAAATTTAGAGCACTCGACCACCGCTAGGGGCTGTTTCGCGGCCTGTGGTTGGGCCCGAGATGCTCGCCTATTCAAACCAATGTATGGCCAAACTCTCTCAATAAACGGCTCTGGCCGGCTCAAATTATACTTCGTTTCACTTTACCTGCGAGCGAAGCCAAAGCTAGAAGCGCGAGACCAGCGCTTTTTGCATTTCTCCCCAGCTCGCGCGCTCGAGCAAAGCCTGAACGCACGGAGCTTCCGTGCTCGCGCTTCCAGTTTTGGCTTCGCTCGCACATAAGGTGAAACGAAGTATAGTCGTGGCACAAATTTAGAGCACTCGACCACCGCTAGGGGCTGTTTCGCGGCCTGTGGTTGGCCCGAGATGCTCGCCTATTCAAACCAATGTATGGCCAAACTCTCTCAATAAACGGCTCTGCTGAAAGGAAACTGCGGTGCGGCCCTTGCTCGTGGTCTCGCGTGTCTCGCGTTTGCCAACAGTAGTAGCCGGTAAGCATGAATTTTATCCAGAGCTCACAACGCTGATTTGGCTTCCCTGGTCATTGTCTGGACCATCTTACGTTTGCCAAAGAAACGTGCGCTGTGGCGTATCCCAACGTGAGAGTTCAGACCATATCATATTCAATCATATATCTGTGTAGAAACGGCATGTTTTTGACATTCGGTGCGTGCGTAAACCAAGGCGGGCGTTGATGATGATTTTGTGACATCCATGAATATGGTCATCCTCGTGCCACTAAATTTGGTCATCCAACTTTGACTCTACGGCGTCGCGTAGCTCAAAAGAAAAGAAGACGCAAGTTCGGCCGAGTAAAGGCCTGTTCACACATGCAGCGGAGCGCTACAAGCATAGCGCTAACCTCGCGCTAAGCGCGTGCTGACCGGAGCGTTCAGCAGCTTTGTATCGCACCGCCAAAACTGTTGCTCGTGGCAGGCGATAAGTAGCTGACGGCACGTGAGGAGCGCTACATCAGCGCTTCGCTGCATGTGAGAACCGGCCTTTAAGGGCCGCCCACACTAGCGAGAAAACGCGAAAACGACTGCGAGAAACCAGGACATCCGTGCTGCTTATATCGCGTGCCAAGATGATTCCTTGAATTGGATTCCATGCTTCATACGAAGCACAGATGGGCCGGTTTCTCGCAGTCGTTTTCGCGTTTTCTCGCTAGTGTGGGCGGCCCTTAATACCCCTGTTAAGGGCCGCCCACACTAGCGAGAAAACGCGAAAACGACTGCGAGAAACCAGGACATCCGTGCTGCTTATATCGCGTGCCAAGATGATTCCTTGAATTGGATTTCATGCTTCATACGAAGAACAGATGTGCCGGTTTCTCGCAGTTGTTTTCGCGTTTCCTCGCTAGTGTGGGCGGCCCTTTACACGGCACACTCAGAGCCGTTTATTGAGAGAGTTTGGCCATACATTGGTTTGAATAGGCGAGCATCTCGGGGCCAACCACAGGCCGCGAAACAGCCCCTAGCGGTGGTTGCGTGTTCTAAATTTGTGCCACGACTATAGACGTTTCCACTGTTTACAAAACTCACAGTCCACACGTGTTAAATCACAGTCCAGAACGCGCACGTTCGTCGCTTCGGAAACCGAGCAAATCACGCGCCATACGCACGAACACTGAAAATGGAACCTGCCAAGTGCCCTTTTTTGGAAAGGTCTATACTTCGTTTCACCTTATGTGCGAGCGAAGGCAAAACTGGAAGCTCGAGCACGGAAGCTCCGTGCGTTCAGGCTTTGCTCGAGCGCGCGAGCTGGGGAGAAAGGCAAAAAGCGCTGGTCTCGCGCTTCTAGCTTTGGCTTCGCTCGCAGGTAAAGTGAAACGAAGTATAATTTGAGCCGTGCCGAGCGGAACTCCGCGTCTCAAGACGCTCGCGCACCCCACCCTTTGCACTGCTTTCTTTCAGCCAGTCTCAGGACGCTGTTCTAGCAGTGCAGACAAAGGCATGGGCACGAGCGCGTGGCTTTGGAAAGTGCCTCCTATGCACGAGGTCTCATACAAACAAAAGCGTTTCGCTGAGCTAGGCTCACGCGCCTGTGCCTTTGTCTTCACTGCAGACATTTGTGAGATGGAGTAGAGGTCTCCTGATTGGTCGACGCTGTGTCACAAATTTAGTTTACGCTCTACGCGTGGGGGGAATATTCGGCGCTGGCGGCGGCCTTTGCTCCGCCTATTGTCCAAACTCTCCTAATATACGGCTCTGGGCACACTTAACCGCGGTTAAGTCAGCTTTAACTGCTGTTACGCGGCACCACAGCTACCGCACTATACTCTTGGACAGCTATTTCATAAGAAGGGAAGAGAGCGCGTGCACTGCTTTGAGAGGTGCTCAAGCGCACGTTCACCCCTGGTTCACCCATAGTACCCATAGCTTTGACTGCATAGCCGCAGAATGTTGTGGGCAAGTATTGTGCGCTAATACCCCTGTTACACGGGCACACTTAACCGCAGTTAACTCAGCTTAACTGCTGTTTCGCGGCACCACAGATGCCGCAGTATACTCTCGGACAGCTATTCCATTACACGTGAAGAGCGCGCGTGCACTGCTTCGATAGATGCTCAAGATGCTCAAGCGCACGTTCGCCCATAGCTTTGACTGCATAGCCGCAGAATGTTGTTGGCAAGTATTGTGCGCTAACTGTGGCTTAGTGTAACTGCAGTTAAGTTTGCCCGTGTAACAGGGGTATAACTGTGGCTTATAGCGTAACTGCAGTTTAGTGTGCCCGTGTAATACCCCTGTTACACGGGCGCACTTAACCGCGGTTAACTCAGCTTAACTGCTGTTGCGCGGCACCACAGATACCGCACTATATACTCTCGGACAGCTATTCCATTACACGTGAAGAGCGCGCGTGCACTGCTTTGATAGATGCTCAAGATGCTCAAGCGCACGTTCGCCCATAGCTTTGACTGCATAGCCGCAGAATGTTGTCGGCAATAGACCCTTTCCGGAATTCAGTGCCATCTGGTGACTCAAATGACAGTTTAACTTTTTACCGTACTAATGGCGGCAATGAACCTGTGGTACACTGTACCTGTGGTGTGCAGTATTTTATGGGGCACCGTCACATTCGCAAGTCAACGGTAAATGAGAATGCGCGCGTCACAGTCCAGTTCTTTTTAAATCTTTTTCGGTGTCGATGGCGAAAAAGATGTAACCAGTCGGAACGAAGCGCCAACCCACATAGACGCCTTGATAAAATTCCATACATCAAGGGGCTTTGAAGCCGAGTGTGTGCTACTAACAGATTGACTGGGCCCGAGTTAGAAATGAACGCTTACGCAGCTCTTGCATCCAATTCCTGATTCACGTCGCGCTAACACCTAGAATGTATTGGCATCGAATCATCCGCTTAGGAGCATCTTCAACTTCTTCCTTCATCACTAAACAGAAGGCCGCCATTAGTATAGCACATATGCCATTTTTTAGATGATGATAGTGATCAAAGTTGCCAGTCTGAATTCCGGAAAGGGTCTATTATTGTGCGCTAACTGTGGCCTAGCGTAACTGCAGTTAAGTGTGCCCGTGTAACAAGGGTATAACAAGGGTATTAGCGTAACTTCCTTGCACCATGCCGGTGTACATTCTACGTTTTCGTGCAGAAAAAGAAAAAAAGAAATGCGATAGTACTTAGTACGTTGCAAAGGATACAGGCTTAGCAGCAAGGCCCCACAATGTAAGGTCAGTACCCACTGCGTCCGTGCCTTCAACTTCGCTTGCGCTTATGGTAAAATAGAGCCTTTAGAACATAGACGCTTTAGACACGCGCCAGATTACAGCCCAAATTTCTAACTTTATCTTGTCTTACCGAGATGCCAAGCCACTAAAACGAGAGTTTACGAGCCTTTACGAGGGCCAATGCTAAGAAGGACAGAGTAGAATCGAAAATGACAATAACCTGACCTCCTATGGTAATGACGTGAAGTAATAAGAATAAGAGCAACAAAAACGGAAGGTATATGTTATGGCGGCGGGCGTGCGCAGCTGCCGCGAGATGCAAAAAGCCGTGTAATCGGCAAACACATAAGAAAATGGGCCATTGAATAGCCGAAATGTATTGGCGACTCCAGGGAAATCGACGCCGCGTAGCGGCAACGCCGAGAAGTTCAGGAGAGGAGGTCGTTTCGACTCTGTCGTCTGCTATCGCTGCTTGGTTCTCGTAGGCAGCATAGAAACAAACATCGTTTCCAGTAATAATTTTTATGCTTCCGCCGTGTCATTCCTACGCACTAACTAGAAGAATGTTTCTACCGTCGAAAAATCGCTTTGCTTTTATACGTAACACCGATTTTACGCTGCTGTGCAAGAAATTAATGGTGGTCCGCGTGCTGAACGACGAAAACGACCTCTTTTCGTCCGCCATAATAGGGAATTGTAGTAGACCGTTTTTCTCCTCCGCTACAGTATCCCGGAAGAAAACGCCGCAGCTGCGCATGCGCGCCGCCAGCCTTATCTGCATAGTTCAAGGTCTTGTGGCGGATTACGGAGCGCTATCCGGGTGCTTAGCGGGCTGCGGAAACGGTCTACTACAATTCCCCATTGCCTGACCAGCGCGCCCACTATAGTTCGCCGGAGTCGCGAATAATGCGGACGCAACAAGCCATCGGAGTCAACCCAGCCCTGAGGGGACGTGAGTGTCCCGGTACAATGGCTAAGTTTGAGCTTGCCCAGAGCCCTACATTGAGAGAGTCTGGTCAGTGGGAGGAGTGGAGCGGCGAAAGCGTCGCCGCCGCAAGCACCACATAATCCCGCCGTGATGAACTTGCAAAGTAAGAATGAGATGGGATGACCTTGAAGGATTAGTGCTGCGCGGCGCAGGTATTTTTTGTTTCTGGATGAGGCTGAAAGTACATGCATGTAAAATTGCAGAAGATTGGGGGAAAAGGGGAGTTTCAAGGTGCTGAGTGCACTTACTGTGCCAGGAAAGCTGACATTGACAAGAAGCCATTCCTGAAACATGAGGCGAAACTGCGAACGTGGGGTGCACGTTCGAGGTATCGGTCAAAGCTCCCACAGAGACGAACCCACGATTTTCGCTGTCCACTCCGTCGTGGCCGTGGCCGCGAGTGCATTCAAAAGAAAGTTTGAGAGCGTTCTGAATGTCAACGTGACGACAACGTCACGTGCGTTGCCCTTTCAGTTACGAAGAGTCGCAAATTTCAACTCTAGCGTGCTGAAATGAAGTACTTCAATCAGTGGCGTAGCCAGGATTTTATTTCAAAGGTGGGGGGGGGGGGGGGGGGGGTCGTTCAACGGCATTATTACACCCCCCCCCCCTCTTAATGACGACGCAGGGTGAACTTGGCAGTACGAACGCTCACGGAAAGATGAGGGAGGCGCTGTTAAGATAAACCGGGTACCGCTGCATAGTCATTTTTCAAAACGGAGCAGGCTTCATTTACAGGAACACGGGCGTGGTGGCTCACTGTTCTACTGTCGTCGTAGTTGCAGCTCACCGACTTCAAAGCTTCCTCACAGCACACAACTCCCTCCGCTTTTTGACGTACCACTGCATTACCAACGCGTTCCGGCCAGACAAAACAAATGAATAGCTATACTGTCACAAGTAATTAAACAGAAACACAAAAAAAAAATCTCGACGCTGAAAAGTCTGAGCAAGCGTCCACGCAAAAACAATAGGCAATATTCCAAGCCGCCATTAAAATGGCCGAGACAGGGGAAGTTGAAATTCAGATCCCGCGAGATAACAAGTCGGCAACGTCACCGCTCTAACATTCCCGCTGGAAGCACGGAAGAGCATTTTAAGCGCTCTGTGTTCCTTCCTCTCATGTATTACCTGATCACATAGTTGGGAGATTTAAAAAGCACCGGCGTACATTGCAATTTCGGCGCTTCTGCCTGCAAAGATCTTGGAAAGCGGGGCAGCTCCCGGCGCTGAAGAGTTTTTGGAGCTCTATTCAGGCCTGGTTTCAGTTCCTGTACTCCAGTGCGAGCTGCTCATATGGGCTGCCAAATGCAACAGGGAGAAACGTGAAACGCCGTCACGTCTGCGCTACAGATGGTCGCCCTCTGTCCGGAGGCCCTATCCCAAACGTATATCGTCTCCTCAAGATACTAGGGACTCTGCCCGTAACAACGGCGGAAGCTGGAGCGCTCGTTCTCTTCACTTCGAGGATTGAAAACATATCTGAGCGTCCACTTCGAATGAGCGACTGCTCAGTCTAGCGCTTTTGAATGTTCACCGCGACATTGAAGTTTAAAGGGTCAATGAAGACGATTTTATTTAATTTTTTATATGGTTGTTTTTATGCTTCTGGGAACATAGCATGCTGCCCAATTTTTTGTAGACATTTGTGACGAGTCTTTCTGTGCCTACGAAAGAAGTAAAGAAACCGAAACTGAACAATCTCCATTCTTGTTTCTGGGCCCCCGAAACGGAGGTGACGTAGAGAGTGACGTCAAGTGTGAATAGTCGGTATCGGTAGTATTTAGGAGATCGAGACTCTGGTTACCGCGGTGGATTATAGCAGCGCGGTGGCGCGTTGGCGCGGTCGTTTCGCCGAAGCTGTCAACATGGACGGCAATGCCGCTCTCATGAGCGAGTTCAAGTTTCCGTTCAGTGACCGAACACCAACGTAACGGGAGTACGTGTTGTGGCGGCCCCCGACGGAGACCGCCCAGCCAGCCGGCAACGAGCGGCCCGCATGCCGAAGGACGGACGAGGGGAAGATGCCGAGGGGAAAGCGACAGCGATCCGGCCGTTCCGGGATCGATTCCTCCGCGGACGTCCTCTTTCGTCGTCAAAGAACACGAACAGCAATCCACACGTGAAAACTAGCGTCGCCACGAACGAATACTGGTCTTCAGTCGACCGTTAGAACGGCCATCTACTTCTACCATTTTGCAGAATCCTTCGAGAACCGTGTTCTTTTTTTTATTTTATTTTGTTTTGCCCATAGTTGCTCGTTGCCCGTTTCGCATCCAGCGTAGCAAAGAAAAAAACAATTATGCTGCTTTATTTACGGTTTAGTAATCATTTCCGGTCCGATTTATACTTTTCATGGTTATTTCAAGCGGAAATTAGAACAGTATTCCTAAAATCGCGAACCAAAACGTGACCGAGGGCACGTTTCTCGTTTCGACCAATCGCTGACGCGTCTTTTGTGACGTCGCGCTTCTTGGCCCCGCATCGGTCACGTGAGCTCCGCTTCTCCTGGCTTCTCCCGCAACTCTCGGGGCGCCGCCCCAGTCGATCCCGGTACGATTATTACCGCGTCTGTTTAATTGATTTGCGCGGCACACAAGCGCCGGTTTCGGCTGAAATTCGGGCAACGTGGCCTGAGACATGCCTGGAACCAAGTTCAATCGCCAAAAGATGTCCGCAATTATCTTCATTGTCCCTTTAAGCGGAGGACGTCCTGGATATTCTTTGCCGTGAACGCAGGCGGCTGCATCTTAATATGTAGGCGCTTGGCATAAATGAATTGATCAAGAGAGCCTGTAAATTGCCAAACGGGGCGCTGCTTAAACGACCGCCTGAGAGAGCACGCGAACGAGGGTTAAAAAGGCGGTCTCCAACGGTTCAGAGGTCATTCACCACCCGATCGCCAAAACACGCATCGGAATGCACTCCCTGCTCGGCCGACTTTCCCTCTACTACAGCAACGGGGGTCACACCTCGAGGTATGGTCGGGAGATACTAGAAGCCTTCGCCATGCATCTATCCAAGGACAACATCGGCTCCCCATCCATTGCCCTTTCGAGGAGAGAGATAAGATTTCTTAGTCCGGAGCTTTCTCCCTTCCACGTTCCCGACAGCCACGTACTTTTGTTGCTTTTGTCGGCATAGTGCTCCTCCTTTCCACCTTTTTTCACCCCCTTCCCCTTTTTCCTGTATAAGCAAACTCTTGGTGTAAATAAATGTTGTTGCCAGTTGCACGTTTGTGTTTGTCCGTCCCCTTTTCGTTTTTCTTCCTCAAGTTTAACCTGTAAATTGCTTTCTGAAATAACTAGTCACAGTTACTTTTTTATTCGTGGTAATTTCTAGTCGGAAGCTCAGCACTCAAGTGTGCGTGAGCGCAGCGCCACCCGTTGCTTACATTGCAGTTGTTTTACAAATAATTTAATATGTTTACATCACGGACAATGTTTTATATTATCACTGTTAGTTTTTTATGTTCGCTTTGGTTTGATTGAACTGTGTATTTTAGTGCGGATAGTTTGTTAAACTTGACCTAGAAATTGCCTCCTTGCACAAATGTTTTGAATACCCGTTCCCTAATTCTGAGATCAAGTTCGGCATCCATCAAATGAACATGAATAAAGAAATATTGCCTATTTTATTTAAATGAGCATTTTCTATCCCACAGACACCTTTCCCGAAAGCATATGAGTTGGAGATAGTCCGCGCTCCCCCTTTGCTCCATGCCCCGTGCAAAACCGATTAGCTGAGCAGGGGAGCGAGCGGGCCCCCGAGGGGGGGGGGGGGGGGGGGGTGTTTCGACCCCTCAACTCCCCCCTTCCTACCTACGCCACTGACTTAAATACATACTTCCCTAAAAAGTTTGATTGGAGGTTCTTTGTTAAGTTCATTGCCTCCGCTAGGGGAATATTCGTGGCTAGTAATTGGTCACAAGAGCTGTCAATCATCGCGCCCAAGGTCACTGAAAAAATTTAGGCCAATGACGTTCCCTTATTTTCGGCCTATTGTTACCAATTAATGACAAAACTCTCTACATATAGACCGTCCCATTAGGGTCATAGCAGAGAGGGTAAAAGAGAAAAAAATGCACTCCCCCTCTCACCCCGCATGTCGTCCGGTCCGCCGAGTGGGCGTAGCTAGCGTCCGGCTGGCGTGCAAACTGTGTTTAAAATCGCGTCATTTTGAAACTTTTAAGCGCAGATGCGCAGCTTTTGGTATGCCAGTTGTCGTGTAATACTATGCTAGATAAAAAGACTCACAGGGTCCAATTACGCTGTTACCTGCCTGCAAATAAAAAAAAAATAAATAGGGAAAACAGTGTCAGATTGGCCTGTCTCTCCGGCGAAAAGTAAATCCGGTTGCTGTACCTTTTTTACTATACAAAGTTCGTACTGGTGTAGGCCTTTAGCGACCATGAGTGGAAGTCTGAAATAATAAATAAAAACGTGCTCTCCTGCCGCAATACACCCAGCAGTTGAGGGTAGTACTGCCGGCTGACTCAACTGCTATTTAAGTAACGGAAAAAAGATATGGTAGTTGATCATTTACAGAAATAGAACAACAGAGAGCTGTAGGATGATTTTGGAGTAGACATAACTATTCTAAGAACGCGAACCACTTCACAACGGCAGCCACGAGCGAGAGTTCGATGTTCCGTACAGACCGCCGATACAGCTCAAAGATGAAGAACGGCAACCTCCCGGAGCTCTGGGCTCCACGCAGCCAAGGTGGCGGTGAATGTGGACGACTGTGCGCGCTTGTCCGAGCCTATTCATGGCGGACAGCAATTTCTACCGTGAGTGTCGTGTGAACACCGATTCTATTGCAAGTGCTTGGGCATTCGATCCGATGAATATAATTTCCTCATGCAGTCTGGGTCCAGCAGCTACGGATGCGTCAAGTGCGCGAAGCGGCTTGACCTCTCTGCAGCCCTGATTGCCTGCGATAACGGCACCAGGGACACACCCATCGAAAATTCTGCGTTTTGCCCAGAGCTTGCGAGTATATAGTGCCGGCGGCTCCGTACCTCCGAACGCCGTCACGCTGATGCAGAAGATGGCAACTTAGATAGACGCTCTAACGTTTTAGGTGCAACAGCTACGGGCCAAAAATGTGGCTCTTCGTGTGGAAATACGCGATTTGCGCGAGTGTGTCGTGGGGCAAACAGATTTTCTGCCGCTTCGCTTCGCCGGTCAACCGGCACCGCCAGTGCAAAGCTTCGCCTGTGTCTCCTCGACTAGCCCAGGCTTCTCGGGTGAGGGCGCACGCTGCCAGCCTTCTACTGCTCGTCCTCTGCGCAAGGTCCACCACCCCTCAGCGAAACCGATGACCCACGAGGCATCCAGCTACGCTTGGCACTGCTAAGCAGTGCACGCTACAAGTAGCGCCAAAAGCGCCGGCAGCCAGAGGCATTTTCGTCTCTCTTCGGCTCCGGGTACTATGGCGTCCGACGTACAGAAGCTACTGGCGGGGTTCATCGGAAACAGAACGGTGACATCTACGACACTGAAAACAAGGCACCGCTCGTACAGTTCCTTCCACGTTGCCCTGGACGAAGGACTGCTTGAAACTGTTAACAAACCCGAGCTGTGGCCTGCTGGCTGCGTCTTCCGTCCTTTTTACGGCAGCTTGTCACCTTCGCGGTTCTTCGAAGAGTCTGATATCACCCTAAAAACCACTAAAGGCGTCGCGCAAAACTAGCTTATACAACCAAAATACGAGGGGCCTCAGAGCAAAAAGTGAGGCGTTTTTCGCTAGTGCCTTCGTCTGCGAATATGATGTCATTTGTTTGACTGAAACTTGGTTAAATTCCTCCTGCACAGACCAGTCATACTTCTCAGATCAGTATTCAGTGTTTAGGAGGGATCGGAATTACACAGAGACGGTTAAAAATGGGGGGGCGGTGTTTTCATAGCGTGCAAATCTTTATTTTGGGTAGTCAGAAAGAGAGACCTTAAGACCTACGAGGAATGCGTCTGTGTTGAGGTGCCAGCGTCAGACGGCTCGAATTGCCTCATCGGTTGTTATTACCTTCCTCCTAACTCCGAAACCACCGAGTGTTTCAGAGCATTTTGCAGACCTCGAAGGCTGATTTTTTGAACTACAAAGCACACATTTATGGTGACTTCAATCTTCCTAAAGTTGATTGGTCAGCAGGCTAATCCACAGTGACTGCACTAGCGTAGTACGCGAGAAAGCACAATGCCTACTGAGCTCATCCATTTTAATGAACTGTATCAGCTTAACACGATAAGAAAATTTGCCCGAAACATTCTAGATTTGATAACTAATGTTTCTTTTCACGTATGCGAGACGATTGTACCAGTTTACACGTTTCATCCGCCGCTTTCTCTGTCTTTTTAGGGGCGAAGCTCCTTAGGGTCTAGCCTTGTCCGTCCGTACGTCCGGCGTCCGTGCTCACAAAAAAAGGAAAAAATGTTTGCGCAGTCGACAGGATTCGAACCTGGACTAGAAACCCAGTGGATTTCTAGTCCATCGCCTTAACCACTCGGCCACGACTGCGGGACGAGTAGGGGACTCTGAGATGTGGTAGTAACTCAAGAGCTGGGGATGTCATGTATGAAACGTTGCATGTAGCCGCTCAACGTCTATACAGGAGAGGGCGCTGCGGTCAAATGCGTATATAATCGCGTTAAACCTTGCATGCATGGCTCTGCATTTCACCGACCATAAAGCAGTAATAATAAAGTCGAAACGCAACCCGGAAATCAGCACTACCTATGAGCAATAAAAAAAAAAATCAGCACCATCAGCACTACCTATGAACAATAAAATCAGTATCATCAGCACCACCAGAGCTTCGCCCCAATCAACATAATTCACCACGTGGAGATGCGGTCATTTTTCTTGTCATTCCGAGTGCAAAAAGTGCAACACTTATCAAAGTTTAGATATGCCTATGGCGATTACGCGGGGCTATATGGCAGTCTGCGTAGCCATGATTGGTCTGGTTCCTTCAGCGTAACGATCGTTGACTCTTCCGTCGATATGCTGACGACGACTGTACATGATGCCATGAAAGAATTTATTTTTAACAGATTTAAAATATATATATGCAAAAGCGACATTACCATAGACTATATAAGAAGTTGAAATGGCGAGTATTGGCACACAGATTCTCAGTCTGTAGAAACAATACTTAAAAAAGCTTCTTGCCCGTGTCGAGGGACTTTACCATGGATAGTCTGTAACGGACTTTAAAAAGCAACCGTATCGTTTTTGGCGTCATGTACGAACACAGAGTAAGGACAATGTCACCACAACTGTGTTGAAAACCGATTGGTAAGCTTTTTTGCACACCGGAAGAGGTACGTGAGGTGTTCGCTCGTCATTTCAGTTCTTCTTTTCTGCAGTCAGAGAAGCACGCCGCTGGTTTGAACCTTGCGGAATATTTTGTCTGTTTAGTTTGTGAACGTGTATCAGAAAACGAAGTGTCACTTGCTGTGCGTAAGCTGAAATCAAGATTTCTACCAGCCGCGATGGGCATCCCAAACTTCATTATCTAAGAATGCGCTGAAATCCTGATTCAAGCTCTAACTCATGTGTATAATTGTCATTAGAGCGCGCTATGTTTTCTTTTCGGTGGAGCATGTTTGTGGTGTCCCAATATTCAAGTCTGGAGATCCCTATGATGTAAACAATTTTCGTCCAGGTCACGTTCGTGCGGATTTTTAAAAGCTTTGTAAATTGTCATCTATGAACGTCTACATTTTTATTTAAACAGAAAATATCACCATTGAAGCACGGCTTCGTAAAAGGCTGATCTACTGAGACAAATATGAGCATTTCCCTCGGGCTTAGCGTGCCTTTAGTACAAAGCCGCGGTCAAGTAGACTCTATTTATTTTGATATGTCAGAGACTTTTGACAAGGTCTCACATAACATACTTTTGTACGATTGAATAAGTATGGCTTAGGAGTGATTTACTGTTCGTGGTTTGCAAATTACTTCGGAAATCTCCAGAATCGAGTAGTTTTTCAGATTGTATGTCTGAGCCGTTCGTATCATCATCAGGTGTTCCCCAGGGCTCAAGCTTGGGCCGTGTTGTTTTCGTGTTCATTAATGACTTGCCGTCGCAGGGGCACAACTCCAAAGCAATATTGTACGCCGATGACTTGAAATTGTTCAGAAAGGTGAGAATGTGAAGGACTGTTTTTTTGTACAAAATGACATATGTTCTGTTGAGCAACGGTTAAAAAAGAAATAGACTGCAACTAAACAAAAACAAAAAAAAAACTTTGGTAATGTCAATGAGCAGGAGACACGACTGCATCGTGTTCAACTCTATTCTTTCTGGCAGTCAGATTACAGCGCGTGTCTCTTATACGGGACCTTGCTGTTCAAGTGGACTCCAGGCTGGATTTTTACCATCATGTGCTCAGAATAGCCAGTCAAGCATTACAATGCCTTGGTGCTGTGTCGCGGTTATCGAGAAGATTTCGCAGACCACACTGCATTCGCTCTCTTTATTGTTCACTTGTCCGGCCGCGTTTAGTGTTTGCATCCGTAATTTTGAACTCTGTGTCTTTGTCCTATAGACGTTTTTCGTTTCCTCTCGTTCTCAGTCACGTGCGTTTCATATCCGGTATGCGCGACGAAAAAATAATAAAACGTTTCAACCTGGAATATGCAAGAAAAAATAGTTGAGGCAAAACAAGAATGTGTGACAATCGCGCATTATTCGTGAACATCTTCCATCGGCGTGGAGAGATCAGAACGGTGACTTAACGCATACCAGAAGTGACGACATTCAAGATGGCTGTGCCCTTGTGGAAAAGGTGCATAGCAATGTAATCCAGAATGTCCAGCAGAAGTTCATTCGTATTCTGTACGATAGACACATTGGTCTCCGCCGTTTTTATAGCTACAGCTCTGTTTTCGAATACCTTGGCCTTCAGACTCTTAATGACAGGAGGCTTGCACGCAACACGACATTTTTACGCAATGTCGTACTCTAGGAAACAAAAATGCCATTGTGCAGTGCCGCAAAGTCATAGCGTGACGAAACACAGTGACCGCGGCCATGTATACTAGAAGGTGCGCGCTGGCACATTCTGCTGTGGGCAGGTGAGGATTAGGGTAGAGGTCGTGGTATTTTGGTTCACACTGATTCCCACAATGCCTAACGTGGCATTACCCCGCGATGACGCGCTTCGAGTTTTAGAATAAATACGTCGGGCCCGAGCCGGATACTAAGGGTCTTTCGACGCGTTGACTTGACACGAATTCCAGCCGAACGTGTACGCTGCGAAACAGCCGCCACTGGGCAGGGCAAACACTGGCCGGCGGCGCCCAAAGGATACCAAGGGCATCGCCCCCCGGCCCTGGGGGGGGGGGGGGGGGGGTGCTGGTTTGCCCCCCCTCCCCCCCACATACACTTAAGAGCAAGTTAGAACGCCACTGGCTTTATCTCATTCTGATTACATCAAAATTCTAATGCACAGGATTTGTTCGTTTTTAGGTGGGTTATTTTCAAACCCATTTTCTAGACGGCAATAAGATCTTGCAGTTATCCAGAAAAACCGATCTCGCCCGCTCCCGGTGTCAAGCGACGGCGCGTGTCGTGCGGCTTTGAAGCCAATGCTACAGGGGCCCGTGCTTTGAACGGTGCTCAAAGCTGCACACGCGCGCTCTTCCATTCTTCAGAAATGCCCCGCGCCTCGGCACGCTCGCTCACCATGCACGCGAAGCATAAATGAGTAATAAAAATAGGAATTGCAAAGAAAAAAAAAAATCCGAAAGTAAATTATATTTAGCGTTTTGATAAAACGCTAAATGTAGTGCACAATGTTTTTTTAACGTTTTATTAGCGCTAATGAGTAGAATGAGCAGATGCTGAAAGGTACTTGTACACCATTTCTATGTTTACAAAATCACAGCCCAGACAGCTATGATTTTTTGTCGTTTCCAAAAGTGAGGATAGCACCAGCCATACGCACGAACGCTGAGGATCGCACCGGCCAGAAGCTAAGGAATGCTATAGTCTCGGAGATTTAAAGGCGTAAACAAGGGGCTTGAGACTGTGGCGTTGTTCTTCAAAGCCGCCTCACCACTATAGCGTTCCTGACTGTTCGCCCCGCGTAGGGCTCAAGTACTGTACAAAACAGCAGAGAAACGTAACTAAAACATTCTACTTAATGGCAAGAGTCTGAACCTGGGACCGGCGTTGATTAGCTCCCTAGCTCGTGGATGCCATGGATGCGGTCGTTCCTTCTCTGCTCAGGCCCCTCGTTTTTCTCGTGCCCGAGTTCTTCCTTCTTCTTTTCCAACCAATGGCCTCTCGGTTTTTCCGGTGCTCATAAACTTCAGATGAACACGTCTGGTAAAAAACCTTTGGTGGTCCCGCCGGGAACGCACTGCTAAATGACAAACTAGCGATGGACATCTCCAAAGCCAATACATGATGTCAAGGCGTTAGTTGCGTGAGCAGTGCAGGAATGCAATAATTGTTTGCCTGATTGGGGTAAAACTGTAAAAAGAGTCTTGAAGGAGACAATCGGAATTGTGTCTGCAGGAAACCGTCGATAACTATAGATGGAGCGAACCGAAAGTTTTTGTTGTTGTAATAGTTTTTGAGAGCACATCTCTTTAACGCTCGTTCCCGTGTTTTGCGGCGTCGGCGTCGCCGTCGGCGCAACCGGAAGTGGGCGGGAGGGTACGGAGAAGGAGGAGGGGAGGGTACGGAGGAGGGAGGGTGCGGAGGAGGAGGGGAGGAAGGAGGAGGAGGACACGGAAGAAGAGGAGGGTGCAGAAAGAAACTATGTATATTTCTTTCTCAAATTCTTTAGCATGGTATCTCGCAAAATCAAAATACCTCAAGATTCGGCGCTCTAATTTTGTATTGCAGAGTTTTTTAGACATCTTATTTTTTAGCTTTTGGTGATGGGTCTGTGGTTTGCCTTATCATGTGGCTGTGTAGGACTTGCGAACGGATGCATGAGGGTGCGCTTAGTGGTGGTTTCTTTGTTTTGAAGCGTTGCCTGTACCTTGTTTTGTACGAGCGGAGAGCCCTCTTCCGCGATTGAAGGCACAAAGGCGTGTGCATATTCCAGGAGACTGTGTGTTGTGCTGCGTGGAACATGAGGTTGTTCTTTTAATTGAGGGCACGACGCGTTGTACCATGGTGGGAGGTCACAAAGACATGTGCGAATTCCGGGAAACGTGTGTGTGAGAGATGGTACATAAACGATTGTGTCAATAAAGTTTAGTAGCTGCATTTGAGACGTTTTGTATTTGTCCCCTTCTTCGTCTGTAGTCTTCGGTTTTTTTCAAAGACGTGTAACAACCACCAGCTCGCCTCTTTACTTTCTTTCTTCAAGGTTGTTTCGTTCGACGAGTGCAGTAAGGACAAAGGCTGCCTTTGTCTCCACTGGATTCGTCGAACGCGTTCAAATGTGAAAGCCAGACGCCGGCGATCTGCGGTATAACGCGTTCGAAGAGCGTAGTTGAGACAAAAGCAGCTAGCTTTAGGTATACCCCCTAATCAGTTCAACCAGAGCTCGGCGTTGTGGCGTCCCCGTGCGCTCACGTCTCCTCCTCTCCCTCAGTTTCTCGGCGTATAGCACAACGTTTTTTTTGTCTGCTACATTGTATTTTGTTAATTTCTGTTATTATATGTATTTATTTATTAGCTATTCGCTAGCTTGAAAAATATGGTAATCATTGTAGCGCACTTTTCCCGTGACTGCAGGATGTCCTACGACAACTATTGCTGCGTGCCTTGGTGGAAGCTAGGCATGATGATTTTTCGTTTTCGACGTGACTCAAGGTACGCGACAGACGTCACCTCCATGGCTTCCTATTGTTTGTTTGATGACATCAACTGTAGACGATATATACTTAAGGTGTTTTGGTGCTATTGCGAGGAGAGTTAATATTTGTTGACATTTTTTTGCAAGAGTTGCTTTGCCACTTCTTGCTCTTACTTGCACCATCCTTTGTTTTGCAAAACTAGGCTCTGACTATGCTTCAAGTCTAGAGGGTCATGTCCTTCAGTTCTATTAAGGCGATCCGGTGTGGTCATGATTTTCTGTGTTGAAGTTTTGTCTTGAAACAGATTATCCTTTCAAAACAGTTCATGATGGTCTTTCTCGTGCACAAATTAACGTACATATAAGAATGTGAATGGCAAGTTATGGCACTGCGAGCGGGAAACGCAAGTCAAGGCACTCCGAGCATTGGCACTGCAAGCGGGAAACGTAAGCGCGCTGAGCTGCGTTGCGAAAGCCCTATTCTATAAGCCGTCTACACCAAACTTGTTGCGTTTGGGTACCCCAATTTCTTAGGGGAATCCAAACAAACTCTGGGGCCTCCTATTCTAAAACTCTCTACTGTTACCAACACGCTCATTTTGCAGATAACAGAAGCTTATATATTTTTTGGTCAGGACACGAAGACTCTTTGAGCTCGTCCGTTATAAAGGGTAAAGCCGCATCATCATCATCATCATTAGCTACATCGCACGGAGGCCATGTGGGATATTCACTGGACGCCATATTTTAGGGTGGTGTTTGGAGCAGGACTAGAGTTGGTCGTGGCTTGGAGCGGTTGCTCAGAACTAGCTCAGATTAATAGGCTGCTAAGTCCGTCAATCTCGATGGTGCGGAATGCACGTTGCAAAAGAGCTGTGGAAGCTGGCCATCATCACACGCTCAGTAGTCGCGCACACAGCTATGGCCACCAGTGAATACTACCTGTCATCTTTTTCTTTGTCTTTCATTATCGTGATTTTTTTTGACAACCAACTGCCGTGTCGTGTTTTTTTCTTAAGCTTTTCACAAGCCACTCATTTGCCAAGAACTACGCGACTTTTATAATTAGTTTTCTAAGAAGATTTACTGTCTTTATAATCGTCTTGTATCATACTATGAAGCGAAGTATTGATTTAGTAGTTATATTTTAGTTTATTTCTATTTGTCATCACCAACACATTAGTCGTTAGTTTTTAAGACAGCGGGAGTTTAGCCTATCAGAGTATGGCGACCTTGTTACCCACTGTAGATGAAACATTTAGAAAACGCAGTACAACTGCTAGCATGGGGTCTTTAACGTGCTACTACAAGAGAAAAAAACGATAGGTCTAGATTAAATTCTGCGTTAGAACATTTTATGAACAAATTTTGAAGCTTCATAAAGCGCCGCCACAATTTATTAGAAATCTCGTTCTGGAACAACTCGAGACACCAAGACTTTTGGGAAGAAACAGAAGAAGACACATCTAGAAAACCCCCAAAGCTCTCCAGGCTTTCTTGCGTCAGACTTCCGGTCCGGGTCGTAGTTTAGCTAAGGTACATCATATACTTCAACCAGACTTTCACTACATCTGTAGTCTATCTTCACCAGCGACCCACCGACTACGCCAAGCAACCAAGATCGTGAGTACGAACGCGACGACAAGATGAAATATTCCGAACGTCAATGGTTGAATTTTGGCTCTCTGCAGCGCTACTCTGTCCTCGAGCTGTCATTTCAAGGACTCCATGGCCGACCTGCGAAGTGTAATCACGGCTCAATGTGAGGAAATCGGAACGTCGGACGGAGCGCATACCACAGACGACGATATGAACGAAATCATAAACTCCATGTCCGAGCTGCATGTGGATGATGCCATGTTCCAAGCGCAAGACAGCATGTCTGCAACGGACAACGGTATCCCAGATGTAGACTTGTCCGACACACAATCATGTGAGATGCGGGATGCCATGATGGACGTTGCGCCGGACGTCATGGAGGATGTTGCGCATGATTTCACGACGAGTCTTTTGTCTGGAACGCGGATTTCGTCCAGCGGGGACGCGCAACTGCAGTCGTTTCTAGACCTGTCATCCCAGTGTCCCCAAGGCACGACTCGGTTGACGTCGTGGTCTGAACGGGAACCGTGGGCCGCCTGGGGTTGGGAGTGTACCGGTCGTCCGCCGTTTTCGGGAGCGCATCGCTCGTCGTCCTGTCCCAGTTTGTTGCCGACGCAGGACTGACGAAGCTGATGCAGCAGGTCCTGGTACACGAGACAACCGGTGTCACGGAGCCGCTACATCACTCGTTCAAGTGCCGCACCTTTAATATAAAAAACAAAACAAAATAGACGATGCATGTTGCCAACAATCAAGGAGTGCACTAATGTTTGTGTGGCTACAGATAAACATAATTTATTAATTATCAATTCTTCTTTTGTTATCTGACTACTTGATTATGCTTATGATACCAAAGTAGGTTATTTATTTACAGGAATCATTTACCGAATGTTCGTCCTGGCAGATGTGCGCAAAGAGGTGTTTATTCTGCCGGCTGTGGCGGATCAACTACGTGACATATCGTCCATCTTTGACACAACAGTATCATATACACGTGCGCGGCTTATAAACGTTTTGTTTTACAAGAGCAGAGAGCCGGGGACGGGTACGTTCTGTTAACTGGTTTTTGGGCAAACCTATTTTTGCGGTAATCGCAAGAAACCACTCTCTCTCCGTGTTTTACCCGATCAGTTTATGCTTTTTAGAATTACACTCAATGTGTTTACCAACTGTATGTTTATTGACCTAGTCGTTAATCATTTACGGCCCACACCTGACCTCTAGAGGAATGTGCACTGACAGTTTCGGTAAGGCTATAAACCGGCTCTACCAAATAATTGCTTATATTGTGATGATGAATTAAGGAACTTCACAAATAAGTCTCCTGATCCTGCTAAATTGTATCGTTTCATTAAGACGTCATACGTTTAAGATGTTTTAGTGGTGGAAAAACGTAAACGGGAAAAGGCAATGTGAATTATGACAATTATGTTGTAAGCGAACATACAAGGTATTTTTTTATTCATCGGAGTATTTGTCAAAACGAATGTACAGTTGGAGTACCAATCGACATGAACTTGCTCTGTTATAACGTAGTTCTATAAAAATAAATTCCGGAATAACAACGTGCGCCGTTTCTTTTTTTTTTTTTTGTTTAATAGAACTTATCTCAATTTATTCAAAAGGTATTTTTGCGTTTTAACTGGTGACTCATCTCATCAATTCTAAAGTTAAACAAGAACACGTCTCTCACCTAACTACAATTGGGTTCCTATGTGAAAAAAAAAAAAAACTACAACGCGCTATCGACAGCCACGTGAAGTCCAATGAATCGATTTTACTATGAAATAGATCATCCTGTAGGTGAGTATGTAACTTGTGCGCTTATAAACTAAATATAAGTGCAAAAAAAAAGATAAAACAACGTAACCGTGTAGTTTATACACTTCAAGAAATCAGGAGCGTCTACTTTCCAGCAAGCAACTTGGGAAAGCAAAATGCTCGAATCTACGGCGTAACGTAGCAGCTTGGGCGAGTTGGTTGCACATTATTACACACACCACAGCGCACTATAGCAAACAACACTCACTCCCTTACACACGAAAAATAAAGCGCGGTTTGTTTGAATTTTGCTTTATTTTTCGTGTGTAAGGGAGTGTGTGTTGTTTGCTATAGTGCGCTGTGGTGTGTGTAATACTACGGCGTCAGCTCGGCAAAAGACGAGGCTGACAATATGTATACGCCGAGAAACTAAGAGAGAGGGAGGATGAGAAGAGGGCGCGGGGAGACGTCAGAACGCCTAGCTCTGGTTCGATTGATTAGTAGGTAAACCTAAAGGTAGCTGTTTTTGTCTCCTCTGCACTCATCGAACGCGTTGGAACGACGGCGTCCGGCGTTTAGCTTTCGCACGCGAAGGCGTTCGACAACGGCAGTGGAGAGAAAGGCAGCTAGCTTTAGGTCTACCCCCTAATTATTCGAACCAGAGCTCGGCGGTCTGACGTCCAAGCGCGTTCTCGTCTCCTTCTCTCCCTTCTTGACTCCCTAAAAAAAGAGACTTTCAGCCATTCCACTTTGGTAAAGGAAGTCAGCGAAGCTGTACTATGATGGGACGATCTCAAGCACGACCTCAAAGACGACGCCTAGAGGACGACGTCTAGGACGACTTTTAGGACGACCTCGAGGACGACCTCCGGGACGTCTAGGACGACCTCAAGGACGATGCCTAGGACGACCGCAAGGACGAAGTCTAGGACGACCTTAAGGACGACCTTAAGGACGACATCGAGGACAACGTCTACGACGTCCTCAAGGACGACTTCTAGGACGACCTCAAGGATGACTTCTAGGACGACCTCAAGGACAACTTCTAGGACGACCCCACTGACGACATCTAGGACGATGCCTAGAGAAATTCAGCCTTTCCACTCTGGTGAAAACCAGAGTGGAAAGGCTGGAAAGGTTGCCGCCATCTATGAGCGAGGCCGGCAAGCCGGTTGTCTGGTTGCCACCGTCACTCATAGAGGCGGTAGCTGTCTAGAGTTTTATGTCGACATTTCTTTGTGGGGGACACGATCTTCGGGAAACTAGCCCTTAACAGCTCCGCTGTAAAAAGTTGGTATCGTCGGGTAAGTTAATTAAAAAAAAAGTAATTAATCGCTGTTAGAGATAGTTTGTCAAAAATGTATTTAAGTTACAGTTACTTAAGATAAAAACTAACGCGTTAACGTTACAGTTCCTTTGCCATAGTATCTTAGTTACTTTCAAGAAACTTTCACTTTTTGAAAATTTAACAATGAAGACATTGATGACAACACACAATGACTACGATTTATATTGATTTAAAAAAAATCTCCACTTTCACTTTTTGAGATATATATTTATATATCATTACCGTCGTAAGACTTTATTAGAGAGTCTTAGTAGACCGTTTCCATTTTCCGCTCCGCTCTGAGGGTGCCAAACTGCGCATGCGCGGCCTGCTTCAGCGGAATGGAAAGCGGAGGTCCAAAAACGCGTTTTAGTAGACCGTTTTGCTTCAGCGTAAGAGCGTTTTGAGAGCGTTCAAGAAATTCGCTTGCGTAGCCCCACAAGTGGACGTTTATAGTACTAGTAAGACAGAAAAACTAAACGTTAACACCAAGAAAGTGAAAGGGAGCGTGTTTGTACAGGTGGTAAAAACGAAGGCGAGAATAATGAACACAAAAGAGTAGGCGCGCACCCGAAGAATATTACGCTATAAAATATAAATATAATCGTTCCACCCTGTGCTACTTTTCTTCTTTTATGGCATTAAACGTTTTCTGACTGACTGCGAGTGAAGCCGAAGGTATAACAAGGAGCATGCATGTTGCTCTAAACGGCACTTGCACTGCACGAGCGCGCGTGCTGGTCAAGGACGCTGAAAGGCCGGCACTCGCTCTTGTAGCTTCTGCTCCACTCGAATTAGATTTACGTATTCGAAGTACAAAAAATGAAAGAAAAGGACGAAGTTTGCGCATTCCGAGTACACCCTTTTGCTAAGTACGAGTACAGTGTTGCTCAAGGCTATACTCTGTTTCACCTTGTGTTGTACCGCAGGAAAGGCTACAAGCTCGAGCTCCTTGCTCTATGGCACACCTCGGCGGCACAAGCTCTCGTGCACCAAGGGCAGCTGCCAACGCTATGAGCTCGCGCTTCTAGCCTTCGCTGCGGTACAACATAAGGTGAAACGGAGTATAGACCAGGGTGTAAGATAGACAGGTGGGGAAACGGCCCATAGAAACCTACCGCAGCGCCGTGACCGGATTGTGTACTCGTCTGCTTGCGGGTACCCTCGATTTGCGACAGATGGCGCTGCGGCGAGAAGAAAAAAATCAGAATCGGATTTGCATGGAACTTTATGAGAGAGTGCGCAAAATAAACCGAGAGTACGACAGTCCTCAATTGAAAATTCATGAGAAACGATCTCCGTCAGTTTAGCCGGTCGCCACCGGTCGCCCTCTCGGAGTGAGAATTCGCGGCGCTCCACATAGATGGCGCCACAGAAAAAGAGAAATCCGAGGGGGACACAATCCGGTCGCTCATTTGGCTCTCGTTTCCCCACCTGTCTATCTTACACCCTGGTATAGACCCATCCCAAAATTACGCCCTCGTCTGGCAGAGTTTGAAATACTGCACAGCTGCGTGTGCAAAAGACACCATAAAAATGGAGAATCGATCGCTTATATATAGTTCACTTAAGAACAGTATTATACAAGTAATAGCCTTGCCACATTAATGGTGTCTTTTGCGCACGTCACTGTGCAGGGTTTTCAAATTTGCTTGAAGAGGGAGTAGTTTTGGGATGGGCACCTGCACGATGAATCCCCGCGGTTCTCAATGAAGGAGACTTCTACTAACGAGATTGAGCTGGCGAGACATCGAATCAATGATTTGTATCCCTCATGCCATGAAGCGCCGAAGCTTCCTTTCCGAACGCGGTTTGCTGGATAATGCCAACGTAGAAGAAAAACCCTTTAGGAGGCAATACCGCTTAAAGAAGGACCTGGCTGCTCTGCAAGTGGGCCTCCAAATCCCAGCACCCGACAGATCGGCGCAGGGTGTTGCCAATCTGGCCAGACGCTTTGCATGGATCTTTGTCGACTGGCCTATCGCAACCGTCTGTTCGGACTTGGATGAGTGCTTGGACGAAACTTGTCGGTGTTCTTCAGTATTGAGAACCTCATCGTGGTTCACATCAACGAGAGTTTCGGCCACCTGCTCGCTGACATGAACAAACATTGGGGGTTGACCCTGGTGAAACTGGAGCTGTGCTCACAGGTGAGACCCTGCATGGTTTATGTAAATGTCGTGTTTCCATTGTTTTTAGCACAGCTGCTCTATCTAGTAAAATGTTACTCTTTTTGATACGCCAATAATTTACGTATTTACTTTTGTTTCGGCACAAAAAAACAAGGTGTACATGGGCAGTGTCAGGACAAGTCACGACGAGCGCGCTTTTAATCTGTGAGTTTTAGTAGGAGCCCTCTTCTCTACTTTACGCTCTGGAAGAAGCATCGCCCCACCGCGCATGCGTAGCCCGCTCCGAGTTGGAGCGTATAGTTAGCGGAGTGAGCGTGCGCTCCGCTTTACAAGTTGCAGAGCGGACTTCCCTCAGCGTTCTTAGCGGGATCGCTTAGATCTCAAGGTGACTGCACTTGCTCAATACGCGTCGATGTTTTTCACCTTGACCTCAGCTTGAAAAAGGCCGACTCAAGAAGTAAAGCGTACGTCCCACGCGTGAAAAGTAAACCATTCCATCTGAGTTTTATGTAACACAAAAGAGCATAATCAAACGAAGTGAACGAGTTTCACTTTGCAACCAACATGGTGTCGGTAAAGTCGTCGCGTTTTTGTGGGCCTCCTATGGCTATGCAATCAGATGTACGGGAGCGCGTGCTTGAACGCCAATTATACCTGTACACGCGTCCTCCTGTTGAAAATGACACTGAAAGTTGAACACGAGCATAGCGCTCGCTAGCCGCACCAAAAAAATCATTCCTCTCAACTTTATTTATTCATATTCGCTCGCAATTTTTGAATTGTTTAACTTTCCTCCGGAACTGTTCGCCTTAGATTTCCTTGGTAGATTTAGAAAATAATAGAGACTTGAATGCAGCCTTTTTAAAAGTGCATGCCATGCTGCCTCTATTCTTCAAGGCCGCCTTATTTTGGCCAAGCGTCTAGGGAGCAAGAGAGCTGCGTCATTGTTTGTCGCGGATGCGTGTTTAAATGTATTAGACACGAATGCTGCGTCAATGCTGGATATGAAGTCGGTTCTAGTCACAAGTCTCGCACTAAATGCGATGCCCAAAATATAGACCTTTCCAGTGTTTACAAAATCACAGTCCAGCGTGCGACCTTCACAGCCCAGCACGTCCGTGGTCGTCGCTTCGGAAAGCGAGCAAAGCACGCGCCATACGCACGAACGCTCAAAATGGCACCGGCCAGAAGCTCGTTTTTGGAAAGGTCTATAACGGCCGAATATTTTACCCGGCGGTGTTTTGAAAAAAAGTTACCATAAACGGTGAAAAGAATATTGCACGTCAAGTTTTTGTCTGGTGAAAACCAGACAGGCATAAACAATTCAAAATTTATCAAACACAAGACTGGACTTCTAAGAAATAGCGGTAGACTAGAACGCGTTTCAGAAGTTTCGTTTTGAATGCACAGTTTGACGGCCTCAGAGCTTAGCGAAATTAAGAAACAACTATTTTTTTTTTTAAATTTACGATACACATTTTTTTGCAACCCTACCATCGAAATACTCTTTATCTTATATGAGTAACAAGTCCCATATCACATGTTTTGGTAGTGTTTAAGTACTGCCGTGTTGTAAGAGTGCCTTTTTCTTCTTTTTATTAGGCCGTCAAAGACAAGGGAGCACCCCTGGACAACTTTTGGGGTTTTGTTGACCGCACAGCACGTCCATGCCGTCCGTCAAAGAATCAGATGCCATACTTTTCTGGTCACAAGAAGGTGCTCGTCGTGAAGCACCAGGCAGTGATGTGCGCAGACGGCACAATTTGTCAGCTGGACGAACCCTACGAAGACCATGGGCATGTTTCTTTTTTTTTTTTTAATATTCGAGTGCGTAAACTGATCACAGTGAATCATATCCAAGCTGTTGTACTGAGCGAAATACTTGTCAAACTAGGCTGAAAGGCGTCTAGAAATATTTTAATAAAAAAACATTTACTAACGACTCCCATTTTACTTCTCAGATGTGCGTGTGCATATTGCGTCTAATCAAATTACAGTGTTTCTGTTGACTTCAGCATTGTAAAAGTAGCCTGTGTTGCGCGGCCTTCTATTGCAAGAAAACACCGTAGCACAGGTGAGGCTGAAACTAGGCAGGAGCTTAAGCCGAAAAACGCAATTTCAAAAACACAAAAAAGAAATGAAAAGAAGTGTAGCCAAGCAAAATGGTTTCATCTCATCCCCCATGGCAGATACATACACTGCGCTCCACTGTTAATACGAACACGATAAAATCGCTTTTATTTGCAGTTTATTTTTTTGACAGCTGTTGAGAGAGCTGAAAGTTTGTCGCTCAGATTAGTGCCCCAAACGAGCGCTTCATTCCACACCAATAGGTTGATGTCAGCCCCTCGTATTTAAGGTGAAAAATAAAAACAGGATATTGATTGTTCCCGGTAACAATGTCGCGCAGTGTACAGAAACACCAAGGTACCCTATCACAAACCGAAGCATACGAAGAAGAAAAAACTCATTCCATTGGGAAAACAAAAAAAGGTAGAGATATAAATGGAGCACTCACTTTCACCAATTTGCACTGTCTTGCTGCCTAAAGCAACCTAACAAAATATCTGTCCGTTTGCCAACTGCTTTAGTCTTTAGTCTTTATTTTTTAGCTCTGGAGAGACGCGGCACCGCGGAAAGGCAGCAGCCCGTACCATGGAGGCCCGCGGTGCCGCGTCTACGAAACATGATAATGTGATGAGTATGTACATGCAAGATGACGACGTTATGGGTTGTTGCAATTGGGGAGGATGGCAGTACGATTCGCAGAAGTCCAGATTTCGTGGAGGCGGATTGGGCGAGTGAGCAGCGAGCCATGGGGATCTGGCACGCCGTTCGATCGGTGCATGAAGGCAGCCCCAGGAACATGATGGCGCCGTTGCTCACTGGGGTCCACTGGGGTCAAAGCATCAGGCTTCAAGGAGGTAGCCCAGCCAAAGTAGAAGCTGCCGCCTCCGAGGAACCGAGGCCCAGGGACTCAGATTAAGGCACCGCCGTCGCCCGGTGTGTCATCCTCTCAACGTCGTCGTCGTCATCTCACATAGAAAAATCGAGCCCGCTGGCTTAGACAAGGCAGCACCTGTCCCTACCGTTCAGGGGCCGTGAAAGGATTGCAGCCAGCGGTTTCCCGAAGCAGACAGAGGTACTCGACCACCGTGAAACGTTTTCTTAAGGACGCCGCTTCAAACAAAGTCTGCGCAGCCATCTTAGTGCAGCGAGGTTCATAACGGTCAAACGCGCTCCCAAGCATGCTTTCAAGTGGCGAGCACCCATTTCGAATTCCTTTCCAGAAAAAAAAAAACACCATCTAAAAAAAAAAAAAAAAAATTGGGTTGTGTGTATGTTTATACAGCCTAGAACTTGGTCTGCCTCACAGGGGCGACGAGTCTCCCAGCTGTAGATGAGGAATGTAGCCAGTGCAGTACAACCGCTAGCCTGGGGTCTTTAACGTGCATCACGCAGTAGTGATACATGACCGCACGCCGGTACGATGCTCATGCAGATTGAGACAGGCAGGGGTGGGAATTGAACCCAGGATCCCTGGGTTCTGCAGCGCGAGCTTTCGCTCCACGTGCTCCGAGCTGCTGTGCGCTAGCCCACTTGGCCACCGAGCCCCCCAAAACACCATCTACTGAAGCTTTACTGAGAGTGGAACGCGCTTCTTATACCCCTGTTACACGGGCACACTTAACTGCGGTTACGCTAAGCCACAGTTAGTGCACAATACTTGCGGAGGACATTCTGCGGCTATGCAGTCAAAGCTATGGGCGAACGTGCGCTTGAGCACCTTGAGCACCCATCAAAGCAGTGCACGCGCGCTCTTCACTTCTTATGGAATAGCTCTCCGAGAGTATAGTGCGGTATCAGTGGTGCCGCGTAACAGCAGTTAAGCTGAGTTAACCGCGGTTAAGTGTGCCCGTGTAACAGGGGTATTAAAATGGCAAGGAAAGCGGAGCTAGCGGAGCTGACGCTTCACGCTCAAATCCCAGAGCGGGTCGCGCATGCGCAATGGCGACTCCGCTTTTCATAGAGCGGAGCGAGAAAGCGAAAACGGTCTACTAAAACTCTCTATTGAATCAAATTGTTTGTTGCTTCGATACAAGCTTGACTAAATAATAAATTTAGTTCATGTTGTGACGCACCAGAATTTGTTTATGAAAGATCAGTTAACGTTTCCCTTGCAGTCTCGAACAAAGCAATTTACAGCGCCCTTCCCTGGTTTTGAGAGTGTACGTCAGTGTTGCCCGACTGCGCTGGGCTGTGGGTTCTCTCGTCAGTGGGCCGTGTCAGCCTGCGTAGGCGCAATTTTGGACGCTGGCGGCGGCTAAACTTCAGCAATTTGTTTATACTTTTGTGTTGTATGGCGAATAGAATTTTTCGTGGTTTTTAAGAAAAACATTGCACTATTTTCAAAAACAAAACCAAACAAATAAAAGCTATTTTTGTTGAGTACGTGCGCGACAGAACAAATGCAACTGGAATGTTTGTTTCATTTTATGTTGATTTTTTACGGCACCATGCACTTAGCCAGTGTTGGGTAAAGTACATCTAAAATGAACTTCAAGTAAAGTACAAAGTAAATTAGACGTGATGTACTTCAAGTAAAGTAGTAAATACACTGGTTGCGATGTACGAGGGGCGTTCATAAAGTTCGTATTATCGGCACAAAAAATTAAAGGAAACGGAACAAAACAGGCATCAACGTGAGCGCGCGTCCCTCTAGTTTCCGCACAGTATAAACATCGCATGTTATAGTAGCTCGAAACGCCGCTAGGGAGACGAAACAAAAATGGCACCGCCCGTCGGTGCCAAGCACATGCAGTGATTGCTTTTTTTTTTCATTTGAAGAGAAGCAATACCAAGGATATTCATTCCAATCTGGGAGCGTTGTTCGGGGACAACGTCCCAGTTTACGACACTTTTGGTTAAATGGCACAGACACTTCTTGTGTGGTCAAATAAGAGGAAAGCATTTCAAGGACTGCGACCAAGTGATTGCTGAAGTGGAGCGATTCCTGAACACTCAAGACGAGAAGTTCTATAACAATGGCCTCCGGCATGTGGTGCATCGCTGGAAAAAGTGGGTAACTTTTGGTGGCGAACATGCAGAGAAAGTCTCAACTCCTACTAGAGTTTGATTGCTGAATCTCTATTCCCTTGTGACAATAATACGAACTTTATGAACGCCCCTCGTACTTTAAGTAAAGTGCTATAAATGCAATGTACTTTAAAAGTAAAGTACAAGTATTTTAACACAACCGTTCATGAAGCCCTTTAATTCCCCTTTGCACTGATTTTTTAAGTGGTATGCGTTGCCCAGGGGTAATCAGGGCTGCATGACCTATTTTCAAAAACAGCGGCGAATATTTGGTAAAGTGGCCACAGAGTAGTTATTTTCAGGAATTGAGCCAAATTCCAGAAAATCACTGTATAGTAATTTCCTTGCACTGGAATGTTGCACCAAAGGGGGTTCGATGTACTAGGAGAGAGCATGTCCTCTCCTTAAGAAAAAAAAAACAATGAGTGTGCAAGTGAGTTGATGATAATTAATCATAATGTAACACCTGAGATCGGGGTGCGAAAAAATTAAAGAACTTTCAAGTTGAAGAAAAAAACAAAAACAAAAGAGAATGTCTCAAAACATTGTGACGTTCTCCTCTGTTGTCCTTTTCTTCGACTCGAAAGTTTAATTTTTCCGCACCACAGTCTCAGGTGCTACATTATAATTAAGTTTGCTCGCCTAATGTTTTAAACCTCCTCCCTTGCGCTGATCGACCGAGAAGTAGCGAGAGTTCAAAAAGCTACGGGAAAGCCGCCCCCAGAACAAACGGAGAGATGCGTCGTCTGCTCACGTTTCTGGTGAGAGTAGAATATCCCTCTCAGTATTTCTTCGGAGTTGACAAAATATCATTTCGTGATACAAATTTAACAAAACCAAATTTGGGGAATGTACTTTGAAGTCGGGAATTGTACTCTCCTCAAAAAGTACCAGAAAAAAATACTTTAAGTAAAGTACAAGTACATACTCAGAGAATGTACTTCAAGTAAGGTACTAGTTTCCTAAACCTACTTGAAGTAGTACTTTAAGTACAATGTACTTCAAGTACTCCCCAACACTGCACTTAGCCGTGTCAGCCTACAAAGGTCTTAACTGTCGACAATATTTGACCACACAAGATAACTGAACTGCATGAGTATTCTCCGCACACAACATGACATTCAACGAGTCTCATCAATCGAACAACTTATATTGTTCGTACCCCGCGGTGCCGCGTTATCCGAACAGGATTTGAGAAAGGTCTCAACTCAAATAACACAACATATTCAATATACAGTTTCGACGGTTGTCACTTCACGACGATCGGACGGAATCTGGCTTGTTTTGGTGCGTGTTTTGAAAAGGGCTGCTTTTTTTGCACAGCACCAAAGTAAATGAACGAACGTAACTATTTTGTCCCCAAACCCCGGACCCGACCCTATCAGCTATTTTTCGGATGGCTTTTTGGAAATTATTTCAACGGAAATAATCCTCGAAGAACATCGAACGACCCGCGTCGCAGGCTGCTTGACGTTCGTTATCTTGGTTCGTCTCTGGCAAAGGCCGAGCAGGCTGCGAGCCTTAATATTCTCTGGTTCTCACAGTGGAAGATCACGCCAAAAGGGTAAGCATCCCGAACACGCAAATGAAGTAAAAACTACCAAGAAAAGCCGACAAACTCCGAGTGCACAATACAGGCGGGGAGATGCACTGACCGGGTTTCTACAGCTCAGGTGGGTGCCAGAAATTTCAGGCTGATAGGGATCGCTCGAGTCGCAAAATGGTGGCGGCCAGAGAGCTCTTTTTGCAAAGGACTATACTCCGTTTCACGATAACTTGGCGGACTGTGGAGGCTGCGGCCCTCGCAACCCAATAAGAGCGTTGGAGCAAGTCACGTGAAAACACTTTATGGTCGAGGCCTCGGAGGCCTCGTTACTGTCAAAGCAACAGCGCCGTCCGCGACAAAAAGTAGTTCTAGGTTTATTTTTTTAAACGGCAACTGAACTCGCGCGATTACATCTCTATAGAGCACATTAACACTATATAGATTATAAAATAAATATTAAGGAATTGATGAGTTTCCCTTATATTTAAACAAAACCAAAAAGTGACTCCACATCCGATTTCACTCCCGATTTGTTTTGTTCTTATAGCGCCGTGGCCCTTGGCGATCACAGCTGTGCAATCAACCGTTTCCGTTCAAAACATCGCCCTGGCGTTTGAACCCGCCACAGATAAGCGGGTAAATTGAGTGTATGGTTACGGTGCCTGGAGCGCGTCTTCCACTGGTGTGTTTGGCGTCCTATCCCGCCCATACATCAAAAGTGGTCCCGAAGTGGCAACAAATGACGTCACAGAAGCCGGAGTGTCATGCTGCAGCATGTCGCGATCCTGGCGGTTGGTCGTGGAAATGCTGACGAAAAGCACAAGCGAACGCGAGTGTTGCTGTCGTCACGGGGTCCCAACTTTCGGCTACTGGAGCTTCCGTGGACTGTCAGTGGAGAGCGACCTGCAGCAGAACAGGCGTCTGCCACACCACCACAGATGCTGGGAAACCACCAGGGTCGCGACCGGCGACAGCATGACACTTGTATGACGTCATCAGGCGGAAATCGAGGGACCAATTTTTTGGACGCGTAAACACACCAATTGGAGACGCGTTCCAGGCACCATACCTCGGTGAACGCAAAACGACAACTTTGCCGGGTCCAGCTTTGAGAGTCTGCTCAACAACGCCTTGAAAGAAGCGACCATCGAGACAAAAGTTAAAGAAGATGCGCCAACTCCCGACCTGCACCTCCTGCGAATATGGGCCAAGCGACTCCAGCGGTACAGCGGTACCGCAATGGACGTAAGACCCCGCAAGCCCGGCGAGCAATCACGCGAGCCACGGTAGAGGCCAAGCAGCACGCTAAGCAACTCGGCACCAATAGGAGGATAGACTTCAGCTCCTCGCTAACCGAGAAGACTTCGGTGAAGCGGTAAGTCGAGCCATGCTCGGGAAGAAAAGAGCAAGAAGGGCACCAGCATACTGGCACTAAAGATGAATAAGACAGAGGAGCAGCTCGCTGACATGGCCGGAGATCTTTTCTTTCCTCAACCGCCATGTAAGGATGATCAGGGCTCGGAAATCCGTACAACGTAGAGGTCCTAGCCCCGGGCGAAGGCATGAACCGGCCTTTCGCTCTGGGTGAGCTCGAGTGGGCGCTCCACAAGGGGAAATCCTGCTCAGCTCCCGGCTCGGACAAAGTCACAATGACTATGCTCAAAAACCTCACCGAAAACACCAAGCTCCAACTGCTAAATTGGAATAAACTCATTTGGATCACCGGCAAACTGCCCGAGCAGTGGAAACACTCTTTGGTCATTCCCATTCCGAAACCCGGCAAGGACAAGGAATCACTAAACAATTATCGGCCAATTTCTCTGACATCATGCACGTGCAAAGTCATGGGGCGGATGGTATTGGCGCGAATTGACTGGCATCTCGAGACTACGAGGGCCTTTCATCCAGCTCAGACCGGGTTCAGGCCTTGCCTGGGCATCCAAGAAAGTCTGGCCCTGATATCGTCCAGTGTCATTCGCAACGTGCACAAATCTAAATTCCTGACCATCGTGGCCATCGACGTGAAAAAAGCGTTCGATTCGGTGCCCCACTCGACAATTATCAAGGAAGCCAGCCGGTGTAACATCACCGGCAGGACCCTCAACTTCATCAAGAGTTTCCTGGAAAGAAGGACATTCTCGGTACGCTGCGGAAGGCACGATAGCGCGCCAAGAGCGAACCACGTGGGTGTCCCACAAGGCTCGGTCCTCTCGCCTACGCTACTTAATCTGGCGATGGTGGCGCTATCACACGAACTCAGTAAGATATCTGGCCTAGAATTCACCGTATACGCGGATGATGTATTGATCTGGGCTTATAGGAAAGATCTCAAAAAGCAGCGAGATATACTACAATCTGGCCTAGTTACAATCGAGCCTCACCTGGCCCGTGTAGGGATTCAGGCGGCACCAGACAAGACGAACTACACGGTTTTACGCAGCCCGAGAATTCGCGTAAAGGAGGACTATGCAGCGAAACTCAACCTGGTCCTGGCGGGGAAACGAATCCAGCCGTCCCCTTCGGTAAAGATCCTGGGGATCACCATCGAGGAGAACGGCAAAGGAGACGCTTGGCTCCGCGACACACTCAAACAGTGCAACTCGGTGCTCAGCACGATCCGACGGATCTGCAACGCACGCGGAGAAGCGTCACAAGACATTTAAAAAAAAAATGGTCAAGGCTCTCGTAGTATCCCGGGTATGCTACAGAGCACGCCACTATTGGCTCACGGCAAGAAAATGGGAACGTCTCAAAGCTTTGAACAACCACTCTATTAGAGTTATCACTGTGCTGCCTCGTTTCACTCCTCTCGTCAAACTGAGGCAGTACGCGCAGTTGAACAAATTGTACGACGTCGTGGAAGCAAGAAGGAACGCGCACAACGAACGCCTTAAAACGACACCGCAAGGAAGAGGCATCATGCGACTCCTAAAAAAATTGGTAGATGGCCTCCCAGAACTGCAGAAACAACTCCCTCCGTGGGAAGGCCTCGCGGCCATCACAAGCAGCAAGCCTCTAAGGCCATGCAGGAAAGGGGACACAAAACAACTGGCCGCAGGGTAAAAGCACACAACAAAATGGTGGAGAGCTGGAAGCAAAGCAAGACCGTAGTTGCTGCTTATACGGACACTGCATCGCTTGCAGGCCCCGTCACCCTCAAGTCGGCTGCCGTGGTATTCCCAGCACTTCGACTCGAGGCAATTGAAGCACTGCCCCCTACGGTGTCGACAAAGGGAGGAGAACTGGCGGCCATCCGCTTTGCATTAGAGACGGTCGTCACTCAAGCCACCGACCTCCCAGGGAACCTCAGGATCTTTACGGATTCACAGGAGGCGGTGAAAGTGTGTCAACGCAAGAATAGCCCTAGCGTCCAAGTACACAAGATCAAGAAGCTCGCCACGACACTTAGGTCGCGGGGAGTAATTATAAGAATCGAGTGGGTTCCTGGTCATGCAGGGGTCCCAGGCAACGAAGAAGCCCGTCAACTGGCCCGCGACGCCCTTGCTACCCCTTCCTTCCGCGGACCCAGAGATGAAACGCTTCCACTTCAAGATCACCAATATGGCGTGACCGCTCGAGATCGAGCATCCATCGTCGATTGGCAGTCACAAGAATATGACCCTGCCGAAGAAAGGGCCGGGATAAAACAAGCCGTTTACAACTCCCTGTAACGCCGAATTAGAGCGCAGCTCTTGAGGGGGAGGATGGAAGGGTACTGAGGGGAGGGTATACCCCTCCTCCTCCTCCTTCTCCTCATTCTTCAGTCTCCTCCGGGGGGGGGGGTCACGTGACCTTGGGGGGAGGTGGGGTCACGTGACCTCGGGGGGGAGGGGGGGGTCACGTGACCTCGGGGAGGGGGGTCACGTGACCTCGGGGGGAGGGCTCGCGCGGTGTATTATGGGACATTTCCCCTAATGCACTGCGCGGTTACACCGACGGCGACGGCGACGCCGACGCCGCTCAAGCCGGAAACGGGCGCCTAAGAGCTGCGCTCTAAAATAAATACCAGGCGAAACTTGAAGAGCTCCTGCCCGAGCCGGCACATCCCCTGCTCCCTTCACGGGGATTTGGACGACGATGGTAGGTTCTGCTTGTAGTGTTACTGAATCATTATTGGGTTTAAGTAGTTCAGCGAACGTCCGTGAGTGGGAGCGGCGGCGCCCTGGTTCCGAGCGCTGCTTCTGCGCTGCTGCTGTATCGTTAGGGCTAAGAAAATAAAGCGTCAGCGAGTGCTGTCTGAGACGCAACGGGGTGCGATCATACTTTTATTTATACGACACGGCTCACCCGAGTGCACACCGAAGCAACTCTATCACCCGCGAGACTCGCATTGTGGAACAAAGGCAAAGGGTCTGGCCTTTGTTCCCAGTGCGACATGAACGCTAGGGCGGACACAGACCACCAAGTGTGGGTGTGCCCCAAGTATCACGCAGAAAGGGCAAAATTCCGACCTCAGAACATCGCCACTCTGGAAGGCTGGACTCATCCACCTGAAAATAAGAACCAACAACGAAATATCCTGCAAAGTCTCCTGGACTTCCCCCATGAGGCAAAGCTGGAATCTTTTATTTAGTGTACATATGTTTTAAATAGTATGCCGCATCCAGGCCTCGACTATTAGCCACCGATGCATTCTTACACCCCTTTCTCCGCTTATGGCATCAATAAACACTCTTTGAACTGAACTGACGCCATGTTCTTCCCAGGAGTGGCGCACGTCACGTGTCTCGAGTATTTCCACAGCAATGAATGGTGCCACTTTTCCCAGGATAGAGGGTCTTTAGCCTCTTGTCTGCCTCTCTATCTTTTCACTTTCGGCGGCCGCGTCTCGTGGCGATCTGCCAGGCTTTGCCAGTATAGACCTTTCCAATGTTTACAAAATCACAGTCCAGCGTGCGATCTTCACAGCCCAGCACGTGCGTGTTCGTCGCTTCGGAAAGCGAGCAAAGCACGCTTTCCGTCAATTTGATGTTCAATGCCTTCATAGAGGCCAAGGTCGAGAGGGTCACGTGGGAAGAGGTCAGTGTGGTGGAGCAAGATGCGTTTCACATCATGCTGTTGTTTAGTCGTGAGCTGGGAGCCGATGCAAACGCCATCAAGAGCAGTTTCACTTGATACGGATGCACATGATTGTGAGCCATATGTGAGACTTTGATTTGGTGATGCGGTTGCCGCTAGTTGTGGCAGAACAGAGTTTGAGGGCTGTTGACAACAGGCTGCGTTGTTCAGCTCACTCCATAGTGGTGCATCCTCGTCAGGCTTATGCTTGGTCTGCAGAGGCTCGGCCGTAGAGTGCGGAGGGTCGAACTGCGAGAGAGTGGATCGTGTGAGGATCACGGCGTTTGACATCCTTGGTAAAAGTTCTTCTCTACATTGTACAACCATGTTTCTGTTGGGTTGGCAAATGATAGGCAACTCTGGGGGCCTAATGTGAAGCTCGGCTTGTGCGATGCGAAACCAGTCTTCTCCCAATATGAGAGGTAAGGCGTTTCTTTCGAGGACTGCTGCTTCGACTGTGGCTGAGATTGGTCCAATTGCAATCAAGAGTGGGACCACACCTTTTGGAGTGACGGAAGCGCCGCCAACGACGAGCAAGGGTGGTTTCGTCCATGGCAGTAGGGCGAGTTCGTTGACAAGGCTTGCAGTGATGACTGTTATGCTGGAACCACTGTCGGGAAAGGCGCTGACTGTGCCAACTCCAGTTATGTGAGCTTGAACGACTGGGCACTTCAGCTTAGAACCATGCAAGACGTCTAGTTGGCTAACTAGAGCTGTAGGTTCATGTGGTGTTTTCGGCTTGGACTGATTTGGAGGCTGTTTTGGCTTGTTACACTTGCTTGCGAGATGGCCAGGCGTTTTGCAATTGTAGCAGATGGCATCTTTGATGTCTTGTCCCGGTCGGTATGCTGGGGAACCATATTTTGTGGAAATTGTATTGTACCTGGCTTCCTGTTCGTCGGGAGGCATATCTGCGATGCGCGTGCGGCCAGTTTGTGATGTACCGGGCGTACAATTAAAGTGCGTGGTTGAGCCGCTCGCTGAGAAACGTCCATCCCGGGTTAGCTTTGGGAATGTGGGCGTGCGGGCCAGACGGGAATGGTCTATCGTTCGGTCCACTTCGGACACGATGTTGAGGAAGTCGTCCACTGTTCGGGGTCGGTGGACAGCAATGGATGTGGCGATCTGATCATCACGAATGCCTTGAACAAGGTATTCAATACGTTCCTTGTCAGTTATAAGAACTGGACATCGCGACATGATCTTCAGCTTGGCGAAGGCATACTGCTGTAGGCTATCGCCAGGTTTCTGGGTGAGGGCTGTTACCTTCTGTTGCCACTGAATGAGCGAAAGTTGCTCGCCGAATTGTTCTTTCATTCCGGCTTTCCAAATTGTCCAGGTGGTAAGTTGTCGCCCTGTTGACGCATGCCAGTCAGCTGCGACACCACGTAGCTTCCCTTGAGCGATGGCTAAAAGAGTGGGATCTTCCCATCTTGCAAGGCGCTGAGTGCGTTCAAGCTCTTCAATTCAGTGCTTGAACGTAGGAGTGCCGCCTCCGTTGAAAGTGGGCAGCGAAGCTGATAGATCTGGCAGAGTTGTCACGTGCACTTGGTTCGCTTGATTGGCTAGCGTCGTCATCATTATGGCCATGTTCTGGTGAAGGAATGCGGCCATACGCTGCATGTTCTCAGCTTCATCTGTGGTAAACGCTGGCATAGTCGGGAATAGCGTTGCAGGAGCCAGTGCATTTGGCGGGTTTTGGGTGGCATCAGTCAAAAGCCTGTCAATAAGCTCTTCCTTGTTTCCAACTGTGCTAAGGTTTCGGCGTTGAAGTTCTATTTTGAGGAACTGAACGCTCAGGGTCGCAAGATCTTCGGCTGTAGCGTTATCCCAGTTGATAAGCGACATCGTTGTTTGGGGCGGGCAATGGGCAAAGTGGAGGCTGGTAGGCTTAAAAATGGCTTGGCTTTTAGATATGCGGATGAAAGTGGGCAGGCAGGCTTACGTGGCGATTAGGTGGCGAAGGCAGGTTGACGGCGTCGACTGCGCCATATGTGAGACTTTGGGAATAAGAAAAATGTTTAATGAATGAAAATAAAGGAAATAATAGAGGAATGGCTGAGTGAAGGCTGATGGCTCATCATGGCTGGCTGGCGTTCTTCTACTTCTTCTTCGTCTTTTCCTGTCTCTGAGGCCATATCAAGCACGTTCGGCGCTGTGGGCAGGCACGCTGCTCACACAATAAACACTCTTTGAACTGAACTGACGCCATGTTCTTCCCAGGAGTGGCGCACGTCACGTGTCTCGAGTATTTCCACAGCAATGAATGGCGCCACTTTTCCCAGGATAGAGGGGCTTTAGCCTCTTGTCTGCCTCTCTATCTTTTCACTTTCGGCGGCCGCGTCTCGTGGCGATCTGCCAGGCTTTGCCAGTATAGACCTTTCCAATGTTTACAAAATCACAGTCCAGCGTGCGATCTTCACAGCCCAGCACGTGCGTGTTCGTCGCTTCGGAAAGCGAGCAAAGCACGCGCCATACGCACGAACGCTCAAAATGGCACCGGCCACAAGCTCGTTTTTGGAAAGGTCTATAGACCTTTCCAATGTTTACAAAATCACAGTCCAGCGTGCGATCTTCACAGTCCAGCACGTGCGTGTTCGTCGCTTCGGAAAGCGAGCAAAGAACGCGCCATACGCACGAACACTCAAAATGGCACCGGCCACACGCTCTTTTTTAGAATGGTCTATAGAGGAGGCTATGTGTAAACAAAACAAGCGCGAGGCTGCGAATGGACCACATCTGCTTTTATGCGCGTTTCACAGTGCATCGGTATGCCCAAACGAAATTGACACCGTGAAAGGGACTCCGGCGGTTGCGATTCCTCCATGTTTGCAAATTCAAGTTTTTTTTTTTTTTTAAATAATTGCAGGAATTATTTTCGCAATCACACTTTGGCTTATGGGCTCATGGGTTCATAGCCAACCTGGTAGATTTTAGCCAAAGATAATATTTTAGAAAAAGTATCGGTGTGTCTCTGGCAAAGCGCTGGCATACGGGTGCCCCATTGGCGGGCTTTAACACCGTCCGAGGTGCTTGCACTCTGACACTGGCCTATTACTGAGAAGGCGTCTTGCAATCGAGATTTCGGTTGCATGACAAAAGATCTCCAGTTGGTCAAGCCTGAGTGAATTCGATTTAGTTCCGGTATCCTTCCAGTAAAGCCGCTAATTCAAACCAATTCACTTAGCAAGAAATAATATACGTTGTTGACGAAACGTCGCAGTTTTATGTGTTCACGAAACAAGTTTCCACGAAACATCCCGGTGTCGACGAAACGTATGCTCATAAAAATATGTCAATGAAATGTGCGTCCATAAAACACTTGTCTACGAAACGTGTTTCGAGGAAACGATATGGACCACTGCCGAGCACACGCGCTTATGCATTTAAAGAGCTTTTCAAGGCAGCATGCTAGCGCGCTTATTTTCCGTTCCGCTCGCACTTATGGTGAAACAGAGCTTGCCTTCTGTCTATGCGCAGTGCCAATCACTTTTGACGAGATCACGCGCTTGCTATCAATATTGATTTAGTGTACAGTTTAAACTGCGATTCATCTCGAATTAGAAAACAACTTGCAGCCTTTCCACTCTGGTGAAGAAGGAAGAGCAGCGAAGCTGTGCTATGGTGGGAATAAAGTAATGGCCGGCCGCAAGTCGGCAAGCCAGAGTGGAAAGGCTGGGAAGGTTGCCGCGATCTATGAGTGACAACGGCAACCAGACAACCGGTAACCCGGTTGTCTGGTTGCCACTGTCGTTTGTAGATGGCGGTAGCTGTCCGGGGTGTTGTGTCGACTTTTATTTGCTGGCGAACGCGATCCTGGGGAAACTAGCCTTTAACAGCTCCGCAGTAAAAGAAATCTACGCTACTGGCCACATTTGCCACAATCAACACAGAATGTTCACATGTGGCCGCTCGCGTGTGTTAGACCGATCTCACCAGCCAGTTTGAGTACGCCAGCGCTGCCTCAATGCCTCGAGAGAAATCTAGTCTTTTTGCACGTGCCACACCCACGCCGTAGCTCAGGGCGTGCAGAGCACGAGAGGTCTTGGGCACTACAGCCTGCCTGCCTCCTGCAAACTAAATTTATGGCGGCTTCACGCATGCGCCAGATGCTTGGTGAGATGACTGTATTGTGGCGGTGTCAAATGACATGGCGAATGTTCGCTGCCAGCGCGCGCTTTGTGGCGAGCCCTTGACCGAGAAGATTGTCAGCCGTGAGCTTGTGGATCTTTTCAGCAACCCGGAGTTAGAATGCTTCCACTTGTTGAATTGCAAGCAGTCAGGAGACACAACTTACAGCACTCCTGAATGCAATAAGGTACTATGAAAATGCCAACATTGCAGCATACGCAGTACGTATTCAAGCTTTATTTTTCGATGCGCTCGAGAGTGCAAAAAGTAGCGCTTTTCCAGTCTTCATCAGTTCGCGCAATATGCGTACATGAACAATATTTGGCATGACGTCACACTCCAGCCCTTGCATATAATTTATATTTTTGCACAACACCATTGTGTCCGCAGAAATCACAAATTAATCTGGTTACATTACATTGCTGCTTAAATTCTGTGATATCTATCTATAAAATACTTATTAATTGATAGTCTGCAGTCATTATAACTGCCTCTGCACTCAGTGCAAAAAGTGAGCTTGATCATTTAGGGGTGTGAGTAATTTTTTAGCATTGGCATTACTCTTGTTTAGGGCTGGACACTTCATCAATCAACATATTGATTAATCGATTAATGATTTAATCGCGTTTAATATTTAACTGTTTTATCTGTTAAATCTTGGCTAACAGAAAAAAAAAATAAAAATTCAACTTTTTTATCACGCAGACATGGACGAGTACACCTGTACGAAGGTAAAGTTTGCGTAACATCTTGACCTAAATTAAACTGTAGAGGCGAGATTTGTAAGTCCAAAGAAGTGGAGAAGGTTATACGTGTCCAAGACACTTTAATGCCATGCGAATGTCCGTTTAACGCAGCAGAGAGTATTGTGAACAATCAAGGGAGCTCCCTATTGCCGGAGAATATCAACGACCCTTTTCGCTTCTGCGGCTGAAGTAATAATCTGTGAGTGTTGGGGTCTGTAATTGACTGTCCTCAACCACACTTCAAGGTTGATTTAAAATCTGAAATTATACGTTGCGCCGTTTATCAGATATTCAGCAAAGGCCAAACATTTAATTTTGAATTTTTGAACTATTATGCCTGGAAATGAACGAAACAGATTAATCAATTGATTAATAAATTAAAGGGTGGCGATTTATCGGGTTAAATATTTTAATCGACGTCCAGCCATACATGTTGCGTTGTAAGCATATGACTTTTGTGACAGACCTACTTTGTGTTTACTAAACTGAGTATCTAAAAAAGCTAAGGCTCATTTTTCTGTAATTTTAAGTCTCAAGGTCAAAATAAAAATCGCAGTGACCTAATATAAAACATGAGATACATGACCAAAAGAAAACAGTTTATTTGTTTTTACATGATGACGTATTTCATTCCTCAAGCTAGAATTCCGGAAACTCACGTCTATTACGTCATCACGTTTTTGTGGAAATCTATAAAGCGCCGAACACTTGCAGGGCAAAGCGGCAGACCCGTCATACGAATTTGACCACGTTGAAATATGTGTAATTGACCACTAATATCCCTGGGGGATCAATGCGCACCGCCAATTTCAATTTTTCGACACGTCCGTTTTATTGTCGTGCATGTGCCTCGCCATTAGATCCGGACGATTTTCACGTTTTTTTTTTCTGACCAGATGTGCTGGAGAACACGATAACACACGGGAATTGGTGCAGTCGGGCCGCGTTCCCACATTGCCGCGCTCCACAGAAAGCTCCCTCATCGAGAAGTAAGTGAACGGCCAGTAATGTCAATTCAGGAGAAAGAAAAATACCACACTGTATCGAAGCGCCACCACACACGGTTTATTGCGTTCGTGGATAGGTCGGGAAGGTGATCCTATCGCCAGCTGTTGGTTCAGAATCACACCAACTCAAAGAACGGGAATGCTGTACTCTGACACGCACTAGTGACACCAGTGAGAAGCGCACGGAAAATCCCAGCAAAAGAAGAAAATGGCGTGCTTAATCCGCGTGAGGCGGTGCCGTGGCCTGCTCGATTCGAATCAAGATTCTGCCGGGTTTAGACCAGTACGCAGGCCCCGCAACATGCGAAGACATTGATGACCGGTGACAAGACCACAACTGGGGCAACCTATCCTTTCCCGACGTCGTCCACGCACCAGGACAGACGGAAACCGGGCAGGTAGGATGGCGGGCCAGCTGTTGGGTCCACCGCTTTCTTGTCCCGGCTCCCCCACACCCGGTACGATGTTTCGGATACCGTCGACAACCGTCGTTTTCAACGTTGCCAAAGATAATTTTAACCGCGGCGGGGCCAGACCCATCTTCCCTTCGGCTTGTGCGCTGCAGTCGCTGAGGCAGGGGTTTCAGAACCCCATGTCTGGGCAGCAGGGCTTGGCTGGAATCCAGGCCGGTATGCCCGGAACGCTGGGCGAAATGTACGCAATGCCAGAAGGGACGGTCGGAATGCAAGGAAGAATGGCCGGAATGCTTCCTGGATTGACCGAACTGCAGGGCGGGATGTCCGGATGGCTAGCCGGAATGTCCGGGACCCAAGGCGGGATGGGCGGAATTCAAACTGGCATGCCACAAATACAAGGCAGCATGGTAAGAATGCTAACAATTTTTTTCCTCAAATGCAAGGCATACAGGGCGGCACTTCCGGGATGCAGGGTGGCATATCCGGTATGGGCTTGCCGCAGCAATCGCCCTTCGGAATACAGCCCCTACTGCAGCAGCCTACGGGTCTGCAGACTCCAATGTCAGCGATGCTGTCGCAGCAGCCTATGAGTGTGCAGCCAACCATGATGTTTCAGCAGTCGCAGATGCCCCAGCAGATGTTTGGACAAGCGTCTTCATCGTTCGGTATGACGGGTGTGCCGAGTAGGCTGCAGAACCAACGGCTTGGTGAGAACAACTCAGGTGCGTTCTTAATTTTGATATTTTTTCACGCGTGCAGTCGTTTAACCCGTTGCACAGATGTCTACTTTGACGAGGCTTCCATATTTCATTCACAAAGTTCAGCTAAATGTGTTTTACGGTGGGCAAGGGCATTCGACCACGACGGATTGCGCACTGAGCGAAGTGTCATTTCTAGTGGGTGAAGCCTATCCTGTACTTCTTATTTTGAAGGAAGTTATACAACATACCCGAGTTTACAAATCCACAGGCCAGCGCACTATCTTCAACACCCAGCATGCGTATGGAAGTCGCGTCGAAAGCAAAGAACAGCAGGTGCCAGACGCACAAACGCTGGGAATGAAATCGACCAGAAACCCTTTATTGCTATTCTCTAGAGAAGTTATTCATTGGACGGCATATTTCAGTACGCTTTTTACTGGGCACGCACAGCAAGAGCTCACACATATGGGTTGCTAGCACCACGGCAGTACAGATAGTGTGAAATGCACGTTGCAAAGGTGTCGTGAAAGCAAGCCGTAACGGCTTGCTTTCACGAATTCAATTATGGCAGCAACTTCTGGCTCGCTGGATCAGCATCTTTTGACGTTGTAGTTTACTGCAAGTTAAAGGGCCACTGACAACCCCAATATAGATATCCTTTCGCATTGTAAACGACTAAAATGATTACCAGGAATCGCTAAAAAGTTCAAGCTTGAAAACTGCGTACGTATTTACAGAAATAAAAAAAACAAATGAAAGCTTGATTTAAAACTTTCACCCGAATCTATGACGTAATTAGCGAAATGATGCACTCCTTGCTTTTTTTGACGATTTCAAACAGGAAGTGTCGTTTAATATTCATCTCTTACCCTTTCATCGTTCATGGGCACGCACACACGGCACACGGCCATAACCTCTTCCATACTGAAAAAAGCCTGGCAGATCGCCAAGAGAAGCAGCCGCAGAAATTGAAAAAAATAGAGCGGCAGAAATAAAGGAAACAGCGCGCAAACGACAAGGACGGGAGGAAAAGAAGTACACAGGACGAGCGCTGAACTGACAACTGAAAATTTATTGAAAAGGACCCAACGAAGAAAACACCCACAAAAAACACTCGCATCAACACGTGTCCATGAACGTAATCTCCTTCTTATGTAAATACACAGAAGTTTGACTCACGCAGTTCTGTTCGCCCTCCTTCTTTATTTCATACGCTTCTAAGATTTCCCTGGCTGTTTTATCAGCTCCCCTCCCCATGATTGTGATGCTATTGAAATCAGGATGACATTTGCATATTCCGCAGTGCAGGGGCAAATGCCCTCCTGCTGTTGAACGAAGCGACCAGTCATGTTCGCGTGCCCTTTCGTTTACGCAACGCCCCGTTTGCCCGATGTAAACTCTTCCACAGCTTAACGGGATCCTATACACCACTCCGATCGCGCAATCCACATACTTCTTCCTGTGGTTTACAGTGCATTGGTTCCCACCCCCCCTCCTCTCGGCTACTTTAGAACAAAGGTGTGCCAGCTTACGTGGCGCCGAAAACACGACGGGGACGTCGAACCTCCCAGCCACCTTTTTCAGGTTGTGGGAAATTCTGTGCTGATACGGGATAACCTGAGGTCTCTTGCTAGGTCTATCCCGCCGCTGATGAGGTCCCCCCTTAATCTTTTTTAACAGCGTTTCCGCTACCGCCAGCAAAACTGAAGAAGGGTACCCCCCTTCTGCAAGCCGCACCGTCTGCTGTTCAAAGCTCTCTGCCATAGAATGGGGACAGGACTTAACAAGGGCCGCCTGCATGCATGAGGACGCTATGCTTCGTTTGACGAGCTTTGAGTGGGCGGAGTCGAAGGGCAGAAGTCCCTTCTTCGTACGAGGATGGTAGGCCCAACATACGTGACTTCCTGTAAACTGTAGTTTTAAATCTAAATACTGGAGGCATAACCCATCAAGGAGTTCATGGGTAAACCTCAGTCCCCCAGAGTTTTTTGCAAAAACTTCCATCACCCTTTTGACAACCTGATCCTCGAGGACCCCCCCAGACGATTTTGTGAGTACGAGGTAATCGTCCACATATCTGAACACTTTCCTAACGCTGTTTCCGTCCAGATCTTCTACAATAGCTCGATCGCACATGGCCAAATAAATGTCGCAGAGAATGGGCGCTACACTTGAGCCTATACAAATACCTTCGTTCTGCAAATAGTAACCACCGTCAAACAGGACAAACGTCGATTGTAAATAAAACTCCAATAGTTCCAAAAAGCCATCAACCCCAACCCCACTTGCGTTCTGAAATGGAATCACCCCATTTCTATCGATACACTCACGCACCGAAGGAAAGAGGCGCACATGGGGTACGGAATAAAACAAATCCTCGACATCAATGGAAAACGCTGTTGCATCTGCGCTTACGCCATTGCTAAGATACTCCACAACCGCCTGTGAATTGCGCACTAGAAACGGGTCAAAAAGTTCCAGTGCACCTAAGTGTTTCTGAAGGTACTGGCTTACCAGCTTCTGCCAAGCACCCCCCTCCGTGACAATGGTTCTGAAGGGCATACCCAACTTGTGAGTTTTCACAGAAAAGAAAACTTCCAGGTGCCCTGCCTTGCTTTTCCCAATGTCTTTCTCTAAAGTAGACAACTCGAGACTATTACACAACTTCATCGCAGCGCTCTTGACTTTCTTGGGTACAAGGGAAGTCAGTTTAAAGTGTTTCTGAATTGCAGCGCTCGACTTGGAGGTAAACATGTCCTGTGGGAGCACAACAAACCCCCCCTCCTTGTCCGCCTGAAGCAAACCAAGCTCGTTTTCTTGGAAATACGGATGAGACCAAAGCAAACCAAGCTCGTTTTCTTGGAAATACGGACAACGGATGAGACGAAAGCTACGTGCCGGGCGCCCCGCTGCGGCGAGAAGCCGAAACACACTTCTCCCGAGAGATGGAATGTCCGCTCGTGCTCCTTGCGCTCTTTCTCGTCGGGTTTGAAAACCATTTTTCGGGTCCTCGCCGCTGCAAAAGCTGTGCACTGACGTCCAGGTTTCCCGATAAATTCTCTGTGCTACCAGATCCTCGCACTCCAAATCTGCGACTTGGCACTCTGTGCTTCCATCGTCGAACCGACAGGCTTTGTGAGTATAGAGGAGGTTATGACCCGGCCAACCGCGTGGGAATTTCGCGAGACATTTCTTCATGTGCAGACGACGCGTAACTTTTCAGTGCCTCTTTTTTTTTTTTTCTCGCAGCAGTGTTAGTAGCTCTAAGACGATTTTTAGAAAAGTAAGAATGAAAACAACGTATAGCTGCCCTTGGTGAGCGACGTGAGGAGGGATGTCACAAAGGTGCTGCGTGAGAGGTTATTCGAGAGGTCATCCGGCAACTGAAAAAACAACTCGTCCGAGCCGTCCTCAATTTCCACGTCATGCGCACGCCTCTCAACGCCCTCAACACAGTCGCCGGGTGCAGCCAGGTTGAGAGTATGAAGAAAACGCTAGGAGGACGGCCGGTGTTTCATCATCAACACTTCCGGTCTATGATTTTTATTTTTTGAAGTCAGCATGGTAGTGCCTTTACAGTCGTCGTAAAAAAGGTATCTTATGATCGACAATAATACTTATTTCAGACATTCAACTTGCAACACCTCTTCACGTTTTTTTTAAATATACCTACGCCAATTACGTCACAAAAAAAGAAAAAGAAAAAAAATATGGAAGGAGGAGGTCGATTTGGGGGGAGGACACAATCTTTGACGGGCTCAATAGACCGATCTCACCAGCCAGCTTGACTACGCCACCGCTGCCGCAATGCATCGAGGGAACTTTAGTCTTTCTACACGTGCGACAACCTCTCTGGAGCTCTGCACGGGCAGAGCATGGGACGGCGCGAGCCGCCTCGTGCACTGCAGCTTGCCTCCTTTGAACTAAAGTTATGGCGGCGTCACGCATGCGCCGAACGCTTGGTGAGATCGGTCTATTGCGAACCAGACTTTTTTGTCCGATTATTTTGTTTTTTGGTGCTTCATCACGCGCTTCCGAAGCGTGTGAGATGGTAAAAAACAAATATCCATCTTGGGTTTCTCAGTCGTTTACACACTTGGACTTCTTAGAACGGTGTGCCATGAAACGTCTTAAAATCTCTTAGGACGAGAGAACACATCGGCGTCACTTATTGGGTAGCCGTGGAACAAAAATAATGATGGGCAATATATATATATATATATATATATATATATATATATATATATATATATATATACAGGATGTTTTTTTTAAGCTTAACAGATTTGTTTAAAAAAAGCCGTGAAAGTTACACTTATGCCACTTGTGGAGGTGAGTTATGCGGCCAGGGGGACATATTATAGGGGGCTAATCGTAACAATCAGTCGGCTAATTAATTAAAATTCGTTAATTAACTTTTTAATTAATGAAAATAGGCATATGGTTTCAATTAGAAATTTGCTCAACGTCATCGAAAACCCCTAAATCAGTCCTTTTCAGAAAGACTTTGAGTGCGTGAGAAGCGTAGTAGTGAACTAAATTTACCGCTCGTGGAGCAGGTACAAAGCTAGAGGTTGCGATAAGGCGCCCGCGCGATTTTTCCGTCTCTTATCTAGCCCCAGCCTTGTACCTGCTCCACGAGCGGTAACTTTAGTGCACTACTACGCTTCTCACGCGCTCAAAGTCTTTCTGAAAATGACTGATTTAGGGGTTTTGGATGACGCTGAGCAAGTTTCTAATTGGAACCATATGCCTATTTTTAATAATTAAAAAGTTAATTAACGAATTTTAATTAATTAGCCGACTGATTGTTACGATTAGCCCCCTATAATATGTCCCCCTGGCCGTATAACTCATCTCCACAAGCGGCATAAGTGTAACTTTCACGACTTTTTTTAAACAAATCTGTTAAGCTTAAAAAAAAACACCCTGTATATATTGCCCATCATTATTTTTGTTTGGATGAATGGATGTTACTGGCTATACCCTTTGGAGCGGGCGGTACAGCTTGCGCCACCTTGCCTAGGTCTAAGAAAGACAAACATTTGATTCCTCCCGCCCTTCTAATTTTCTCCCCTTAAGGCGGCGGTCCCACGGCCCCAACTATAATACCGGTGGCAGCTCTGCTAACGCTCCTGTTTGCTGTGCAAATGTTGCGTCTGTGCGCGTGTTACGTATTTAGTTCTTTTTGCAAATAAATTTCCGATTCATCGTCACTCTTTTAGTGCAAAATATGATACCCATTTTTCAAAACTTAACGCACAATAAGCAAACAAAAAGTGCAAGTTTTGATATTTTCAAAGACATACCGCTATGCATTCCAAGTTTCTAGACTTGCAATGCATCCAAGACGCGTTCCTATTTTTTTATTGAATAGAAGAAAGACTTGTCTAGTTCCGTGCATACGTGTTTTTGTTAATTAGCACGCTCAAACTTTTTAATATTTATTCAAAAAGAGCCTTTTTTATGTGATTTTGAAGTCTCGTAACTCAGTTTCACATCATAACGCAGCAATGACATTTAAGGGCATGCTTGTGGTAAACACAGGAACTCAGAATACAAAATATTAGAAGTGCAACGCCAGCAGTTTTCTTGTAAACACAACTTGATTATGGTAAAATTTCTAAAAATTCCCTTAACGCGTTCTTGGTTTTCTCAGACAGCGTTCTGGCATCTGACCTAATTTCTTTTTAATTGTATGCTAGAGGAACTGAGCTGGTTCACTAGAAGCGTGATTTTTTCGTATTCATATTCAGATTTGTTTAAAATGTGTTTAAATCATGGGACTATTTTGAAGCTCGACTCTGCACGCAAGAAACCGGTTTCAAAGAAGAGGGCAGCTATTTAAGCAACGATTCTTCAATTAGTGCTTTTCTCGTTCTAATTAAAATCACTTTCTATGATTGTAATTTTTTTAAAGCATACTAATTGTCCTAAATATTAAAAAGAACCTATGTTGTAGCAGACGACGCACACTTGCGCCATCTTTTGAAAGGTGGCTGAAATTCGAGGTTGAGAAGTTCAGGAAAAGTGGCGCTGGGGGGGTTCTGTCCCTGATGCAGAGGATTCGTTTCTCAAATATTTCCTCGCGCTACTTCCTCGTTGTTGCAATGAGTAAATAATCTTGCAAGAAAAAGAAGAAAAAAACAAGGGTCACGAGCAAGTTCTTGAAAACATATCGTGCCAATAAATAAGCTATTCGATGCTCTCTGCCATGTTCCGACACCACGAAAGGTGCGAATATTGAGCTCCATAGGATGGTGACGACAAAGGGGAATTTATTTTTCTTTACTCCAAGATATTTACCCGACATTTTTGTTTTTAAGGTACCAGCTTTCCAACCACTCTGGTTCTGTTTTGTTCGCCATCGTGCAGGAATTTCAGATTTTCAGTTTTAACGTTACTCTACTTGTAGAAAACTTACGGAAAGTGGTAAACCGCAGTGACTGGTCCTCATGGTAAGGCAACAAACAGCCAGTCATCGTGGTTCAAATCTGAGGCTCAGGAAAAGGGTCTAATAAACCCCCTTTCCACGCAGTGCCCTATCAAAAGCGTTGCACATGTGCGGAACCCTCACTACGGTCGTCTTTCTTTGGATGAATGTTTATTTCATTTTTTCAAATAAGAACAATGTCAGACGATCAACTTTCATGGTGTTGGTTTAATAATGCAACGACTCCAGGCTTCCACTTTGCGTTTACACCAACCAGGACTCTTGTCCTTTGCAACTAATTATAAGCAGCCAGGTCAGACTTGCTAGAAACAGCGTCTCAGTTGGCTTTGGGAAAGAAAGCAATGCCAAAACCAGCGCTCGAGCTGAGCGAGACTCAAGCCGCGTCTCAAGACAGTCGTGCGCCCAACCTTTTGCAGTGCTTTCTTTCACTCAGTCTCAGGTGAGACGCTCTTCTAGCAAGCCGGTCCAGGATCACAACTCGTGAAGTTTCCTCGCGCTTCTCTTTCGTTTTTCTGACTCCCCGCAATGAGTATTGCGAAATAAAATCAAGTGAGATGCTCAGTGCTGCCCTGACATTTTCTTCCATGACCGGGCTATACTTCGTTTCACTTTATCTGCGAGCGAAGCCAAAGCTAGAAGCGCGAGACCAGCGCTTTTTGGATTTCTCCCCAGCTTGCGCGCTCGAGCAAAGCCTGAACGCACGGAGCCTCCGTGCTCGCGCTTCCAGTTTCGCCTTCGCTCACACATAAGGTGAAACGAAGTATAGAGAGCGGTTTACTTGTGGCCTTCACTCTCGCCGAGGAGCAATGGAACTTCTTTAGCCGCGTAGGGGTGCGACCACACAACCATGCCCAACGCCGCCTGAGCCATCCTGAACAACTGTTCCCCGACCAATGCGATTGAAAATGTGTGCGTTTATACTTGCTTGAAATAACTGTAGTGAGCAGATTGAAATAAGTTTCGGCTTACAATAATTAAATTCTTGTCTATACAAACTTGTTTCTTAAGGAGACAAAGAGAAAGACGTGTTCCGCATAAGTCCCCGAAGGCAGCTGGCCTCACGACCTGTAGGTCCAATTACTCTAGAAACTTATCCAACTCAACCCCCGAGCAAAGAGGACAACACAGTTAGGAGGACGTGCCTTTCAGAAGGAATTAAAGCACTGTAGGAGCGGTAGGGTTACAGCGACCCCTCCAAGCTGCCGCCGCAGGGAGCAACTACTCCCGGTGCAATGGCCGTAAGATATCATGCCTGTTCACTCTAGCCTAGGTTGTCTACATGTCTGTCTGTCTCAGGGTGAAGATATCTATTGTTGCTTTGAACGTGCCAGCGCGTGACGCTCTCGCGCACTCGGTGCGTGATTTGGGCGGTAAACTGGCGTCTATGCACTAACCAAAGCTACGGGCTCGAGCTGAGTGACACCGGATTGCGCGCACTTCAAAGTGCATAAAAAAAACGATTGGGCGGAAAAATGGCTGAGTTGTCACCACTTCATGTGGTCTTCGGTTCAGGCACGTAGCCAGGATTTTGTTTCGTGGGGGGGGGGGGGGGGGGGGGCGCCCATGACAAAATGCTGTATGAGGTGGAGGGGGGAGAGGAGGTCTCAGCAAAATGGAAGATTTCGGGGGAAGGCCTGGTTCCATGCACCCCCCCCCCCCCCCCCCCCTGGCTACGTGCCTGCTTCGGTTCGTTGTCATTTGAAAAGAGAAGACGGTCTACGGTGTTTTTCCATTTGAACGTGAACGTGCAGACGGCTATAGGAACGTGAAGACACACTGAAATTTAGATGGTCCCGACCGGATGGCGGTTCTCCCGTGAACATGTTGTAAAAATAAAAATAAATATTGTGTGCGTGAGTTCATAATAATAATAATAATAATCCTTATTTCCAGACATACATGTGTCGGAGGGGCTGCGGCAAAAGAATACAAAAGAAAATTCCGCACAGACACTTTTGATTGCTTACGTGTGGGAATATGAAAGCATTGCAGTCCTTTTGGTGAAAAGTTTTCGATTAATTTTTCGACATGCGTTATTTTTGCTGATTCGGTGTGTGACGCGCGGGAAACAGCGCGCTCATGTTATACACTCATGACGTGGCGCCACCTTCTCCCCATTGGCTGCACCGTCACGTGCCCAATGACGCACGCACTTAGACACACCTTTAGTCAGCCAAATGGTTGCGACGGGACGTGTGCAATGACGCACGCACTAGGCACACCTTAGTCAGCCAGGACCTTGGAGCCGCCGTGGAGTCGGGGAAGCGTGCTCGTCTCGCACCCCGGAGGCCCGGATTCGATTCCCATCCAGACCGAAATGTAACAAAGTTTGTTTCGAAAGTCGTTCATTTACTTTGTTTATAGGAACCTTCGTGAAAATTTTGACGTCAATTTGAGCATTTCTGACGTGTTTTTACTCTTTGCGCCGTCGGCCATTTTTGGTACCATCGCTTAATCATGCCGCCGCCGCCGCCGCCGCCGGATTTTCGCGTGGTGGGGCAAATACTTTTCTCGCATTAAAAGTCTTCTGACCAGGCCATCAGCCCCTTTTTACAGCATTCAACGGTGTACAGGACCAGTGTCAGTATAAAAATCAATTATGCATAAAATATTAAAATTGACATCAGCTAAACATCGTAGTTATCATAATTAGTATCAACGTCATCAAACGTTTCAAATGGAAATCATTCCCATCGAAATCATTGAGATCACATTAATTAGCATACAATGTCAGCGTTACTGTAAAATTCTTCATATCTGTTGCAATCAAACAGAAAATATATATAATAAAGATACATGTAACAGGTTGGTATATCTTTTTCAACATCAAATTATAAAAAGACCTAAATAATAATGCAAAAAATATCAAAAGCACCATAAAATACATTTTGAAATCTGCTACCCACTCGCCTAACAAAATTTAAGCCACTTGGGCTACAAAATACACTTTTACTCTTTTCTTGACCATGCAGAGTCTTCGACCTCGGCGTACTATTTCAACAATATTAGGGTGGTTATTTATAAGGTCAGATAATTGGTATTCAAGTTTAATCAAACAACCATCAACATGATGAGTTTTATAACGCGCCCTTCTGAACACCCGTCTTGTAAAAAAAAAAAATGTCTGCTATTGCTTGTTATATTATAGATCAAAATGCAGTCAAAGACTATAAGATACTCAAGCACAAACACGCATTCTAAAAGCGCAAGGCTATAGTGCATGGTTTGCGCTTGATTGCTTTGACCGGTGACAACAAACGCACTATAGAATGTTGAGCTCCGTGACATAGTGTTTTTTGGTTCTGCTTGATTGGCCTCATTGACCTGTTATGTCGGCTGCACTCTGACTTACAGCGAAAATGAATTTAAACGTTTTGTCGTTTAACGAAATGCTGACAAGCGTTTGATAACATTCAAAGCGTTTGATAACATTCTTCACTGATTGATTGACTATGTCTTTAATTCTTGAATAGTTAAAACGATAGCTACCGGCTTGTGAGCCTCTCGATCTCGAGCTAGGCACTCTCGATCGGGTCGATGAGCTAGCTGGGCTCCGCTTCTGTGCGAACAGGGGTGCTATGTTGCGCTTTTTGGACTCCCGGGAGACTTGGAAGAGGGAAGTGACGTCAACGACTAGAGAAACGCAGATTGGATGTTGACAGAAAAAAACAAAATCAACATCCAATCTGCATTTGCTGCGTTGAGACGTCACTTCCCTCTCCCTAGTCTCCTGGGAGTCCAAAAAGCGCAACATAGCCCCCCTGGGCACTGCTACCTCCACTGACACGTTTGCTGGCATTTGTGTCAGCGGGAGCACGCGCTGAGCGTTGAACGTGCACGGGCGAGCAGCAGAAAGGAGGAAATTAAGAGCAGAGGAGGAACATCACTGCCACGAGCTTGTTTTCTGGCCACACTAGGGCCACACGGATGAGTGCCGCCATCTAGTGGTTGAACTAATGGCTTGTTCAAGATGGCCGCCGTGGGACCAC